>CM065472.1:4388554-4988554 GCA_032872505.1 Leptopilina syphax | reverse complement strand
TATTATTTACGAAAATAATTGAATCTCTGTAAAAATTTTATTATTTATAAAAATAATTGAATTTGTGCGAAGAAATTTATATAAAAAATGGTAAGTAATTGAATTCTTGTGAAATTTTTATTAAATTTTTGTTTAAATAATTGAATTCTTTTGGAAAATTTTTATTAAAATAGTAGATATTGAAAATATTATATTATATTTTATTTATTTATTAATTATTTATTAATCAATTTATTATATTTTATGAAAATAATTGAATTGCTAAGAAGAATTTTATTATTTACGAAAATAATTGAATCTCTGTAAAAATTTTATTATTTATGAAAATAATTGAATTTGTTCGAAGAAATTTATTAAAAAATGGTAAATAATTGAATTCTTGTGAAATTTTTATTAAATTTTTGTTTAAATAATTGAATTCTTTTGAAAAATTTTTATTAAAATAGTAGATATTGAAAATCATTGAAAAGAGGAAAATTTTTGAAAATAATTGAAATTTTCCCAAGAATTTTATTAAAATTTTTGAAAATAATTGATTTTTGGAAAATAATTTTTATTATTTCTATAAAGATAATTGAAATTTATACGAGAATTTTTAAAAATTTTAATCATAATTGATTTCCTTAGAAAAATTGTATTATTTAGGAAAATAATTGAATCCCTGTAAAAATTTTATTATTTATAAAAATAATTGAATTGAAAAAATATATATTAGAAAGTAAAAACTTCAAATAATTAAAAAAACTTCCATTAAACTTTTTAAGAAAAATTAATTCTACAGAATTCTTAAATAACAATATGAAAAGTTCTAATTTTCAAAGATTTTAAGTTGAAATTAATTTTTAAATCAATATTAATTATTAAAAAATTCTACGAGAATTCAATTATTTAACTACAAAAATAAATATTTTATTAAAAAATTTAATGTTTTTTAAAATTGAATTTTCATATAGAATTTTATCAACAAATTTTTAAATACATCCTTGAATTCTTTCGACGAATTTTAATAAAATTTTTAAGAATAATTTCATTTTTCGAGGATGAAAATTGTATTAAAAATTATTGATAATCATTTGTAATTGCTTCAAAATTCAATTTGTTTTAGTTGTTTCAACTAAAATTCTTCTATAAATTAATTATTCTTATTAATCAATTAAATATATCATAAAAAATTTAACTAATTTCAGAAGAATTTTAATTCAAAATTTTTTTTTAAATCTAAGTTGGAAATTCTGAAAAAATTTCGGTTTTTGAAAAATAGTTATTAAAATTTTCTAAAGATATATTCTTGAATTCCGGAAAGTAGTTTTTAAAAAATTGAAACAACGAAATTTTGTAAAATTTTATGAAAATAAATTTTATATTTTAAAGAATTTTATTTTTTCATCTTTAAAAGTTATCTATAATAAATATAATTATATTTTTGAAAATACATTATTTTACGAAATTACAAAAATTTTCATAGAAATTAATTTTAAAAAATTCCAGTTTAAATTTTAGAAAATAATTGAATATTTAAAGCGTTATAACATGAATTTTAGAAATTGATTAAATTTTAAAGGTTTTTTTGCATTCAATTCTTTGAAAATTTAAGAGAAACAAAAGTATAAAAATATTTTTAAAATTATTAATTACATTATTTTTCTTGAAAAATTCTTAAAGTTTTGAATATAATTTTATTCAAAAGTTCTAAGAAAAAAAAATAATAAACGAATTTTGGAAGAATTACATTTGCAATTTTTAGAAATAATTAAATTTCACAAGGTTTTTTCATTGAATAATTTAATTTAGAAATTCCGAAAATATATTAAAGAATTTAACTAATTTCGGAAGAATTTTAGTTTTTTCTTTAAATCTAAATTTTTTAATATTTTGAATTAAATTTATTTAAAATTGAAATGTGACAAAATTTCCAATCAAAATTCCCTGACTTTTCCAGGTTTTTTTCAAGGTTTATAAAATTCTGTGAAATTTGCAAGTTTATATTTTACCTGCAGCTGCCTTAGGTTCGAGGTCATATTGAATCATATTTCCATGGCAAGCCATTATAAACAGTGAATCAACAGCCTTTTTCGTAACTTTATTTGATGAATCCCGTTGTGCGTAAATCCAAGCACGAGGTGGTGCAAAGCAGGCGCAAATTTTTAATGGTAGCGTCACACTTTCATCTGAATGAATTCTTTGTTTTGGCTGCGGTCTTCCGCTATAAAATGGGAAATAATAGTTTTACGACAACATCTTACTGTAATAATTATTATTTCATTTTTATTTTCAATTAATCCACTTACCTTGGTTGCGATTGGCTATTGACGTGATTTAGTGTCGACGGTTGTCGAATTTGTGCCAATGGATGTAAAATTGTTGGATGTGGATAAGGTGGTAGACGGGGATTTGTGTAAGGATATACGGAAAGAGGCAATTCGGCGAATGAGACTGGAGAATGGGATCTAGTGCTGTCGTCAGTTAGACCGGCACTACGATGGAATCTCGATAGTCTATTAACCACGTGGGGTGTTGAGTGAGTTCGAACTCCGACAGGACCGCCATAGGGCGCCACGGGAAAAACGTGTGTTGTGCCACGAACTGTTGAAATTGCCGCCCAACGGGTATCACTCGAAAATGTCATATCCTAAAAAAAATTATCGCACTTGATTATTTACAGGGTTGCCACAAAAAATTTAACTTTTTTTCCCCCTGATTTTTAGATAAAATTTTTTCCTTCTTTCCCCTGACCCTATAAAGAATATTCTGATTCACTCCAAAAATTATTAGATACTCAAAAAAAAAAATGTTCTATTACGTTTATTTAGGAACTTTTTTAATTGGAAAATTATTCGAAAGCATTAATAACTTCATGTTAAAATAAATACAATTTACAAATTATAATAATAATAATAATAATAATAATAATAATAATAATAATAATAATAATAATAATAATAATAATAATAATAATAATAATAATAAATAATAATAATAAAATTTTCATCAAATTTCTAGAAAAATGAAAAAAATTTAATTAAAATTCGTCGAAAGAATTCAATTATTTAAAAATTTGTTGATAAAATTCTATATGAAAATTCAATTTTAAAAAACATTTAATTGTTTAATAAAATATTTATTTTTGTAATTAAATAATTGAATTCTCGTAGAATCTTCTAATCATTAATATTGATTTAAAAATGAATTTCAAATTAAAATCTTTGAAAAATAGAACTTTTCATATTTTTATTTAAGAATTCTGTAAAATTAATTTTTCTCAAAAAGTTTAATGGAATTTTTTTTAATTATTTAAAGTTTTTACTTTCTAATATATATTTAATTGAAAAAATGTCAGAATAATCGAAATTTCGTAAAATTGAATATTGTAAACAAATGGACTTGAAAATTCTCAAAGAACTTTTTCGAAAATTATTTTTAAAAAATTGACATAATGAAGAATTTTAGTTGAAAATTCTAAAAATGAATAATCATAATGATGAAAATAATTTTGGAGAATTTTAGAGAAATTACAAATAAATGCAGAAATTATATTATTTTCAAAATTTTTTTTTAAATTCTCGTATAAATTTCAATTGTCTTTATTAGAAATACCAAAAATTATTTTCCAAAATTCAATTATTTTCCAAAATTTTAATAAAATTCTTGACAAAATTTCAATTATTTTAAAAAATTTTCCTCTTTTCAATGATATTCAATATCTACTATTTTATTAAAAATTTTCCAAAAGAATTCAATTATTTAAACAAAAATTTAATAAAAATTTCACAAGAATTCAATTACTTACCATTTTTTTTTATAAATTTCTTCGCACAAGTTCAATTATTTTCATAAATAATAAAATTTTTACAGAGATTCAATTACTTTCGTAAATAATAAAATTCTTCTTAGCAATTCAATTATTTTCACAAAAATAATAAAGCTCATTGTTGAATTTCAATTTTTTCTAACACAATTTGAATCGAATTGAAATTTATTAAAATTCGTCAAAAGAATTAAATTATTTAAAACTTTATTAATAAAATTCTTTATGAGAATTCAATTTTAAGAAACTTGCAATTATTCAATACATTGTTTTTTTTGTATTCAAATAATTGAATTCTCGTAAAATTTCTTAATAAAAATTGATTTAAAAATGAATTACAGAACTTTTTCAAAAATTATTATAAAAATTTCTTTGAGAATTTTCAAATCCATCTATTCACAATTCACTTTTACAAAATTACAATTATTCGGAAATTCTTCAATTAAATATATTTTAGAAAATAAAAACTTCAAATAATTTTAAAAAAAAATTCAATTAAACTTTTTCAAAAGAAAAAATTATTTCTACAGGATTGTTAGTTAAAAGTAAGAAAAATTCAAATTTTCAAAGATTTTGATTTGAAACCTTTTCAAAATTCAATTATTTTCAAAAATAATAAAATTTTTACAGAAGTTCCAATTATTTAAAAAACAATTTTCATTTAATTTAAAAAAAATTTTTAAAGAGTATTGTTATTAAATTGTTCTCGGGAATTTAATTATTTTTGAAAATTTAAATGCAACTCTTCGCAGAAATTCAATTAAAAAAAATTTTGGAAAATAATTTAGTGTTTCTGCAAAGAATTTTATTAAAATTTCTAAAAATAATTGAATTTCTGTGAAGAATTTTGTTGTTTATCAAGATAATAATTGAATTCTTTTGCAGAATTTACTTAAAATCTTTTGAAAACAATTGATTTTCAATGACGAATTAAAAGTTATTTATGAAAATTATTTGAATTATTGCAACGAATTTTATTATTTTATTAAATAATTGAATGTTCCTTAAAATTCAATTCTTTCATCAAGTTTTAATAAAATTTTTTTATAATTGCATTTTACGAGGAATTTATTTAAAATTATATTAAAAATATATTTGAAATTCTGCGATGAAAATAATTCAATTCCTAAATGAAATTTTATTATTTATGAAAATAATTGAAAATTTTCGTAGAATTGTAAGAAACAATTTTTTCAATAATTAAATATTTTCATAAATTTGATGAAAATGATAAATATTGAAAATTATTCAAGTGCAAAAAACTTTAGGAAAATAATAAAATTTTGCAAAGAAGAATTTTATTTTAATTTTTTTAAACTAATTGAATTTTTGGCAAACAATTTTGCTATTGGTAAAGATAATTGAATTCTTTACGAGATATTCGTTAAAATTTTTAGAAATAATTGAATTTTTTCAAAAAATTTTATTATTTTTGAAAAGAATTGAATTCTTGTGATGAATATTGTTATTTATGAAAATAATTGAATTTTGCAAAGAATTTTATGAAAAGTTTTTAAAATAATTGAATTTCTGTGAAGAATTTTGATATTTCAGATAATTGTGTTAAAACTTTCGAAATAATTAATTAATATTAAAAAATTCATTCAATTGTTGGAAATAGAAATTTTTTTTAAAAGTTCTTTTGTATTAGATTTCGTGGTAGTTTTATTGTTTATGAGGCAAACAAAAAAGACACTAGAAATTCAGAATTTTCTCTTTAAATTCTAAAAATTTAATTATTTCCAGTACTTTTAACAAAAATCGTTGATTTTTCCCTGAATTCCCTGACCTGTGGCATCCCTGTTAATTACACTAGAGCGTCAGTCGAGAACAGAGCTCTTCTCCATTGACACTAGTGTACAATCATTAAAATTGTGTAAAACTATAATTACTTGAACTTTTGCCGTCGTATCGCCCCGATGCAGTACGTATAAATGATGAACAGCGGCGAGTGAAGGACCACCTGGATGGGGTTGTATCCTGAAAATATGAAAATCATGTCCTCGTTTGTCGGCCGTCATTAAGAGTGATCCAGTAAGATCGAATGTCATCGCGACGATTGCATCATTATGTGCGGTGAAGTGAGCAACAACCGTTTCTATTGATTTATCTAAATCCTTCTCTTCCTTCGCCGCTTGAAGATCGAGTATTGTTACAACGCCCGGTTGTGTGATGTCAGTACCCGTATTGTTCACCACCATTGGCGACACTGAGTTTCCTGTTAAACTCGACGCAACCGTCTCTCCCAAACCTCGTAATCCTTTTCCCAAAGATTTTGCAGCATAGAGAACAGCCGCTGTGTAACTTTGTACACCTTCACCCTCACTACCTCCACTACTTCTTCTAGCTAATATTAATTTCTTTTCACTGCAATGATAAAGTCAATTAGACTTCAATTCTAAAAAAGGAAAAAGTGAAATAGAATTGTTTAATTATACCTGTAGGCCAGCCATCTTGTACCTAGCGAAACCGGATTAGGATTAGGGCCAGGACTGGGATAACAAGTTGTAACAGTGAAGACGTCTTCAAGTGTTCGAGCATCGAAGACGGCGATCTTCTCAACGAAAGTGACGACCACTGATCTCTTGTTAGCAAGTATGTCACAGACTGGATTCTTGAACTTTATACTCTTGACCTGCTCGCCAGTCTTCATGGAAATGAAACTGACATTGCAGAATTGTGGTCCAGGACCAGCCGAGTCACAAATTGCGACCAATGGTCGTTTCGTTTTGAAGGGATCGTTCCGTTCATCATCGACTTTTGGATTCGATAGAACTCTTAAAGTACGAACGACACCCTGACGCCATGATAAAATTTCAGACGCTTCTCCAGAGGCCGACACCAACCAAACCTGCACACCGGTCGTGTAACCCAATACTAACAATAAAGGCGGAGTATTTGATCCCTCAATATAGTCAGAATAAAATGAGGGATCATTTATATCAGCATATTCGAATCTCGCCCATGTTATGGACTCTTTGTTGTCCGAATTCGGCACTCCGGTGTAGGCCTAACAAAGAAAGGTGTAAAATAATATATGTACATCGGTTTTTAATTAAAAATAAAAAATAACGTTCGGAAATAAAAATCTGGACTAATTTTACTCACTTGGGGAACAATGTCATTAATAATCCCAGCCACACTGTCTATGATGGTGCGATCGCTGATTGGCTGGGGCGTAATCACCAGGGCTCCTTTGTGTCCCCCCCTTCTTGGTGAATCCGCCGACATTTTCCCTTTCTATACAAATTTCTACTTTCTGCAATAAAAAAAAACGCTTTAAAATAATTGCACTTACGAATAATGATTTTTATAACTAATTTTATGGTTCTCTCTTTTCCATATTTCCTGCATCCTTTCTATCTCCTCATCTAATTCATTAATCTCTTTATCCCTCTCATCACTCTCAACACTGGACTAACCACCCTTTATTAATTACTTAAAATTTTGCCAAAAATTCTTAACCCTTTACAAACGCGTTTAACTCAACGGTACCGGTCGACAATTTATAGGTTATGTTTGCAACAATTAGAGCGAAAGTAAATAAACAAAGAGGTATTTTTTGATTAAAAGAAATCTATCACAAACATAACCTACAATCTTTCATCGTTCTCTTCAGAGCAAGTCACATATAATATAAGTTGCATTTCCTTTCATCCTCTTCCATATTCAGTATTTACATTCTCTCATTCCTTCACCCATTCTAAATCTTCATATCATCTCTTCTTTTGTTTCAATATTATGTCATCACAAACATAACCTACAATCTTTCACCGTTTTCTTCAGAGCAAGTCACATATAATATAAGTAGCATTTCCTTTCATCCTCTTCCATTTTCAGTATTTACATTCTCTCATTCCTTCACCCATTCTAAATCTTCATATCATTTCTTCTTTTGTTTCAATATTATGTTAATATTTTATAATTATTATAGTTTATTTTCTTGTTTGTATTGCACATTAATGATCCTTGTGATTGAAGGCTAAGACTTAAATAATATTACACATATTTCTCGAACTCTTTCATTAACAATTTCATTCCACTTTCATCTTCAGCCATCAACACGACTTTATCCGTATATGCTAATATTCAAGGTTTACAAAAATTCAAGGTTCATAAAAATCGATTGATTCTATCACGAGATATGAATTTTTTAATTAAGCATTGTAAAAAAATTTAATTTGTTTATAACTCAGAGAAATTTTAATTATTCCAAAAATCCTTTGAACTGTTTAATAAACTCATAATGAAGTTTGCATTTTACGTGTTTTCAATAGAATACAGTAAATTTGAAATTTTCCTGTTGCACTTCAGAAATTTTGACTCATTAACTGGTTCACGACCATTCCATTAAATCCATTTACTAATTAAAATAAATTAAGTAAATATAATAAAATAATATAAATATGAAATAATTTAGTAAAGTAAATAAAATAATAAGTACTAATAATAATTATAATAAAAATTTTTAAAAAATTATTACACTGCAAAATTGTAATGTTCGTATATAAAATAAAATGTAAATAGAAATAAAATTACTAAAATAATTTATCATAATTTTTTGAAAATAATTTTTCCTAATATTTATTAAAATATAAATAGTATAATTTTCATTTAAAATTTAGAGAAAAGATAATAATGTAATAATTTTAAAAACCTAAAATTATCTTTTAATGTACAGTTATTTTTATAAACAAAATATTTCAGCTCGATTTAAAATTACACACAATTACTAAAAAAAAACTATACATATATGCCTACCTATGAAATGTTCTTTGTTTACAAAACACAATATAATCTACTTCAATAAATGTCAATTTAAAAAAAAAAATGTTTGCAATTAATTTTCAATTTTTATTCTCGTCAGAAAAAATTACGCATATAACAAATCGATTAAATGATACAAAACACAAAACTGTTAATTAGTGTCGCAACCTTTTCATATGATTAAAATACTCTAGATATAAGAAATAAATATCTATACTTCATTTTGTTTCGTATATCACCAGAAAAAAAAAATTCATCACATTCATTTGTTTTCAATTGTCAACAAAAATTGTAAAAATAAAATGAAAAAAAAAACAATTACCTATATAGAAAATAAAGAAAAGTATTTAATTGTTGCATAAAAAAGCGTAGGCGATACGGAGGCAAAAAATAGAACCTTCCGAGTAACAAAGAAAACATGAAAGTTGTTTCTTTAGAAAGAAAAAAAAGAAAACAAGCTGTTTCCTTTCAAATATCAAATCATATATACATAGAGATATAATTGAAATAAATAAAAAAATTCTACTTACTTTAAGGAAAAATCGAGGTTTCATGATGCGAGACACATCAGGACAAACAAAGAGCGTTTACTGCGTCATTTTGTTAGACACTTGAAGCAAACTGATCACTGACAGTTAAAAGCGCACAGCCAAACAACAAATGATGTCATACACACACGAAACGTCAATCGTGCCCTTGCGCATAACAATTTTCCCCAAAATGTATATTATCAAATGTGAATTTATTTAATTAAAATATAATAAGAATATTGGATATTTTATTATTTGTCATAAAAGTAATAAACTATGACGTGATATCATATTTTAATAATTTATATTAATTATCTGGAGGATAAAAAAAAATTTCTTTTTTTCTTAGAAAAAGAAACGAAAACAATGATCAGCTGATTTTAAAGTATCCAATGTTCTTTGTGCGCTCTAGCAACTGACAGACATACCTACCAAATTTGGACGCGTCCATTCCAGTGTACTTTGCATTTGATTGGCTGTCTTGTAAAAATAATAGTGTATCAGAGATGGGAATGTGTGACAACCAACTAAGTGACAAGTGGATTATGGAGCATTCACACCTTTGGTAAAAATTGTCCAGAACGGAATATCCACATTGGAGTAAGAGAGATAGATACACAGTCTGTCTCTCTTACTCCAATATAGATTTTTCATTCTGAATAATTTTTACCGAAGGTAAAAAAATTTTAATGGTGACAAATAAAAAGAATGGCAAAACAATTCTTGTCTTTCTCTCTCAAATGCATAAGTTTGTCTCAACTTTACATTTTCCGTTTTTGGAAAAAGTAAGAAAATGTAAAGTGAGACAAACTTATGCCTCTGTCATAGGAGAGAGAAAGACAAGCATGGTTTTTTAAAATAAATTCGTGTGAACATACCCTAAAGACCTTGAATCCTAATTATTTTAAATCCATTGTGAGTACCTAAAGAACCTATAGATTATAGTATGTACCTAGAATTTTATTTTAAAACAAAATTATATGCAAAAAATTCACTTTTTGAACGATTTTAAAAATTTTTCTTAAATTAAAATTCATCTATTTTTTTGTTTTTTTTTAACAGAAAATTCCAAAATCTTGAATTTTTACTAAATTTGTAAATTTTTGACATTTTCGAATTAAATTATTTTTGCAAAAAATTAGTTTTTTAACGCTTTAAAAAATTTTTAAAAATTTCAAAATCATCGTTTTTTAATTTTTTTTTTTCTATAAAAAATTTTAAAATCGTGATATTTGTCAATTTTTTCGAAAATTTTCGCAAATTACGACTAAATTTGTTAATTTTTTTCATTTTCTAACATAATTATTTGCAAAAATTCAGTTTTTGAATGATTTTAAAAATATTTCAAAAATTAAAATTTGTCGACATTTCCATTTTTTTCTAAAGAAAATTTCAAAATCAATCAACATTCGACTAAATTCATGAAATTTTTTTTTATTTTCCAACTAAAATTATACTCAAAAATCAGATTTTTAAAATGATTTTGAAAATTTTTAAAAATTTCAAAATCGTCGATTTGTTTTTTTTTAAATTTTAACATCTTGAATTTCGATTAAATTTGTCAATTTTCAACAGTTTCGAAATAAAAATCGTCATTATTTTCTACGGGAAATTCCAAAATATTGAATTTTGACTAAATTCATAAAAATTTTTCATTTTGAAACAAAATTGAATGATTTTGAAAATTTTTCTAAATTTAAAAATTATCCGTTTTCTCTATAAAAAATTTTAAAATCGTGAAATTCGTTGATTTTTTTTGCAGAAAATTTTCCAAATCTGTAATTTCGACTAAATTTATAATGTTTTTCCTTTTTTAAACAAAATATTATACGCAAAAAATCAGTTTTTAAAAAGTTTTCGAAATTTAAATATCGTTATTTTTCTCTATAGGAAATTTAAAAATCGTGAAATTCGTCGATTTTTTCGAATTTTTTTTTTTTTTTTTTTTTTGCAGAAAATTTACCAAATCTTGGATTTTAACAAAATTCGTGATTTTTTTCATTTTGAAACAAAATTGAATGATTTAAAAAATTTTTCTAAATTTAAAAATCATCCGTTTTCTCCATAAAAAATTTGAAAATCGTGAAATTTGTTTATTTTTTTTTACAAAAAATTTTCTAAATCTTAAATATTCAACTAAATTTGTCATTTTTCTTCATTTTCCAACAAAATTATATGCAAAAAAAATCAGTTTTTGAACGATTTTGAAAATTTACAAATTTGTGCTATGTGGGATGTGATTTATAAATATATATACAAATCACAATAAATATATTTCTCATATATACAAACGAGTATGTAACATCTATTATACAATTAGTGTAGAAATTGTCGATACGACAAAGCGTTTAAGTTAAAAAATATTTACAAATAATTATAAATATGAAATAAAAAAAAATAAATTCAAGATCTAATAGGAGTTGAAACAGTTGATTTTCTAGAGCAACCTTTACATGTTGGTACTGGACGTTGTGATTCATGACCTGCTAGTACTTTTTCATCTCCCATACATTTTATGCAGAAAATATTTCCGCAAGAAAAACAGTGATACTAAAAACAAAGAAATTATTATTTTCAATGAATAAAAAAATAGTTTTTTCTTTGATTAAATTTTAGTATAATTAACGTTTAGTTTAAGTAAATTTTAGTAATTAACATTTAATTAAATTAAATTTTAGGGTAACATTAATTTTTTTTTAATTTTAGTAATTAACATTTAATTTACTTAAAATTTTAGTAATAAACATTTAATTTAATTAAATTTTAGTGATTAGAATTTAATTTAATTAAATTTTAGTAATTAACATTTAATTTAATTAAAATTTTAGTAATTAACATTTGAAATTACCTTTATATTAAAGACGTCGAAACTAGCCGCACAGATGCATTCATTAATATTCCGTGAAAATTTCCAATCCAATGCGACAGCTTTCATTTCTTTTTCAAGTTGATTTGCCTTTAATGTGTCAAGTAATTTATCATCATCTTCCTCTAAATTATCAATAATTTTCTCAGAGAAATATTCTGTTAAATTTTTATCAAGTTTAAAATTTTCATCCTTCATTGGAACATTATTGATTGTAAATAATTTCCCCAATGAATTCATTCGTCTAATAAGTAGTTTAACGTGATCTTCAATTGAATTTTTATTATCGTGAATAGTGTGTAAATGATCTTGAAATGTTTCACGTGGATGAACACCATTTTCAAAACGACAATAAAAACCACGCCACAATGTTATTGATTGTGGTGAAAGTTTCGGTTGAAGAACGGCATTCATTTCTTTCTCCGTTACATTTCGTCGATAAAATGGATTTATGTATTCGTTTAAATGCTTCGAAACATAGCCCGAGAAGGAGTAGGTTTTTTCGGTGATTTTAAATTTTTGACGTTCCTTTTCACAATTACCAATGAATGTACCATATTGACAACTGTGAACATGATCGTGGAGAGTTAAAAGAAATGTTTCGTTAAATTGAAATGCGTATGGATATTGTTGAAGTAATTGATAAGTGGAATCGATGAATTGTGTGAAAATTGGAGCCAATTCTTTGCTGTCGCTTACAATATGACCGCAACGATCGTTGAATTTGTGGCCAAATGAGAGCCAATCTTTTTCGATTAAAATTTGAAAGCCTTGAATACTTCGGTAAAATGGATCGAGAAGTAAAGCGGCTAGGGAACAAACTTGAGCGGTACGATCCCATCCATCGCTGCAATGTACGACAACGCTTATTCCGTTCGATACAACTTGTGCAATGAACCACGAAGTCTCTAAAATTGATTTTATATGCTTCAACCATCCACTGCTTTCCAGGCCCGTTAAAAACGATCCCATTGACGTGCTTTTTTGTACTGGAATAAAAGAAATATTAAAAAAAAATTTTTTAATTAAAACAAACCACTTTTTTAAAAATAAATCATAATTTCAGGCCTCGGATCGACTTTAAGGTGAAAAAAAGTCGCTTTTGTCGATTTAAAATAGAAAAAAAGTCAAAAAAAGTCGTTTATTTCATTCAGTGTCGTCACAAAAATTTTAATAAATAAATTTTAATTTCAATTATTTTCGAAATAAAATAAGTGTTCAAAACATTTTTAAGAAATATTTAAGAAATACAAAAATATACTTACAATCAATTAATTTACTAAGACTCGCCCTCATGACATGAATATTTTCTATTCCAAAGAATTTAAATTTAATATTATCGTAGAAATTTTCATTCTCATAACCTTTACCAGCAGCTCTATTGGCCATTGCATTTATCTAAAAAGTAAAAATGTTAATTCTTTTCGAAAAAAAAGAGAGAAAAAAAATGTTCTTTAGTTATATTTTTCCTATTGAATTTTCTTACCCTTGGTCGAGTATCCACAACATAAATGTACTTTGCATTTGTGTTTGTACAAAGAATATTGTACAACATTTGTTCGTCCTCTGGACAACGAGCATTAAAACCAGAAAGCGGTTGACTACAACGACAAATCGCTGCCTGCAATAGAAAAAACTCAATAAGTACCCCACAGATCATAAAAAATAATTCTCAAAATAAATTATTTTTAAACAAAACTTAGAATTTTTCACAAACTCTAAAAATATTTTACTTTACTCTAAAAATAATTGAAACTCCAAAATATGTTTATAATACATTTTTTTTAATATCTTCAACTGTAAAATCATATAGATTTTTTGAAATAAATATTTAATTATCCATTATTTTTCCATAGGTATTAAGATTTAAAAAAAAAATCAAATTTCGAATCGAATTTTTCTTAACAAACCTTATTTTTATGCAGATAGGTTAACACTGGTAATCTGCCTTTACTTCTAAATTTCGCGCTGCCAACCAAAACGCTTGTTGTACACGTGGTTGGTACAAATAAACAGCGCGGATAAGTTTCACACAACTGCAATGTAGAAAAATGGTTAATAATTATAAAAAATTAGAAAAAGGTTAAAATTATAATAATGTTAAATACCTCGTAATTTGTGTTTAAGTATGAAATACTCCATTCATCATTTGGAGCGCCTTGACGTTGAAATTCTCTTTGTATATTAAAGAGATTCCAGCCCAAGTGTTGAGGCCATGATTCTTTATAGTGGAAACAGTAAAGATCCTCCATTCTCGCTGAAAATAAAAATAAAAGTAAAATATAAACGTCTTTCGAATAAAAATTTTAATTTAAATATATTTATTTATTTATTGAAGTAGTAAAATATAAATATAAATTAAAAATTTTTTAAATACCTGGTGAGGAGAGTTTAAGTAAAGTGAGGTAGACTTCATGACAATCTCGTTCTTTGGCAATGATAAAAGTAACGACAAAAAAATTCTTGAACTTAATTAGAAGTGGTGAACCAGTCGTAGATAATGGCAATTTTTCAACACTTGCAATATGAGTGTTTAAAACCTATTACAAAAAAAATTTTTTATTAATTAAAACTAGACAAAAGGAATTGGCGATGCTTTTTATAATAAATTTTAAAATACGTTTTCGACAATTGTCTCCTTGAAAAAATTAAGATTTTAAAATTATAAAAATTTTAACTTACCCAAATTTGTTTTTTTCCATTTGAATCGACAAATATAATATGTGTTACAGTAATGTATAAAGTTCCAATTGAATGATTATTACTATATTTATCGAGCATTCGAACATTTTCCACCTGGAAATTATTTTTAAAATATTATTTTTATTCTTTTTTTTTATAAAAATAACATTTTTCGAAAGAAATCTTTTTATAATGGAACTTTTAAAGAACAGGTATAACTTTCAAAGAACAGGATTTTTATTTATTTTACTTTAGAAAAGTGAATAAAAAACTATTTGTTTTAACCTATATATGGAATTTTTTTCCTAAAGATATTTACAATTTTCTAAAAAAATGTTTTATAAATATATTAATTTTGAAAATTTTTGTATAAAAATGATACAAATTATTATTTTTTATTTTCAAAGAAGAATAAAAAAATTTATTATTATTTGTGAAAATAATTCAATTCTCAAGAAGAATTGTATTTAAAATAATTGAATTGTATAGGAAAATTTTATTAAAATTGCAAGTTTATTAATTAAATCTTGTAAAGAATATTGTCAAAATTTTTTTAAATAACAGAATTTTCAAAAGAATTTGATTTAAATTTTTCGAAATAATTGAATTTTTTAAAACTATTTTTCCATTCTCTGAATATATTTATATTCTTAGGAGAAATTTCATTAAAAAATTAAAAATTATTGAATTGGTGCGGAGAAATATATATAAAAAATTGGTATGTATTTGAATTCCTGTGAAATTTTTATTAAAATTTTGTTTAAATAATAGAATTATTTTGTAAAATTTTATTAACACTCTTATAAAACATGAAAAAATTCTCTGCCTTTCAAAATTGATTCTCCGCAGCAATAATTGTTATTTAATTTCAAAATATTGTTTTTATAAATTATTCTTAAATTGTGATTGTTGATTAAACGGATCTGAGTAAATATATTATTCAGTATTATTATTATTACTATTAATATTTTTATAAAACATGAAACAATTCTCTCCCTTTCAAAATTGATTCTCCGCAGCAATAATTGTTATTTAATTTCAAAATATTGTTTTTATAAATTATTCTTAAATTGTGATTGTTGATTAAACGGATTTGAGCAAATTTATTATTCAGTGTTATTATTACTATTAACATTCTTTTAAAACATGAAAAAATTCTCCCTTTCAAAATTGATTCTCCGCAGCAATAATTGTTATTTAATTTCAAAATATTGTTTTTATAAATTATTCTTAAATTGTGATTATTGATTAAACGGATCTGAGCAAATTTATTATTCAGTGTTATTATTACTAATAACACTCTTATAAAACATGAAACAATTCTCTCCCTTTCAAAATTGATTCTCCGCAGCAATAATTGTTATTTAATTTCAAAATATTGTTTTTATAAATTATTCTTAAATTGTGATTGTTAATTAAACGGATCTGAGCAAATTTATTATTCAGTGTTATTATTACTATTAACATTCTTTTAAAACATGAAACAATTCTCTCCCTTTCAAAATTGATTCTCCGCAGCAATAATTGTTATTTAATTTCAAAATATTGTTTTTATAAATTATTCTTAAATTGTGATTGTTAATTAAACGGATCTAAGCAAATTTATTATTCAGTATTATTATTACTATTAAAAATAATAATGTTTTTCTAAGTTTCATTCTCTACAAAAATTAAGGTATAAAAAATAAAAGAATAAATAAAATATATTCGAAATGATATTTATTTTGTTCAAAAATTATTTTTTATTTATTTGATAGGAAAAAATTTTTGCTAGCAATCGTTTATTGAAATTAGATAAGAAACAACTAATTATTAAAATTTTCACATTTGAAAAAAAAATTATAATTCTTTTAAAAGTGTTTTAAACATTGATTAAACATTTCTGATACACACCATGGAACGTGTTATTGACTCTATAGAATTATTCATGATTTTTTAAAGTATATTATCACTTGTGACAAAATCAAAACATCTGTTTAGTTTTTTTTTTGTTAATTAAATTTTACTTGTTTTTAATAATTGATTATTGACATCTATATGTCTATATTTATTCACTTGACAACTTGATTCACTACATTCACTAATCACTACTTTAGAGATACCAGATACGCAGAGATATACTTTGCTTCTTTGCAATTAAATTTTTGTGATATTGAGGTTATAGACATACAGACAGGGTTGAGTAGGAAATTCTTTAAAAAAACCTACTGTTGATGACGAAAAAAATTGACACGTGGTGACTAAAGGCGCTTGCACACTTCCAAATTTTTAGGCGAGCAGCGAATTTTCACAACCTTGAAACTCACATTACTAAATATGATTAGCTCTGACAAAGTACATTTTCACGCAGCTTTTTGTAGAGCCAATCATATTTAGTAATGTGAGTTTCAAGGCCATGAAAATTCGCTGCTCGCCCAAAATTTTGGAAGTGTGCAAGCGCCTTAAAGGTGAATTCACAAGAAAGTGACGCGTAATTTAAAAATCACTAGAATTTCTAGTGGTCCCTAGTGGAATGTAACCATAAAGTAGACGCACATATTTTTTACATTACAAAACTCGTATTTATTTATTACTAATTCAACCCTGGTTCTTGCTTATCTTTCTGTGTCTTTCTGTCACAACAAAATATCCTGTCACTAAAGAGAAATAGAGAATATTGGCAAATTTCAGACTCTACGCACAGTTAATGAACATATAAAAACTAACCTCTTCTTTCAATTTTTTGAACGCAAAAATTGTAAAATACTGAAAATTTTTAAGTGCTTAGTAAGTATAATTTTTAAGTTAAAAAAAACAACATTATCTTTAAAAATTACCACATCCAAGCCATTCATTTTATTTAACAAATCTAATTTCGAAAAAAACCTTTCTTTGAAAATTAAAAAATACATTTCAAAAATTACGATTACAACCCAATATTTATTTCTTTCTTTTTCTTGTTTATTTTCAATAAAAGAAAATACACATCCTTTCCTTTTGAAGGTAAAAAAAAATTTTCCCAACGAATTTTATATCATTCGACAATAATTTTACACAAGGTATTTTTGTTTTTGTGTTTATCATGAACGGTTACCATTTGTCTTAGTTTACAAAGATACAAACACAAAAATGATACTAGATTCTAAAGAGAAATGTACTTAAAAATGAAATATCTAATGGATTTTTTCATTCACAATTAATTTATTGTTTGTTTGAAAATAAATTGAAAAAATTTCTTCCAGTGATGTGAAAAAAATTACATGCATCGCAGACAAAATATTGGACAGTCTTTTTTTTTGTGAAAAGGTTCATATAATTTCACAAATGCCTTCAGCAACAGGTAAGAGATAATTTATTTTTTATAATATAATAAACAATGTCCGAATTAATTTTTTCCAATCAGTACAGAAATTTATAATTTTAAATTAATTAGAATTTTATGTAATAATGTTAGTAAAATTTACCATATAAAGAAAAAAAATGTGAAACTCAAAATATGAAAAAATCTACTATTAGATATTAATAATTATAATTACTAATAATGAATTACTTATTTATAAAAATAACACTTAATAATTAGAAATATTTAATTGGTACTTAATCAATTGTTAATAATAATTATTTTTAATAATTTTTTTTAATAATAATATTTTCATAATTTTTATTAAATTATTATTTTCTAGAATTTTTAACAAAAATTCTTCTTTAAATAAATTATTTTTAATAATTTTTTGTAAAAGTTCTTTAAGAATTTTGCAAATCCATTTATTTACAATTCAATTTTATGAAATTTCAATTATTCGATAATAATTCTTCAATTAAATATATATTAGAGAATAAAAAACTTTAAATAATTGAAAAAAATCAATTAAACTTTTTCTAAAAAATTAATTCTACAGAATTGTTAGTTAAAAATAGGAGAAATTCAGATATTCCTAAATTTTAATTTGTAAACTTTTCAAAATTCAATTATTTCTAAATTTATTCAGATTGTAATGCTTTTAATTTTCAATTATCGAAAATTTTAAATAAAATTCATTTTGAAATCAATTTTTATTATAAACTTCTTATAGTGATTTCAATTATTTAAATAGAAAAATAATTTATTGAATAATTGAATGTTTCTTAAAATTCACATCTAATAAACAATTTTATCAACATATTTTTAAATGATTGAATTTTTTTTGACGAATTTTAATCAAAATTTTTAAGAATTATAATTGAATCCGTAAAAAAATTTAAAATTTATGAAAATAATTCAATTATTTTCGAGAAATTCAATTAAAATTGCAATAAAAATAATTTAATTCCTGTAAAAAATTTAATATTTATGAAAATAATTCAATTATTTTCGAAAAATTCAATTGAAATTAAATTTAAAAATAATTGAATCCATGTAAAAAATTTGATTATATTTATAAAAATAATAGAATTATTGCGAAGAAATTTATAAAAAAAAAATTTGTAAATATATAAATTCCTCTGAAATTTCTATTATTTATGAGAATAATTAAATGTTTGCGTAGACATTTTATTAAAATTTTTTGTAATTGAATTTTTAAAAAAAAAACTTTATTAAAATAGTAAATATTAAAAATCATTGAATTGAGAAAAATTTTATGAAAAGAATTGAAATTTTGTCAAGAATTTTATTGTTTTTAAAGATAATAGAAATTTTTACGAGAATTTTAAAAAAAATTTTTAAACATAATTGAAGTTCTGTAAAAAGATTTTATTACTATTGAAAATAATTGAATTTTTTCAATCATTTGTAACTTCTCCAAAAATTCAATTTTTATTAGTATTTTTAACTAAAATTCTTTTATAAATCCATTATTTTGAATAATTAATTAAATATTATATTAAAAAATTTAACTAATTTCAAAAGAATTTGAATTATTAAAATTTTTTAAAAATCTAAGTTCTTTAAAATTTCTAATGAAAATTCATTCAAAATTCGAAATTTTATAAAACTTCAAATAAACCTCTATTTAAACAAAATTTCAGGCTCGGTGATAAAAGATATTTAAAATACATTTTGAGAAACAAGAGATTTGAAGAGTAGCTTTTTTTGATAGAAGAAATAATCTAAAAGAAAATCAAGTAAAATAATATGTTAATTCGCGCACTGATGTTCTTGAAAAATGTGCAGTCGTTCGCGATTGAAGAAAAAATGTGCAATTTTCGAAAATGCACGAAGAAATCAGACCAATTGGAGGGTGCAATTTTATCAACGTTTACTTGGCATTCAACGAAATTTAAACGTTTATTCTCAATATCGAAGTAAATTATTTTCACTTGAGAGGGCAAACTTTAAAAAAATAAAAAAAAAAACCTAAAAAAGCATGGCCGGCTTTATAGTTTGATAGATTTTAAAAACCCAATGGCACTTAAGGAAACTTAGGGGAACATCTTTAGTTTATATTTTTATTGATTTTTTTGAAAGTTAATTTAAATTTTCACCAAAATATTAAAATATTAAATCATTTTTTTTGTTACAATTTTAAAAATAAATTTGTTTCCTTCGGGGGAATGGAATTTTTAGAGCTGGCCTTGCGATTAAAAGAAAAATTAAAAATAGAAATTTTTTTAACACAAGACCATTTTTTTCAATTCTTTTTTTTCTAGGCGGAGGTCAGCAAAAGGGTGGGCCTAATATGCCCAACAATGAGGAATGTGGAATACGAGATGTATGGGGACACAATCTTGAAGAAGAATTTCGGGCGATACGTCAAGTAGTACAACAATATCAATATATAGCAATGGACACAGAATTTCCAGGAGTTGTTGCAAGACCAATTGGTAAATAATAGAATAATTTCAATAGAAAAGTTTTATTTCATTTTTATTTGCAATTGAATATATTGAAATGATATTTCTATAGTCAAAATTAAAATTACATGATAATTAATAAAAATTTTATATAAATGAAATAAAATAATAAATAAATATTATTTAAGATAAAATAAAATTATAAATATAAAAATGATTAAAATAAAAATAAATATTAGAATATAATTTTTACAATGAGAAATATAATTTCAATGAAATTAAAAGTATAAGAAATTCAAAATAAGGTCAACTGAGTACAAATGTTATGGTAAACAGAAAAACACATGGAAAACGTAATTTTTTATATTTGTGAGTAGAGATTTAACAGTCTGTCCCCTATTTCCCTAAAAGTCCCCTTTTTTAAATTTTGGCCCCTAAACGTACCCTATTTTGAAAATTTCCCCTATTTTTTTCGTCGCAGGAAATCAATTATTTTCAATAATTTCTAAATAATTTTTGGAAAAGAATTCAATTATCTTGATAACCAACAAAATTCTCCTTATAAAATCAATTATTTTAAGGATTTTTAATGAAATTCTTTTCTAAAATTCAATTATTTTGATAAATATGTATCAATATTCATCACATGAATTCAATTATTGTCAAAAATTTTAATTAAATTCTTGGCAAAATTTCAATTATTTAAACAAAATTTAATAAAATATTTTGCACGAATTCAATTGTTTTTATAAATTTTTAATGAATATCTCGTCAAAAATTCAATTATTTTTATAAACAGCAAAATTTTTCGTTTAAAAATTTAATTATTTTCAAAAATTTAAATAAAATTCTTTGCAAAATTTCAATTATTTTCAAAAGTTTTTCGCAATTCAATGTTTTTTTTAAATATTTACTATTTTCATAAAATTTATCAACAAATTTAATTATAGAAAAAACTTGTTGATACAATTCTACGAAAAGATTCAATTATTTTCATAAATAATAAAATTTCATTTACAAATTCAATTATTTTCATCGCAGAATTTCAAATATTATTAATACAATTTTAAATAAATTCAATTAGCTTGATAAACAACAAAATCGCATAAATTCTTCCCATAAAATTAATTATTCTAAGGAATTTTTTAATAAAATTCTTTTCCAAAATTCAATTATTTTTGATAAATATCTAAATTCATCACAAGAATTCAATTATTTTTAAAAAATTTAATAAAATTCTTCAAAAAGTTTTCAATTATTTTCAAAAATTGTTATAAAATTCTTTAGTATAATAAATTTAATACTAATAAAAATAATTGATTTCTCGTAGAATTAAATTATTATTTTTCGTACATTTTAACTAAAAATTCTGTAGAATTGACTTTTTTGAAAAAATTTAATTGATAATAATAATTGATGTTATTGATTTAAAGTAGAATTTTAGTTAAAAATTCTAGAAAATTTTAATTGAATTAAAATGATAAAAATAATTTTGAAGAAATTACAGTAAAAATATTCTTGTAATAATAAAATAATGATTTTGTCAGTCGGTCAACTTTATGTTTTATAATAATATTCTTATGAGTTGTTCAATTTAAAAAGGTTTGAATTTGAATCTTTTGAAGAATTTTAATTCCAATGAAAAATAATGATTAAATATTTATTTGAAATAAAGTTATTGATGTTTTCGAATAATTTTACTTTTGAAGAAATTAGTAAATAAATTTAATAGAATATTTTTTTTTGAGTATATCTAATAATTTTGAGAGTGAATCAGAATATTCTTTAGGGTTAGAAAAAAAGTCAAAGTTGTGTTTGGAAATCAGGGAAAAATAAAGTTAAATTTTTGTGGCAACCCTGTATAAATAAATTATATTTTTATCTTTATTTAACCAATTTTTATTGTCCTCTAAAAGTTCCCTATTTTTTAATTTTCAGTCTCCTATTTTCCCTAAAATACTTTTTAGAGGCACTGTGAAGCTTGCTTTAAGAGCTAACGAAAAAAATCAAAATAATATTATTATTATTATTATTATTAAAAAAATAATAATGGTAGTGAATATAATTCGTAATCCTATTTTTGAAGAAGTTTTAAAGTAAATTTTAATATTTCAGGTGAATTTAGGACGAGTGCAGACTATCAATATCAACTTTTACGTTGCAATGTTGATTTACTGAGGATTATACAACTTGGTCTCACATTTTTAGATGAGACAGGTAATACACCAGGTGGTAGTTACACAACGTGGCAATTCAATTTCAAATTTAATCTTCAGTAAGTTTTCTTAATATTCTGTTTTAACCAATTTACAAATTTTTCTCCGCCATATTGGATCCGCCATTTTGAATTTTTTAAATCTGGCCACAGATTCAAGTGGTCGGAATATAAAGGCCCTTTTATTATTTTATTTTTGCGCTGTAATTAATTTATTTTTTCGGTATTTTTTTTGGAAAATGATGGTTAATTTAATATTTTCAGAGAGGACATGTATGCACAAGACAGTATAGATATGTTGCAAAATAGTGGTATACAATTTAAAAAACATGAAGAAGAGGGAATCGATCCATTAGATTTTGCCGAACTCTTAATGACATCGGGTATTGTACTAATGGATGACATTAAGTGGCTATCGTTTCATTCTGGCTACGATTTTGGATATCTTTTAAAACTTCTCACCGATCAAAATCTACCACAAGAAGAAAGTGAATTCTTCGATTTACTTAGGATATATTTCCCAACGATTTACGATGTTAAAGTAAGAGGAAAATGATTTCTTTTTTCTATAACTTTCATCTCTTTTTTTTTCTTGAAATAAAATTCAAAGTATTTTAATTTTATCAAAAAAAAATTTATGATTATTTATTTTATTTTTTTTTTAAATTTATTCTATCAAAGTGATTTTTGTTTTGTTTTATTAAATTGAAATTTTTAATAATCTAAATTTTTTAATTGTAATTTTGTTTATTTTAATTCTTTAAAATTGATTTTTGCATTTAAATTCTTTAGTTTAAATTTTTGCATTCAAATTCTTTAGTTTAAATTTTTGCATTCAAATTCTTCAGTTTAAATTTTTGCATTTAAATTCTTTAGTTTAAATTTTTTAATTTTAACTTTCTATTTATTTAACTTAAAATTTTTATAAATACAATTTTTTATTATTTAAAATTTTATTTCATTTTTGTTAAGACCGATTTTTAATATTATTTATCGAATTTGAAAATAAATGTATTAAAAATCTTGAATTCCTAAGAAGAATATTGTCAAAAAATTTTTAATTTTAAAATACTAATTGAATTAGAAGAAGTTTACCAAAATGTTTAAAAACAATAAATATATTGAATTCATTCGAGAAATTATATTAAAATTTTATTAAAAATAATTGAATTCTTGCGAAAAATTTCATTGCTCATGAAAATAATTGAATTATTTTAAAGAATTTCTTTCAAATTTTAAAATTATCGTGTTTGTTAATAATTGTAAAGAAACATTCGATTATTGACTTTTATTAAAATTTTTAGAAAATAATTAAATTATTTTCAGAATTTTACAATTTTAACTGAAAAATTTAAAAATAATTGAATTTTACGAAGAATTACTTTCTAACTTTTCAAAATAATCGTGTTTGTTATTTATTGTTGTACCTACTTAAAAATTGGATTATTGAATTTTCTCAAAATTTTTTTGAAAATAATTGAATTCTTCACAAAATTTTATTACAATTTTTTTTTAAATAATTGAATTCTTTCAAGAAATTAAATAAAAATTATACTAAAAAATTGAATTTCTTTAAAGAATTTGATTATTTATGAAAATAATTGAATTCTTATGAAATATTTTGTAAAAACTTTTGAAAATAATTGAATTATTTAAAAAAAATTTTATTATACAATTTTTTTGATAACTCAAATTAAATCGTTTCGAGAAATTTTATAAAAATTATATTGAAAATATTTGAATTCTTACAAAAAATGTTATTACTTAAATAATTGAATTTTTTTGAAGAATTTCTTAAAAGTTTTTAAAATTATCGTATTTATTCGATTATTGAATTTTAATAAAATTTTTAGGAAATATTTAAATTTTTTCAGAATTTTATAATTTTAATTGAAAAATTTGAAATTAATTGAATTTTACGAAGAATTTCTTTCTAATTTTTACAAAAAAAAATTAAAATTATAAAATTTTTAGAAAATGATTGAATTTTACAAATAATTTCTTTCTAAATCTTTTTAAATAAATTAAAATTATAAAATTTCGAGAAAATAATTAAATTATTTTCAGAATTTTATAATTTGAATTGAAAAATTTAAAAATAATTGAATTTTACGAAGAATTTCTTTCTAATTTTTACTAAAAACAATTAAAATTATAAAATTTTTAGAAAATAATTCAATAATTTTCAGAATTTTATAATTTTAATTGAAAAATTTGAAAATAATTGAATTTTACAAAGAATTTCTTTCTAAATTTTACTAAAAAAAATTAAAAATGTAAAATTTTTAGAAAGTAATTGAATTATTTTCAGAACGTTAGAATTTTAATTGAAAAATTTGAAAATAATTGAATTTTACGAAGAATTTCTTTCTAACTTTTTAAAATAATCGTGTTTGTTATTAATTTTTGCAATTAAAAATTGTATTATTGAATTTTTAAAAAAATTTTGTAATTAAATAATTGAATTCTTCTCAAAATGTTATTACAATTTTTTTTTAATAATTGAATTCTTTCAAGAAATTAAATTGTACTAAAAAATTGAATGTCTCCAAAGAATTTGATTATTTATGAAAATAATTGAATTGTTTTGAAGAATTTCTTTCAAGTTTAAAAAATTATCGTGTTTGTAATTAAACATTCGATTATTGAATTTTATTGAAATTTCGAGAAAATAATTAAATTATTTTCAGAATTTTACAATTTATTTTAATTAAAAAATTTGAAAATAATTGAATTTTACAAAGAATTTGTTTTTAACTTTTTAAAATAATCGTGTCTTTTTATTAATTTTTTGTAATTAAATAATTGAATTCTTCCCAAAATGTTATTACAGTTCTTTTATTTTTTTAGAAAATAATTGAATTCTTTAAAGAAATTGAATAAAAATTATACTAATAAATTTGAATGTCTCCAAAGAATTTGATTATTTTTAAAAATAATTGAATTCTTTTGAAACATTTTGTCAAAACTTTTCAAAATAATCAAATTATTTATAAAAAAATGTTATTACAATTTCTTGATAATTTAAAAATTCGTTTCGAGAAATTTTATAAAAATTGTATTGAAAATAATTGTAATTCCTACAAAGAATTTTATTGTTTATGGAAATAATTGAATTTTGGCGAAGAATTTTATTAAAATTATTGAAAATAATAAACAATAATAATCAATAATGTACTTAATTGAAGTATAATTGTTAACGATTACAATTTTTTCGATTAATTGAGTATTTACTTTTATAATTACAGTTTTTTAATTAATTATTAATTATTTTCTAATTAATTATAAATTAATTATAATTATAATTAATTATAAAATAATTAATTAATTATTTTCTTTTTTTTGTTCTCTTTTTCACATATTATTTTCTTTTATTATTAAAACATTTTTTAATTAATTAATTACTGTAGGTTTTTGTTTATTAAGCATTAGTTTTATAATAATTGTTTTAAACCAATTTTCTTTTTTGCAGTACCTCATGAAGTCTTGTAAAAATTTGAAAGGTGGTCTACAGGAAGTGGCGGAGCAGTTGGAACTTCAAAGAGTTGGTCCACAGCATCAAGCAGGTTCCGATTCTTTATTGACGGGCATGGTGTTTTTTAAGATGCGCGAGGTACGTAGTTTTATTATTATCATAATTCGTATTTTTATCATTATTTTACATTTTTATATTATGTTTATTATTTTTTTTTCATTCGAAACTAAAATTTTATATTATTTTATATAAAAAAATTATATATAATTTAAAGTTTTTCTTCTTTTTCCTTTTTGAGGAAAAATTTTAGTTGAACCTATGAAAAAAGTGAATAAAAAGAAGGGGGGGGGGCGAGGAAAATATGAAAATAATCTAAAAATTTTTAAATTAAAAAATTTTTTTAATTTTAATTTTTTAAATTTCAGATGTTCTTTGAGGACAACATTGACGATGCAAAATACTGCGGTCACTTGTACGGATTGGGGACGTCGTTTGTCGTTAATGGTTCCGGCGGCTATCTCGAGAGTAACGGGGAAAATACATCGTCCTCGTAATTATTCAGGAGTAAATACTTCAACTCCAAATCATACACGCGACACAGTACTAGCGAATCAATCACAAAAGAAAAATAAAAAAAACAACATGTGTGTTCGTTCCGTTTTAATTCTGAATTTTCGGAATAATTTTCAGTGAACGGAAGCGAACAACGAATAATTTCTTTTCTTTTCTTTTCTTTTTTTGTTCATCTTTTCTTTTTTTTTGTAAAAGAAAAAAAAACATATATATATATATATTTTAATTCGCGCATCATACAATGATTTTTGTGTTTTATGCGTACCAATTGACAAGAGTTTATACAAGTACGCATGTCAAATGTGAAAGAAGAGAGATACAGAGACATTAAAAATGAAAATTGTAGAATACATGTAATCTTGTAATAAATTGTGACAATATAAGTATTCAAGTTATAAAGTGAATAATTTTTTTTTTCCTTTTTTTTCAATACTATGTATTTAGACTGATTTTCTACAATTTTACATGCGACAATGTACATTTGTACAAAATTTTAACTCTCTGGGTGAAAAAAAAAATAAGTTAAAAGGACAATTCTGGAATTTTCCGTTTTATTTCTGAAAAAAATTGTTTAAATAAATCCTGAAGTACATATTTTCGAAACATAATTAAAAATAAAATAATTAAAAATGGTGCAATTGAAAAAATATTTAAACTAAATATTTCTATTAAGTAGAAATATTTTTCCGAAGCAAAATAATTATTTCGTAAAATAATTAAAAAACAAAACATTTGTTTCGTAAAAAAATTAAAAAAAACGATGTAATTGAGAAATATTTGAACTAAATATTATTTATATTTAGTAGGAATATTTTTTCAATAAATTAATTAATTTCTATACTTTACGAAAGAAAATAATTGTTTCGTTAAAATAATGAAAAACAAAACATTTTTTTTTGTAGGTAAAATAATTAAAAACGACGTAATTGAAAAAATATTTTAACTAAATATTTCATATATATATATATATATATATATATATATATATATATATATATATATATATATATATATATATATATATATATATATATATATATATATATATATATATATATATATATATATATATATATAAAATTATATTTCAAAACATTTTTCATGAAAATTCAATTTATTAAAAAAAATTTTTCATAAAATTATAAAATTATAAAATAAAAATTTTAAGCAAGAATTCAATTATTTTCATAAATAATAAAACTCAACGAAGAATTTCAATTATTTTTAATACTATTTTAAATTAATTAATCAAAAAATTTTCAATTATTTTCACAAATAAAGTTTTCCACAAGAATTTTCAATTATTTAAAATAAAATTTTCATAAATATTTATTATATTTAGAAAAAAAATTAATTATTTAAACAATTTTTGTAAAATTCTTATGAAGAATTCAATTATTTTTAAAAATAACAAAATTCTTCACAGTAATTCAATTCTTTTTAAACATTTTATAATAAAATTTTTCGCAATAATTCAAAAATAATAAAATTCTTTTCATAAATTCAGTTACTTTGGAAAATTTTAATAAAATTCTTTTGCAACTATTCAAATATTTTCATAAATAATAAAATTCATCGCATGATTTTAATTATTTTCAATACAATTTTGCAGGAATTGCTCGAAAAATGTAATTATTTTGAAAAATGTTCTTTTATTCATCGAAACAATCAATTATTTAAAAAAAAATTTTTTTTCAATTCTTCAAAAGAATTCAATTATTTACAAAAATATAAGCATTTATCACAAGAATTCAATTATTTTAAAATATTTTAATAAAATTATTTAAAAGAAATCAATTATTTTAAATACAAATTTTAATTAAATTCAGGGTTCCAACGGAATCTAGAAATCATGGAAATGGTATGGAATTTTTAAATGGCTTCTGGAAATCAGGGAAATCATGGAAAAGAACTGGAATTCCAAGAGCACAAAAAAATGAAGCTAAATCGCATTAAAGAGAGAAAAATATTTTGAATTTTAAGAAATTCGGATTTTTGGATTTTTGATAATTTTCGATAATTTTCGATTTTTTACCAAAGAGTCGAGACTATTTAATAAGTAAAGCATTTTCCAAAAGCACAAAAATAATGAACCTAAATCACATAGAAGAGAGAAAAAAATTTTGAATTTAAAAAAATTCGGATTTTTAGATTTTTGATAATTTTCGATAATTTTAGATTTTTTACCAAAGAGTGGTAACTATTAATAAATTAAAGTATTTTCCAAGAGCCAAAAAATAATGAAGCTAAATCGCCAAAAAAGAGAGAAAAAAATGTTGAATTTTAAGAAATTCGGATTTTTGGATTTTTGATAATTTTCGATAATTTTAGATTTTTTACTAAAGAGTCGAAGACTATTTAATAAGTAAAGCATTGTCCAAGAGTACAAAAATAATGAAGCTAAATCGCATAGAAGAAAAGGAAAAATTTTGAATTTTAATAAATTCGGATTTTTGGATTTTTGATAATTTTCGGTAATTTTAGATTTTTTATCAAAGAGTCTAGACTATTTAATAAGTGAAGTATTTTTCAAGAGCAACAAAATAATGAAGCTAAATCGCCAAAAAAGAGAGAAAAAAATGTTGAATTTTAAGAAATTCGGATTTTTGGATTTTTGATAATTTTCGACAATTTTCGATTTTTTTGGAAAAAGTCCAGACTATTTAATAAGTAAAGCATTTTCCAAGAGCACAAAAATAATGAAGCTAAATCGCATAGAAGAGAGGGAAAAATTTTGTATTTTAAGAAATTCGGATTTTTGGATTTTTGATAATTTTTGATAATTTTAGATTTTTTATCAAAGAGTCTAGATTATTTAATAAGTAAAGCATTTTCCAAGAGCACAAAAATAATAAAGCTAAGTCGCAAAAAAGAGAGGAAAAAATGTTGAATTTTAAGAAATTCGGATTTTTGGATTTTTGATAATTCTCGATAATTTTAGATTTTTCACTTAAGAGTCGAGACTATTTAATAAGTGAAGCATTTTCCAAATGCACAAAAATAATGAAGCTAAATAGCAAAAAAGAGAGGAAAAAATGTTGAATTTTAAGAAATTCGGATTTTTGGATTTTTGATAATTTTCGATAATTTTAGATTTTTTGGCAAAGAGTCCAGACTATTTAATAAGTCAAGCATTTTCCAAGAGCACAAAAATAATGAAGCTAAATCGCATAAAAGAGAGGGAAAAATATTGAATTTTAAGATATTCGGATTTTTGGATTTTTGATAATTTTCGATAATTTTCGATTCTTTACTAAAGAGTCGAGACTATTTAATAAGTGCAGCATTTTCCAAAAGCATAAAAATAATGAAGCTAAATAGCAAAAAAGAGAAAAAAAAAATGTTGAATTTTAAGAAATTCGGATTTTTGGATTTTTGATGATTTTCAATAATTTTCGATTTTTTTTTTAAAGAGTCCAGACTATTTAATAAGTAAAGCATTTTCCAAGAGCACAAAAATAATGAAGCTAAATCGCATAGAAGAGAGGGAAAAATTTTGTATTTTAAGAAATTCGGATTTTTGGATTTTTGATAATTTTTGATAACTTTAGATTTTTTATCAAAGAGTCGAGACTATTTAATAAGTGAAGCATTTTCGAAAAGCAGAAAAATAATGAAGCTAAATAGCAAAAAAGAGAGAAAAAAATGTTGAATTTTAAGAAATTCGGATTTTTGGATTTTTGATAATTTTCGATCATTTTTGATTTTTTACTAAAGAGTCGAGACTATTTAATAAGTGAAGCATTTTCCAAAAGCACAAAAATAATGAAGCTAAATAGCAAAAAAGAGAGGAAAAAATGTTGAATTTTAAGAAATTCGGATTTTTGGATTTTTGATAATTTTCGATAATTTTAGATTTTTTGGCAAAGAGTCCAGACTATTTAATAAGTCAAGCATTTTCCAAGAGCACAAAAATAATGAAGCTAAATCGCATAGAAGAGAGGGAAAAATGTTGAATTTTAAGAAATTCGGATTTTTGGATTTTTGATAATTTTTGATAATTTTCGATTTTTTACTAAAGAGTCGAGACTATTTAATAAGTGCAGCATTTTCCAAAAGCACAAAAATAGTGAAGCTAAATAGCAAAAAAGAGAGGAAAAAATGTTGAATTTTAAGAAATTCGGATTTTTGGATTTTTGATAATTTTCGATTATTATCGATTTTTTACAAAAGAGTCGAGACTATTTAATAAGTGAAGCATTTTCCAAGAGCACAAAAATAATGAAGCTTAATAGCAAAAAAGAGAGGAAAAATGTTGAATTTTAAGAAATTCGGATTTTTGGATTTTTGATAATTTTCGATAATTTTCGATTTTTTACTAAAGAGTCGAGACTATTTAATAAGTGAAGCATTTTCCAAAAGCACAAAAATAATGAAGCTAAATCGCATAGAAGAGAGGAAAAAATGTTGAATATTAAGAAATTCGGATTTTTGGATTTTTGATAATTTTCGATTATTTTCGATTTTTTAGCAAAGAGTCCAGACTATTTAATAAGTGAAGCATTTTCCAAAAGCACAAAAATAATGAAGCTAAATCGCATAGAAGAGAGGAAAAAATGTTGAATATTAAGAAATTCGGATTTTTGGATTTTTGATAATTTTCGATCATTTTCGATTTTTTACTAAAGAGTCGAGACTATTTAATAAGTGCAGCATTTTCCAAAAGCACAAAAATAATGAAGCTAAATAGCAAAAAAGAGAGGAAAAAATGTTGAATATTAAGAAATTCGGATTTTTGGATTTTTGATAATTTTCGATAATTTTCGATTTTTTACTAAAGAGTCGAGACTCTTTAATAAGTGAAGCATTTTCCAAAAGCACAAAAATAATGAAGCTAAATCGCATAGAAGAGAAGAAAAAATGTTGAATATTAAGAAATTCGGATTTTTGATAATTTTCGATCATTTTCGATTTTTTACTAAAGAGTCGAGACTATTTAATAAGTGCAGCATTTTCCAAAAGCACAAAAATAATGAAGCTAAATAGCAAAAAAGAGAGGAAAAAATGTTGAATTTTAAGAAATTCGGATTTTTGGATTTTTGATAATTTTGGATAATTTTCGATTTTTTAGCAAAGAGTCCAGACTATTTAATAAGTAAAGCATTTTTTAAAAGCACAAAAATAATGAAGCTAAATAGCAAAAAAGAGAGGAAAAATGTTGAATTTTAAGAAATTCGTATTTTTGGATTTTTGATAATTTTCGATTATTTTCGATTTTTTACTAAAGAGTCCAGACTATTTAATTAGTGAAGCATTTTCCAAAAGCACAAAAATAATGAAGCTAAATAGCAAAAAAGAGAGGACAAAATGTTGAAATTTAAGAAATTCGGATTTTTGGATTTTTGATAATTTTGGATAATTTTCGATTTTTTAGCAAAGAGTCCAGACTATTTAATAAGTAAAGCATTTTTTAAAAGCACAAAAATAATGAAGCTAAATAGCAAAAAAGAGAGGAAAAAATGTTGAATTTTAAGAAATTCGGATTTTTGGATTTTTGATAATTTTCGATAATTTTCGATTTTTTACTAAAGAGTCGAGACTATTTAATAAGTGAAGCATTTTCCAAAAGCACAAAAATAATGAAGCTAAATAGCAAAAAAGAGAGGATTAAATGTTGAATTTTAAGAAATTCGGATTTTTGGATTTTTGATAATTTTGGATAATTTTCGATTTTTTAGCAAAGAGTCCAGACTATTTAATAAGTAAAGCATTTTTTAAAAGCACAAAAATAATGAAGCTAAATAGCAAAAAAGAGAGGAAAAATGTTGAATTTTAAGAAATTCGTATTTTTGGATTTTTGATAATTTTCGATTATTTTCGATTTTTTACTAAAGAGTCCAGACTATTTAATTAGTGAAGCATTTTCCAAAAGCACAAAAATAATGAAGCTAAATAGCAAAAAAGAGAGGACAAAATGTTGAAATTTAAGAAATTCGGATTTTTGGATTTTTGATAATTTTCGATAATTTTCGATTTTTTACTAAAGAGTCGAGACTATTTAATAAGTGAAGCATTTTCCAAAAGCACAAAAATAATGAAGCTAAATAGCAAAAAAGAGAGGAAAAATGTTGAATTTTAAGAAATTCGGATTTTTGGATTTTTGATAATTTTCGATAATTTTCGATTTTTCACTAAAGAGTCGAGACTATTTAATAAGTGAAGCATTTTCCAAAAGCACAAAAATAATGAAGCTAAATAGCAAAAAAGAGAGGACAAAATGTTGAATTTTAAGAAATTCGGATTTTTGGATTTTTGATAATTTTCGATAATTTTCGATTTTTTGGCAAAGAGTCCAGACTATTTAATAAGTAAAGCATTTTCCAAGAGCACAAATTATGAAGCTAAATAGCAAAAAAGAGAGGAAAAAATGTTGAATTTTAAGAAATTTGGATTTTTGATAATTTTCGATTATTTTCGATTTTTTACTAAAGAGTCCAGACTATTTAATAAGTAAAGCATTTTCCAAGAGCACAAAAATAATGAAGCTAAATAGCAAAAAAGAGAGGAAAAATGTTGAATTTTAAGAAAATCGGATTTTTGGATTTTTGATAATTTTCGATAATTTTCGATTTTTTACAAAATAGTCGAGACTTTTTAATAAGTGAAGCATTTTCCAAAAGCACAAAAATAATGAAGCTAAATAGCAAAAAAGAGAGGAAAAAATGTTGAATTTTAAGAAATTCGGATTTTTGGATTTTTGATAATTTTCGATAATTTTCGATTTTTTACTAAAGAGTCGAGACTATTTAATAAGTGAAGCATTTTCCAAAAGCACAAAAATAATGAAGCTAAATAGCAAAAAAGAGAGGATTAAATGTTGAATTTTAAGAAATTCGGATTTTTGGATTTTTGATAATTTTGGATAATTTTCGATTTTTTAGCAAAGAGTCCAGACTATTTAATAAGTAAAGCATTTTTTAAAAGCACAAAAATAATGAAGCTAAATAGCAAAAAAGAGAGGAAAAATGTTGAATTTTAAGAAATTCGTATTTTTGGATTTTTGATAATTTTCGATTATTTTCGATTTTTTACTAAAGAGTCCAGACTATTTAATTAGTGAAGCATTTTCCAAAAGCACAAAAATAATGAAGCTAAATAGCAAAAAAGAGAGGACAAAATGTTGAAATTTAAGAAATTCGGATTTTTGGATTTTTGATAATTTTCGATAATTTTCGATTTTTTACTAAAGAGTCGAGACTATTTAATAAGTGAAGCATTTTCCAAAAGCACAAAAATAATGAAGCTAAATAGCAAAAAAGAGAGGAAAAATGTTGAATTTTAAGAAATTCGGATTTTTGGATTTTTGATAATTTTCGATAATTTTCGATTTTTCACTAAAGAGTCGAGACTATTTAATAAGTGAAGCATTTTCCAAAAGCACAAAAATAATGAAGCTAAATAGCAAAAAAGAGAGGACAAAATGTTGAATTTTAAGAAATTCGGATTTTTGGATTTTTGATAATTTTCGATAATTTTCGATTTTTTGGCAAAGAGTCCAGACTATTTAATAAGTAAAGCATTTTCCAAGAGCACAAATTATGAAGCTAAATAGCAAAAAAGAGAGGAAAAAATGTTGAATTTTAAGAAATTTGGATTTTTGATAATTTTCGATTATTTTCGATTTTTTACTAAAGAGTCCAGACTATTTAATAAGTAAAGCATTTTCCAAGAGCACAAAAATAATGAAGCTAAATAGCAAAAAAGAGAGGAAAAATGTTGAATTTTAAGAAAATCGGATTTTTGGATTTTTGATAATTTTCGATAATTTTCGATTTTTTACAAAATAGTCGAGACTTTTTAATAAGTGAAGCATTTTCCAAAAGCACAAAAATAATGAAGCTAAATAGCAAAAAAGAGAGGAAAAAAATGTTGAATTTTAAGAAATTCGGATTTTTGGATTTTTGATAATTTTCGATAATTTTAGATTTTTTACTAAAGTGTCGAGACTATTTAATAAGTGAAGCATTTTCCAAGAGCACAAAAATAATGAAGCTAAATAGCAAAAAAGAGAGGACAAAATGTTGAATTTTAAGAAATTCGGATTTTTGGATTTTTCATAATTTTCAAAAATTTTAGATTTTTTAGCAAAGAGTCCAGACTATTTAATAAGTAAAGCATTTTCCAAGAGCACAAAAATAATAAAGCTAAATAGCAAAAAAGAGAGGACAAAATGTTGAATTTTAAGAAATTCGGATTTTTGGATTTTTGATAATTTTCAAAAATTTTAGATTTTTTACTAAAGTGTCGAGACTATTTAATAAGTGAAGCATTTTCCAAGAGCACAAAAATAATGAAGCTAAATAGCAAAAAAGAGAGGAAAAAATGTTGGATTTTAAGAAATTCGGATTTTTGGATTTTTAATAATTTTCAAAAATTTTAGATTTTTTAGCAAGGAGTTCAGACTATTTAATAAGTAAAGCATTTTCCAAGAGCACAAAAATAATAAATCTAAATAGCAAAAAAAGAGAGGGAAAAATGTTGAATTTTCAGAAATTCGGATTTTTGGATTTTTGATAATTTTCGATAATTTTCGATTTTTTACTAAAGAGTCGAGACTATTTAATAAGTGAAGCATTTTCCAAAAGCACAAAACTAATGAAGCTAAATAGCAAAAAAGAGAGGAAAAAATGTTGAATTTTCAGAAATTCGGATTTTTGGATTTTTGATAATTTTCGATAATTTTCGATTTTTTACTAAAGAGTCGAGACTATTTAATAAGTGAAACATTTTCCAAAAGCACAAAAATAATGAAGCTAAATAGCAAAAAAGAGAGGAAAAAATGTTGAATTTTAGGAAATTCGGATTTTTGGATTTTTGATAATTTTCGATCATTTTCGATTTTTTACTAAAGAGTCGAGACTATTTAATAAGTGAAGCATTTTCCAAAAGCACAAAAATAATGAAGCTAAATAGCAAAAAAGAGAGGAAAAATGTTGAATTTTAAGAAATTCGTATTTTTGGATTTTTGATAATTTTCGATTATTTTCAATTTTTTACTAAAGAGTCCAGACTATTTAATAAGTGAAGCATTTTCCAAGAGCACAAAAATAATAAAGCTAAATAGCAAAAAAGAGAGGAAAAAATGTTGAATTTTAAGAAATTCGGAATTTTGGATTTTTGTGTAATTTTCGATAATTTTAGATTTTTTACCAAAGAGTATAAACTATTAAATAGGTTTAAAGTGTTTTTAGAGAGCCTAAATTTAATGAAATTAGATTTAAAATTCTAATGGAATTTCGTAAAAATTTGACCTGGACATCATGGAATAGTTATGGAATTTTAAATTCGGATTTCTGTAGGAATCCTGTAATTTTATTTAAAATTATTCAATTATTACGAAGAATATTTAGCCAAAAATTCTAACATCAATTTAATTTTTTTTAGATTTTAATTATTTACAAAAATATTAGAATTTCTCACAGGGATTCAATTATTTTTAAATATTTTAATAAAATTTAATCATTTTCAATATTTATTATTTTCATAAAATTTTCAAACAGAATTTAATTATTTAATCTAGAATTTGCATAAAAATAAGTCGAAAAAAATCAATTATTTAAAATTTTTTATAAACATCTTCGCAAGAATTAAACTGTTTTTATAAATATTTAAATTTTTTCATGAATAATAAAATTCGTTACAGGAATTTAATTTATTAGTAGGATAAGAAAGAAGTAATTATATTTTTGATGAAAGTTAGAAAAAAGTCAGGAAAATAAAAATACTAAGAATTAATGGAATTTTTGTCATTTTTGTGAAGTGACTATAAGACGCTTTTTTTAGTCGTCAAATTTAATTTTTCGATAGCTACTTTTTTTTGAAAAATTTTGAAAGATTTTGAAAGATGTTTGCTACTTTTTTTAAAATTAATTATCGAGTGCAAAGTCTGATTTAGTAGAAATATTTTTTCTAACATTCAAATAAACTTTTTTTCTACAATTTTAATTTCTATAGAAGAAAAAAAAAGAGACAAAATTTTATTAAGCCTTTTTCTCATAAAAATCTCGTTTATCCTCATTGCATTCTATCTTATCTGTATATTCAACTAATATTGTTGAATTATTCATTAAAATTATTTTTAATTACGAAAATATTTATCCAAATCGTCATCAACTCAAAAAAAAAGAATTTTGCATTTTTTTCTTTCTTTAAAATTTAAAATAAAAAAAATAAAAAATTACGTAATTTTTTTCTTCTTTTGTTAATACGTCGCCCTTGTGATGAAAACTAGGTAAAAAAAGGGTCTTCGTAATATGCTGTATATATCCATGTACCTGTTTGGAGTTTATATGATAAAGATAAGCACCTTATCTATTTGGGGAGTCGATGATATCAGCTACAGTTATCATTCTCTATTGCCAGAAATCTCATTTCAGTTTCTCTCTAGAAATCATAAAAGATAGTGTTATTTTATATTTAAAAAAAAAAATAATTAATAAACATTTTTTTTTTATTCTCACTCACAAAAATGAGAATTCGACAATTACAAAAGTTTCATGGGGCGAAAATTATTTTTACATTTGTTCTTTTAGTGTTTAATATTCTTCAAGTTTCGGGACAAAGTGATGCATTTGAAGAACATTTTCATCTTACACCTGAAAATCAAGAACCATTTAGTGTAAAAAATGTTGAAGAGGTATGTCGGTTAAAAATAAATAAACTTTTTTTTTAATTAAAAAAAGTTAGTCTTTCCATCGAATACACTGGCTAAAATAAAAAATTGTTAATATTAAAATGAAAAAGTTTTGAAATTATAATTTTTAAAATGAATTTCAAAATATGAGTTTACAATATTGTTAAAATTAAAAAATTTTTCAATTTAAATTATGTTAAAATTTATTTATTTATAAAAAACAAGGGCTAAAATAAAAAATTGTTAATTTTAAAATTATTAAAATTAAAAAGTTTTGAAATTAAAAATGTTTGAAAACGAAATTTGGAAGTAAAGTGATGAGTATTTGATTTAAAATTACATAATTAAATAATTTTTAAATTAAAATCCTTATATAATTAAATAATTTTTAAATTAAAGTCCTTATAATTAAATAATTTTTAAATTAAATCCTCTAAAATAATGTTTTGACTGCAAAATTGTGTTATTTTTAAAAAGATTTAAAAATAACTTTTTTTTTTTTTTTTAAATTGTTAAAACGCATTATTTTTGCACCTGCTTTTTCTCAGGTATCTAAAGCCGAAACAAATAATGAATCAGTGCCATTGGAATTGTATGATTTAACAAAAGATGATGATGATAATAATGATGAAGATACTGTTTTAAAAAAAGAAACTGTTTCGGATAATACACCTTTGGAATCATTAGATAATTTAAATGAATCAAATACAAAATCCAATAGTTTAAATGAAGAAAGTCCATTTCCGGAGATTTCCGAACGTATGAATGGTGAAACGAAAGGAAAATACGTGAGATACGGTAAGCGATTATCTTCATTGACATTTTTTTTTATCTTGGGTGTGACAATTCTTTAACAATACTGACATCATTATGTACCTACAAAACTATATTTTATTTGTAAAAAAAACCCATAATTAAATTAAGGAAACTGAAAATTATATTTATATTTAAAATAACTTTATAATATTTGTTTTTTTAATTTAAAAATTCTAAAATTTTCTTAAAAAATTTAACTTGAAGTTGAATTTATTTATTATTTAAATTTATTTATAATTTATTAATTTATTAATTAATGAAGATCTTAAATTTTTTTTTGGGCCCAATGAACATTTATTTATTACTATTTATTGTTATTTATTTATTATTATTTATTTATATTTATTTATTTTTATTTATTTATTTTTATTTATTTATTATTATTTATTTATAGTTATTTATTTTTATTTATTTATAGTTATTTATTTTTATTTATTTATTATTATTTTTTTATAGTTATTTATTTTTATTTATTTATTATTATTTATTTATAGTTATTTATTTCTATTTATTTATTATTATTTATTTATAGTTATTTATTTTTATTTATTTATTATTATTTATTTATCACCATTCATTTATTTGTAAAGAAATAAATTTATGTTGCGAATAATATTTTTCTGTTAGTTAAAAAATAAACTAAGAACGTTCTTTTTTTTTTTAATAAATATATTTATAATCATTGGGTGAACTAAAAATTTTCACTTTTAATTTCTTTATCATTTTGAAAAATGTTGTCTTAATTTAATTTATGATGAAAAAAATCGATTTTTTCGTGTAAATGTGAATTCATTATCTACTTTTATCATTCTCTCTTTAATATGAGTTGTATAGGTGAATCATTCTTTTAAAGTAAACTTTCTGTAACTGCAATGAAATGAATCATTTTTCTATTAAAACTGACAGAAATTGATTTTAATAGAAATATATATATATATATAAATTTAAGTCAATGCGTCAAAAAAAGTAACTTTACTCTTATTTATAGTTTTTATTAACTTTATTTCTTAACTTTAGTTACAATTACTAAAAACATTTGAAATATAATCTTATTTTTTGCCCTCGAGAAATGGTGTCGAAATTTTTTTTGGGAAAAATAATTACAGTTATCTTTTACCGACAATTACCTTTACAGGAATCTTTAACCTACAATTACCGACATTCTTGGAATCATTTAAAAATCTCTCTTAACTTTCTATCCCAGAGAGACGGATAGGAAAATTTTTAGTGATTTTCAGGAAAGAACCTTTACAGGAATCTTCTACCATTAATTACCGACATTTGTTTTCGAGCATTCAAAAATCGATTCTAACTTTATATTCTATAGAGACGGGGAGACGAAAACATTGAAGTAAAACCATTACAGGAATCTTTTATCGACATTTACCGACTTTTTTTATTTTCAGACTCAGATTCTCAAGATGCCGACAGATATTCACCAGACAATGATATAGGTCCTGCCTTCTACGAATTAACTGAACAAAGATTACGTCATATCCGTTCGAAATTCATGTATTGGTACTTTGACAAGGGAGGCGATAATGATAGAGGAGACTATCAAACAGACATTCACAATTCAATGCCACAAATTCACAAAAACTTTAATTTTCAACTTCCCTTTTTTGGTTTTCGTCTCAATTATACAAGGGTGAGATATGAAAGTATAATTTACCAGATGAAAAATTCCGCTGTACCATAATTTCTATAATAACTTTTCGAACAAGAGAAATTGATATTTTATTAACAGAATGCTTTTTCTGTGTACACAGATATCAATGCATGGTTATCTTGAATTCAGTGATCCTCCGGAGCATTACACCTATCCCTTGGTATTTCCAAATAAAGATTGGCCGAAAAAGAATGATCCAAGTTTTATTGGAATATTTTTTAGTAAATGCCGAATTGGTAAATTAAGACCAACTGATATCGATCAGCGTAAATCTGGTGTTTATTTCCGGTTAGTGGAAAGTTTATTATTATAACAATTACAGACTACAGCATATATATGCCAGTATTTTTAAATTATATTCTGTATTTTTAAATTAAAGAATGGAGAGAGATCTACAATCAAGAAAAGATCAATTCGGAAGGGAAATGTACGAACGAGTTAAATGGGACATTAGAGAAGGTGTTGTGGGTGCGGAAACTTTTGATCCAAAGCACTCTGTTATAATTACATGGAAAAATATGTCATTCGCTGGTGGAATTGATAATTCCCTCTATCGAACAAATACATTTCAAATGATTTTAGCAACCGATGAAGTATTCACTTATGCTATTTTTAATTATTTGGAAATCAAGTGGTCAAGTCATACGGAAGCGGGTGGTGATACAACGAACGGAGAAGGAGGAGTGCCTGCATTTGTGAGAAAATTTAAATTTTCAGTGTACAATTATTAATTTCATAATAAAATTTTTTATTATTTTTTTAGATTGGTTTTAACGCTGGAAATGGTACACAAAGTTATGAATATAAACCATACTCGCAAGCATCGACATTGCGGGACTTGATTGGTAGAGGTTGGGCTAATGGATTTCCAGGAAGGCACATTTTTAGAATTGATGAAAAAATTATGCTTGGCACTTGTAATAAGGATATTGGTGAGTTATTAGCGTTTTTGGAAAAGTATCAGTCAGTAGAATTGAAAATTTTATGTTAAAATTATGTTTTTAGCTGGAGCTAATTTGCCCCTTGTCTTTGCACCGGAAAGTGGAAATATGCTGGGTGGAACTGTTATTAACATAACTGGTCCTTGCTTTGAAATGGATGATAAAGTTAGATGTCGTTTCGATACAGAAGTTGTCTCCGGCACCGTTATTGATAGAAATCGAGCCATCTGTGTTCAACCGTTTGTTAAAGCTCAGGGTTATATTCGATTTGCGATCTCCATTGGTAGTGGGAAGTATGACTGGAAAGGACAGTACTTTGTTGGTAAGTCTAAGATCTAAAGGTGCCTTTAGGTTGAGACGGCATTCTTTGGACGAATACATTTGTGAATTTTATTCCTATTTTTATAGAAACTCCCGCAACTGCTGCGGAAAAGATATTTTTCTCCACCAACGCAGTTCATGAGCGTGATCCAATGGAAATTAAAATTACCTGGAGTGCACAGAATTTGACAACAAATCTCGATGCTCGTGTACAAATTTCCCTTTGGGGTTATCGTGAGACGACCATTAGTCCCGAATTAGAGTACATTGACATCATACAGGTATTCTTAATTTCGATAAAATAATGGAATTTTAATCCTATATCGTAAAATTGGAAAGTTTTTGATACGACAGATTTAATATGCTGATGACTGAATTTGAAAATTATTTTCAGGACATGGCAGCAAACAGCGGGACTTATACAATAATTCCCTCGAATTACCGCAGACGAAATAATTATCTACAACAGGACATGTACTTTGGATTTCTTCAAATAAACCTAACGGATCCTAGAGAACACTTTGGAATAGCAATTACTCCGTAAGTTGAAATTCTCCGCCTTCCCGATTGACAATTATTACACTTTATTCTTTTCAACAAAACAAATTTCAGTGTCTTATGGAGCAAACCAATTCCATTAGGATGGTACTTTAGTCCCCAGTATGCAAGCACCTATGGAAACAAATGGCCCCAAAAACTCTGTGACAAATGGATAATGCACGATCGTTATTTAAAAAATTTTGCCGCTGAAATATCCCTCTGTCCCTGTACTTTGGAACACGCTCTCTATGACAAAGGGCGCTTCATCCCCGACTTTGACTGCGATAAAGATTCAAATCCCGATTGCTTCTATAATAGAGGAGCGATACATTGTGTGAAAACCGGAATTCCTAAGTATAAAATCAAACTGAATAGCAGATGTATTTAATTTATTCAAGATTAGAATTAGATTTTAAATTAGATTTTCAATTAGATTTTTAGATTATTAGATTATTAGATTATTAGAATAATTGTTTTCTAGTGTTGACGGTTCTGAGCAACAATGCTGTTATGATAAAGCCGGTTTCTTGATGCTATCCTACGATCAACAGTGGGGATCAAAACCACACAGATCTCATAATTTGGGTTATTTGCCATGGAATGAGGCCAATAAGGTTCCGACTCTTAGCAATTGGTTCCATGATATGATGCCAATGTATCATTGTTGTCTTTGGCAAGAGGAGCAAGCTGTGGGTTGTGAGACACTTCGTTTTGAAAGGAGGCCATCGCAAGATTGTGTTGCATATCAAGCGCCAGCAGTTGCTGCAGTTTTTGGCGATCCACACATTACGACATTCGATGGATTAGAATATACTTTCAATGGAAAAGGTGAATTTGTTTTGGTCCGTGTGAATCATCAGAAGGATAAATTAGACATACAGGGACGTTTTGAACAATTGCCGATTAATTTCTACGGGGAGGTGAGAGCAACACAGTTAACTTCTATTGTGGGTGAGTAATACTCCTAAATATTATCATTAATATTATCCTAAATATTCTCCTAATATCTTCGCTCTTCAAATCACTATTTTAGTGGATCGAAGAGCGAAAATATTGGAAACGTCTACTTATCCTAGTGTCAGTGTGTTACAACTTGATTTCGTTTTTAGCAAGGGGAAATAATTCCTATCCGGTCGAAGTTCGCTTAAGACCAAAACACGCCCAGTGGAGATATCGTTTAGACGTTATAGCTAATGGACGACGCGTGTACTTCGATCGACCTTCTCTTAAATTTCAGCATTTTCAAGGAGTGCTTGTTTACACTCCCACTTATAATCTAAATCAAAGTGAAGTTATCATTATGTTTGACACTGGAGCCGGAGTGGAGGTGATTGAGAACGAAGGTTTCATGAGCGCGAGAGTTTATCTACCCTGGACCTACATGGTAACGTTATTTCAAATATTTATTCCTAACATCAAAAGTCTCTGCACCAAGACAAAATAAATAAATACGAAATCCTATTTTTTCTATCTGATACTTTCCTAAAATGTATGTAAATGTACTTTCCTCTATGTAAAGCTAAATATCAACAAAATTCTTCTCTTTAATAGAATAAGACCAGAGGATTGATGGGCAACTGGAGTTACGATATAAGTGACGATTTGAAAAATCCCGATGGCAGTATGGCGGAGATTGGTAATTTGAATAATTTCGAGAATGTACATAATAACTTTGCGATAAATTGGTTACTTGAAGACGCGGTAGATCCATTGAAGGGTGCCGCTCTCTTTAATCGTGAGTTTGGTAAAACTTCAAGTCATTACGCAAATCGAACATTTAAACCCGAATGGAAACGAAATCCAGAAGACTTTCTAAATTCATCAAGGTAATTTTCCAAGAACTGAATAACTAGGTTCTATTTCTTATCAGGTATTGTTTGCTTTTAATTAGAATTCTTTTTTAATTAGAATTAAGTGAAAAGGAATTAGAATTAAATTTCATAATTAACGATTTTAAATTACATTAAAAATTCAGGATCGATGATATTGATGATGCAAAACGGCTTTGTGGCGATAATTATCAATGTAAATACGACTATGCCATGAGCTTGAACAGAGATCTTGCCGATTTTACCAAAAACTATTATAATAGTTGGAAGAACATCAGGGACACAAATTCGAAACGAGGTAAGTGTTGATAAATATCAAACTAATTGTGGATTCATGAGTTTATTCCTCCAATCCGGGGAGGAAGTTCCCAGCACGTGAAACCATTACATTTTATTTTTAGTTACTACTTGTGGGATTTTGGAAACACCACGATTTGGACGAAAGAGTAATTTCTTCTTTGTTCCTGGAACAAGAGTCACCTTTGAATGTAATCAGGATTTCATTTTAATTGGAGATCAACGGCGGACGTGTTTACCGGAGGGAAAATGGGACATCTCCGAATATGGATATACAGAATGTCTACGTAAGTATTTTTTTTTAAATTTCCCTTTATTCTCAGAAACTTATCTGCAAAATCCGATCTTTGGAACTTGAATAGCTTATCATGACCATTATTCGAAACTGAACACTTTTATGATCCCGAGGGGTCTTAGTTACTATTTTTCCAAATTGAATTCAAATTCGTTTTGCCGTTGAAACATCAAGTCTCAGATTTTTTTGTAACTTGGTTCATTTCGTTAATTGTTGTAAATATCAATTTTTTAATAATTTAAAAATAATTTATTGAATATCTTCGAAGGTACCTAAGAAGATAAGATGCAAAATACTGATTAACTCTCATTAACTTTTCCTATCAATTTTTTAACCAGTTCTTTTATTTTTTACATATAGATGATTCCATAAATTTAAATATTTATGCGATACATTTGTTTCATTTAAAAATTCTATATAACTTGTCCCTACATATAGGGACTGGAGTTTAAATTCTAGATAAAAATCTCCAATATGTTTTAGAATTTAAATTGAATTTTAGTTTTACATTTTTACCATCAGTAAAAAATACTGAAGCATTAGAAAAATTTGAGTAGAGAGGAAACATATCAATTATTAAGCGAGACTTACAAAAAGTTTTTTTATTGTTAAATGCAATGTCGAAATAATTCGGGTAGACGACCGGAAATTCGGAATTACTTTTCCCCAACATGGTACTCTGCAATTAATTAATTACCGAAGAAGATGATTGGCTAAGAGAAACTTACCAGTAAATCCAAACTTTGATAAAATTAAAATTTGCCATGAGAGAAATCGAAGAAGAGCACCTCGAGACACATCAGAAGGCGAAGTGAGGGAAAAGAGTGGACGTGAGAAATATAAAGCTTCGCGGCACTTCGCGGCGAGAGCGAGTGGTGGGGGAGAGAGGGCTGCGCGGACAGTGTGCGCTGTCGTCATTCTCTCTCTGCCTTCCAGCTGAACATTACTGAAGACGCATTCAACTCGCTGGATCAATAAGAAATATTTGTCTACTGCTCATAGTTAAACTATCATTAAATTTTAATTATTCTTTCATTAATATGTTTGAAACTTGATGTTTTAATTGCATATAAGAGACTAGTCAACAAATATAATTGTTCTTGATCAAATACGTTCAGAATTCCATCTTAATTCTCTTCACAAGAGAATGAATTAAAATTTTACAAATTATAAACATTCCCTTAACTTTCATCTTAATATTTATACTTTTAAATACAAATATTGTAAAGAATTAAAATTTACTACTACAGTAACGACGTAATATAAAAACTTAAAAAAACATTTTTTACGTCCACGATATTCAGGTCAAATCGAGTATTCACAGCGTACTGCATGGACGACAATTGGCATCTTGTGTGCAATAATAATTCCTGTAATTGCATGCGCAGCGGCAATATTCGTTTGTGTAAGAAGAAATCAACAACAAGGGAGTTCAACAAAATCATGGCATTTCTCTGATCGTGGATCTGTTAATAATGATTCATTCACAATACGACAGACGACACCATTAAAATCATCGTATGAGAGAACACTATCGCCAACAAGTGATTCAAGTTCAAATATAAGTGGTACTGCAAGAAAACGACGTACCTACGATGGAGTTTATTATACACATGAGCCACTTCCAAATAGGCCCGATATTAATTTCGAAGAAAAGGAATGGGACCTCAAAGATCCTAAATCTACAAGTGAATCTGATTCTACTTTTGAGTCAATAAAAAAACCTGAAAGTCCTAGTAAAGAAAGTGATGTTTAGTTATATTATAGGCACATGTTCATATAATTGTTTGCTGAATACATTTTCATATCTAATTATATCTAGAATTTAAGTATTAATAAGTATACAAATAATCGCATAGACTTGATATGTTTCCTCTCTGCTCATCATGTATGTTCCTTTTCCTTAAAATGAAATTTTAATCATGCAGGACGTTAGCTTTAAATATATTGTTATAAAAGATTTTTTTTTTAAGAAAGTTTAAAAATTTGTATAAAAAGTAAAATAAAATATTTTTTTACATTGTAAGGGATAAATAAATCTAGTCATTTCTAAGTAACAACGAAACTACTATGAAGTTTTGTTTTAAAGTTTTTGGAGTGTAAAATAATTCAAATGGTTTGAATTTAATTAAACAGGTCAACAGGAATATAGTTCGAGGCAAGCGGGTTTAACTTTTGGTATTATTTGTGCATGCTTGATACCAATACTACTACTTGTGGTGTGTATAGCATTTCGTGTCTTCAAATCTCGTAGAGAAGAGCGCGAAGAAGAGGCGAAACAGTCTAGGTAAGGATAAATTTTTTTCAAAATTATTTATTTATTATTTAAATAAAATTATACACGAAAGAATTTAATTATTTTCAAAAATTTCCATAAAATTGAATTTCAACAAAAATTAAAAATTCTCTAAAAATAATTCAATTATATTCTCAAAATATTTTTAAAAAAAAATTCTATATAAAAATTAAATTACCTTCAATGCAATTTTTAAATATATTCGTGAAAAAAATTTAATGAATTCAATTATTTTGAATATATTTAATTTTAATAAAATTCTTTAAAGAAATTCTTTTTCGAAACAACTTGAATTTCTCGAAAAAATTTCATTATTTTCAAATATGTATTTCTATAAAATTCTTCATAACAATTTAATTATTTCTTAAAATTTTAATAAATTCTTCTCGATACATTTCCATTATTTTTATAAATAGTAAAATTCTTCGCAATAATTCAATTATTTTTATAAATAAAAGTAAAATCCTTTGTAGGAATTCAATTATTTCAAAAAAAATTTTAATAGATTTCCTCGAAAGAATGAAAATTTTCAAATATATTTTAACATATATAAAATTTATTTATTTTCTAAAATTTTAATAAATTCTTGGAAAACAATTCAGTTATTTTTTTATAGTAAAATTCTTCGCGCAAGAATTCAATTATTTTCAAATACTCAAAACTCACAATTTTAATAAAATTCTTTTTCATAAAATTCAATTGCTTTCAAAATTTTCAATTTAAAATTATTAAAGAAACTCCATTAGTTAAAAAAAAATTCAAAGAAATTCTTCAAAAGAATTTAATTAGGATTTTTAAATTAATAAAATTCTTTGCGAGAATTCAGTTATTTTTCTAAATAATAAAATTCTTTGAAGGAATTCTATTATTATCAAGTTTTTTGATAAAATTCTTTATTGCAACAATTCGATGATTTTTAATACATTAATTTTAAAATTGAAATTATTTGAAAAGAAAAATTAGAAAAAAGTTAAGAAATAAAAAAGCAAACAACAACAAACTGCGAACAGTTTACCGGAACATGTACTTTATTATTATTAATAATTAATTAAATGTTATAATTATTTTTATTTTACAATTAATTTAAAATTTTAATGACAAATAGAAATTATCAGAATTTTTTTCACTTCTTTTCATTAAAAGACTAAAATTTTGTTTTGTCAAATTGAAATTATGCAGTTTTTTGTTCTTTACTTTTAATTACTTTTTTTTTTTACTTTACTTTTCTTTCTATAATAGAAAATTGATTTATTTTGCATTGTTTTTTTTATGAATCACAATTTTTATAACAAAATTATTATTTTCTTTTATAGAAAAAGAAAAAAAATATTTGCACAATTTCTATTTTCAATCTTATTTTTGGAACAGGATTTTTCACAGGAATTAATACATTCAAGAATTTTAAATTCAAAACTTTTTTTAAATTAAACAATACTTTATAAAAGTATTTGTTTATTAAAATTATTTTCATCATTTCAATTCAATTATTATTTTCTAGAATTTTAAATTATTTTTTATGAAAATAATAAATGAATTCCTTAAAAAAAAAATTTATTATTTATGAAAATAATTGAATTCCTTGTGAAATTTTTATTATTTATGCAAATAATTAAATATTTACATACAATTTAAAAAATTTTTTTTTTTTTTGAATAATTGAATTCTTTTTGGGAAATTTTATTAAAATAGTAAATATTGAAAATCAATTAAAATTAGAAAAATGCATTTTATTTTTGAAAATAATTGAAATTATCGACAAGAATTTTTTTGGCATTTATTAAAATGTTATTTGTTTTTTTTTTTTTGGGGGGGGGGTTAAGGAGATTAACACATTATACACACTTTCACTGAATTTAAATTTACTAAATTTGTCAAACATTAATTTTCAACAAATTTTTAACATTAATTTTAAAAGTTACACAAAATATTGATATTGTTATATTACAAGAATTATTCCAATTCCAATTCATATTCCAATTAAGAATATGTTTATACTCTTATATTAATATATTCATTTTTATATTCTAAAAATAAAAGAAACTTTTCTTTGAAATAATAGAAAAATTTTATTGTCGTTTCATGCGGATCACAAATTTGCTTAAAAATCAAATAAAAATTATATTGAATATAATATTTTTTATTTACAGAAATCGACATCCAGAATTGAGAAGTATGAAGAAATTTGACGAAGATGAAGGATCTCCTACCTCAGGGGGTAAAGACACAGAAATTAATTAATATTTTTGTCTAGGGAGAAGAATTATTGTTAAATTTCACATATAGTTAGTTTGTAATTAGAAATTAAGTAGTTCCATATATATATACTAAACAGTAATTAGAATAATCTAATTAATTAGACTAATTTAAGGCGCAATTCGATAATAAGTGTTTCTGTACAAATTTATTGCATTTAAAATTTTAAAATAAGACGTCCGACAAAAATTTTGTAGTAGAAATAATTTTTCAACTATATAGTCTTTACTAGCTAGCGTTTAATTAAATAAATTGTCAACGACTATTTCATTCTTCATCGTGATCATTTTCACTATCATAAAGGAATATTTCTTCATTACAATACCTTATTTATGTAAAAATTGGTAAGATTTGTTTATACTATTTTATAAAATATATTTTAATTGTTTAATTTAAAACTCGGATTTCAAAAATATTTTTGCCTTCCAATTCTAATGCACATTGAAATCTTTAATTATTAAAAATTTAAATTCATTGTTTAAAAATTCTACTATTTTTACTATTATTAATTAATTAATAATTACCATATCTACAATTTATATATATGTATAATTATGAAAAAAGAATTAAAAACTAATAATTCTGAACTATTTTGAAAAAGTACTTTTATATGATAATGTGTCCTAATTATGCTCCTAAAATTTAAATCATCATTTTTTTAAAAATTGTAATGTATTCAGAAGTTAAAAAAAAACAGAGAAAAAAAACTTTCGAATCGAAATTTGTTCTGAAGAAGAAGCAACGTTTGCCCATGCTCCATGGCAAAATCGATCCAAGTCATCTGCGCCACGATACGGCGCTATGTGGAATTCGACTCTTATACTTGATATACACAAAGGACGTAATCAAAACAATTGTTGATATACGCTATGCACTTCAAGAAGAAATAAATCTTTTTCTCAATTTTCATGGAAGTGAACAAAAAATATTTATGAGAATCTTCAACAAATTTCTTTAAATGAATAGTGAAAATATAGAAATCAGAAATATTAATTTTCTGGAGAAAGAGGATTTTTGAAACTGAGATCGCACTTCAATGTTTCAGGTTAGAGAAAATTTGTATAATTTAATCTAATTTTTGAAAAATGAAAAGTTTTTATTAGTTTTCGCATATTATTGCATAATATTATTTAAACAATTTAATTATTAACAATATAATTCAAAACAATTGGATAAAAAGAACATTCGTAGGCTGATTTTTTTAATTAAGGTTCCGGATCTTAAGAATAGGCATACATAGTACGATTTAAAATCAATTTTTATTTCTGTTTCAGTTCGGATGTCGACCATGGAATTTGAGCTTTATCTGCGTAATAGTGCTTGTCCTATCGAACATATTGTTGACTTTTTTATTATTACAATCAGAGAACTGCATTCCTTCCAATATTGCCAAAGAAATGAATACAAATACAATTACAGAATGGAATCTACGATCATGGCCAAAAGATGACATACCTGAGAAGCTCTGCCCACAACACGAGGAACCACCCAAAGTAGATGATATTTTAAAATTAAATATCCAACTCGGTAGATGGGATTCACGTCGTCTTTATAAAACATTCGATTCAATATTAGTGGGTGATAAATTTGTCGATTTATCAAAAGCATCAAAAGTTTGTCTAGCCACGCAAACATCATTAGAAAAATTATATTCATTAGTTCAAGTTGTACACCATTGGTCAGGACCAATATCAGTCTCACTATTTGTCGCTGGCGATGAAGAATTTCAAGTACTACAGAAATTTTTAATTTACCTCAATCATTGTTATGAGCCAATTAAAAATCAAGTTACATTTTCATTGGCAATGCCAAAATCAAAATTACTTGTCAAGCAGCCAATGTTATTTCAAATTCCAGAAAATAGCGATTGTTCAAAACCAGAGGCAACATTAAATTTTCTATTAAGTGAAATATCTGAGGAGCAATCTAATTGGCGGATACGTAATGTATATCCACAAAATCATATGAGGAATTTGGCGAGAAAAAATTGTCAATCTGATTATGTATTCTTGACTGATATTGATATTGTACCTAGTTATAATATGGCAAATGTTTTAGAAGAATTTCTATTAAACACTAATTGTGAAAAATGTGCATATGTGATACCAACTTATGAATTAGATGTCAGAGTTAGATTTCCACAAAATAAATCGGAGTTGATTCGTCTTGCTAAAAAAGGTCTCGCTAGACCATTTCATCAAAAAGTTTTCATTCACAATCAATTTGCCACGAACTTTACAAGGTTTGGAAATTTTTTAAAAATTTTTTTAATACTTTTGTGTAGTAGATATTTTTGAACGAAGAATAATATTTAATGGTGTGGGGTTTTTTTTATTAGGTGGGCAATGGATGTCACTTCAGGTCATCCAAATTATGAGAAATTTAAAAATGGCAAAATTTACATAAGCCATGATGTTACGAATTTTGAATTTCTCTATGAACCATTTTATGTTGCGAAAGATGTTGCACCGCCTCATGATGAGAGATTTATGGGTTATGGATACACTAGAAACACACAGGTAATTATCTAATTCATATAATGTATTCGCAAACTCTACATCAATTAGAACTTGTTATCAACGCCCACTTAATTTTGAAAATTAAATATTTTTTTTTAAATTTTAAAACTAATAAGTGGGTGTTAGTTTTAGCTTCATCCTACAGATATTGAAATTAGGACAAGAATTTTTTTGAAACTTATTAAAATGTTTTTTGTTTTTGTGGGGGGGGGGGGTTAAGGAGATTAACACATTATACACACTTTCACTAAATTTAAATTTACTAAATTTGTCAAAAGAGTTATTAACTTTTTTAACTAGTGGGTGCTAGTTTTAGCTTCATCCTACAGATATTGAAATTAGGACAATAATTTTTTTTGGCATTTATTAAAATGTTTTTTGTTTTTGTTGGGGTTTAAGGAGATTAACACATTATACACACTTTCACTGAATTTAAATTTACTAAATCTGTCAAAAGAGTTATTAACTCTTTCAACTAGTAGATGCTAGTTTTAGCGTCATCCTACAGATATTGAAATTAGGACAATAATTTTTTTTGGCATTTATTAAAATGTTTTTTGTTTTTGTTGGGGTTTAAGGAGATTAACACATTATACACACTTTCACTGAATTTAAATTTACTAAATCTGTCAAAAGAGTTATTAACTCTTTCAACTAGTAGATGCTAGTTTTAGCGTCATCCTACAGATATGAACCTAATTCTAAAATTTATTCCATTATCCATCCAGGTATATGAAATGTATGTATCCGGTTATAAATTTAAAGTATTATCGCCAATATTCACAATTCATTGGGGATTACAAACACGAAAAAGTAGGCCTAGTTGGCGAGAGAGACAAAACAGTGCAAACAGAAAACAATTTGAAGTATTTAAAAAGGAGATATTAGCAAAATATATACAGGAGTCTTTAAAAACTGTCAAGGGATCGCATTGATACTTTGCGATAAAAACTACAAGAATTATTCTCTATTGAGTACTTTATAGATCAATAGTGATATAAATATGTGCAATGTGAAAATAAAATTGTGTAAGACAATATTTAATAGAAATTGAATTATTAAAAATTTCATATTTATAATAAATGTAAAGAATCATTTTAATATTTTACGAAGAAACAGAAGTTGATGTACTTTATAAATTGAAGAGGAATATTTTTTACTGTGTCAAATATTACAGTTGTAAATTATTCTTTTTGTATATTATAAACTTTAGTTGTTCTTTTAAATATGATGTTAATAATTAATAAAAAGAGAATTACTGTTCCAGTAAAAAAGGGTGTGAGTTAATTTTTTTAGATCTTATCTCAATTGCGAATTTGCGATTTACGAAAAAACTACTGAACATTTTTAAAAAGTGCAAAGGACTTTTCGTCCGAGCATCCAGGTAATATTTTCCCTCTCCCTTCATCGCATGGAAGACTATAGACAAAAGTATGAAACTCAAAACGTTACTTTGGAGTTTTTGGAGAATGATAATAACTTTGAGGTGAGTTTTTGTGTCTGTAAAGTATTTATTTAAATATCTGCTAAACAATTCCTGTAATATTTTTAATCCAAGTGGTATAAGATGACACGTTTGTGTACGCAGTAGGATATTGATAACCACAAGAATAACTCCACGAGGCAAGCCCTGAAAAATTTAATAGACTATTTTATCGAATCGGTAATTTAAAGAACTGTCTGCTCTTATGACAGACAATAATTTTCTAATAATTTTATTTAATAAAATACCTTACCAAAAAGAATATTATTCCGCGTAGCTGGAGAGCCAGTATCACCAACACAAGGACCATGACCGTTTTTGAAAATACAAAACGTTTCCTTTGAAATAGAACCACTTCCATAAATATATTCACAAACTGTTCTACTGATTTTCGTAACTTTCGTCTCACGAAGCGAATCTGATATTAGATGAACTTGCTGAAAGTACATAAGACAATCATAAACCCTTCATAATTATTTAGGGGAAAACTAAAAATTACAAATTGTGTACCCTCAATGGAATTAGAAGACTATTTTGTATTTCAGGCATTAAAATATTTCTGATTTAAAAATTTACGAGATGGGATACAATTTTTGACTTACATCAAATTTACCCCAACCGGCAATTTTAAGTAAAGTATTGTCATCAATAACTGCACTATCAGTAGGCAATGCAATTGGCTTTATTCTATCGTTGAAAGTAACACTCTCAGATAACTGAAATTAAAAATTGATTTCTTATTATATAACTCAATATCAATAATAGCCGAAAAATCACTTAATTATGATTATATAAATTAAATCATTGATTAAAAATTGTAATCTTACTTTGATCAGAGCTATATCAAAGCCTTGCTGTGCATCAACGAATTTCGGATGGATTATTATTTCTGACGGTTTATAAACTACTCCATCTTGATAATATTTTGCTGATCCAGCTCTAATATGAAAATTTTCAGTATTTCTTCTGCAAAACATATAATTGTCATTGAAAAATTTATTTCTACAATTAATATTGTAGAAATAAATTTTTCTTTAGTGGTACAGTTTATACAAAATATTAAAAAATTTAAAAAATTACGCTTTCATGCATTGAGCAGAAGTGACAATCCATTGTCGATGAATAATATTACCACAGCAAAAGTGCATCACAGAATGATTGAAGAATGTCCCATTGTATTGTAGTGATACCTTCAGACAAGAAATAAATTTTTATAGAAATACAATTTTAAAATAGAGTAGGAGGTATGGTACCTAAAAAATTTTATAATGCATAATTAGATCTGAACAGGTTATCTGAATATAAAAACTTACCAAAAATGGAAATTTTTCAATTGTTGTCAATTCACCATTAATTATTTTAGAGCTTCGATTTAAAGTTGTTTTGAGAGAAGATGATTTATCTGAATAAATAAATTTAACTTTATTAAAAAAATATAAGAGGACAAGAAATTCGAAAATAACTATAAACATAAAATTTCAATTATTAGGATGTTTTGAAAAGGCAAATTATTTTATATTAAAGAGGGTCAAAATTAAATTTAAAAATAATTTTTCAAATACAAAAGTAGAAAATAATATAATAAGAAATTTGATATTTAATTTGAAAATATTGAATCGACAAATGATAAAATTTCCAGTATAACGCACACGATGTCACCAATAAAAATCCACAGAGAAACAAGAAAATTATTTTAAACATTTTTGCAAAACACTATCTAAAGTCAAGGTGTCTTTTAATCATCTTTTTATAAACGGCACGCTTGCATTATATCTTGATATTGCTTAATTACCGGATATTTCCGTTTCTTATCGGAAGAATGAAAGATAAGGTTTCCACTAATTTTTTTGACCTCTTGTTTTCTCTATTCTAATTAAAATTTCATTGATGGGGTTGAGAAAGAATAATATGCAAACATGCAAGTCAAAAAATATTTATTATCATTTTTTTAAAATTGTAATCCATTCCTGAAATTATTGGTAACAAATATTGCGTTTATGACTTAAGAGAAACTTACGAAGAGTTTTAAATAGATATAATTTCCACAAACATTTTGATAAAAAGTCGAAGAAAAATTGTGAAATTTTATGATTGTTTTAACAAAAAAAGTTTTTTAATCCAGAACAAATAGGTGTAATACTAAGAATTTTTAATTTGAAAATTTGCGTATATGGGATTCTATGGAAAAATATGAATTTTCCGAAAGGAATTTAGTAGAGGATATTCTGATTGTATGATTGGAAATTTAACAATGATTGTTATGCGTAAAGATATGAAGTTAATTTCACTAAATCATTTTAACAAAGTTTCTTTATAATTTTAGTTATACGAATAATTACGTTTATGAAATAAAAAATATTTATTGTTCGATTTTTTCAAAATCCTAAGTGGATGTTACACCTTAATTTTTAATTAATTAATTTAACAGTTGTTACTGTTATGATTAAGAAGTAGTTGTGTCAAATAGTACGGTTTCGAACAAGAATATAAAAGTAAATAATGTAAAGACTAAAGAGATAATAAAGTATCATCATAAGCGTCCTTGTGGTCATTTAACAAACTAGAATAATTGGTACAAGTATAGTGGCTAAACATGAAAATATACATTGTATACATTGCGGACGTTAACGAAATAAATACAGAATTCTTATTCACTACATTTATTTTAACCCTTTTGTGTACTGTATTTTTGACAAAATCTTTTTAATTCTTCTGAATGTAGTACAGTGTTTGATTTTTGGGTAGATTGAAAGTAAAGGGTACAAAATAATGTTGTTACAATTATTTAGTGTGCTTTTACTAATATCGACAACTATTGGACGACCAAACTTTTTGTTTATAATTGTTGACGATTTGAGACCAGCATTAGGATGCTATGGAGATAAAAATGCCTACACGCCAAATATTGACTCTTTAGCAGAGAAGAGTACAGTATTTACTCATGCCTTCGCACAGGTGACAGATTGATGACAATTTATATTAATATGAGAAAACTTTTTAATAATCTCTTACCTCAATATAATTAAATTTCGTAACGATGATGACCGCGGAATTAGATGATAATTTTTTTTTTAGAATATTTTATAATTAGTGGAATTTTTATTGCAGCAATCTCTTTGTGCTCCAAGTCGTAATTCGATGTTAACCAGCAGGCGACCGGACACACTTCGTCTTTACGATTTTTATAGCTATTGGCGTAAAGACGTTGGAAATTTTACAACATTACCTCAACATTTGAAAAATAATGGCTACACTACTATGTCAATTGGAAAAGTATTTCATCCAGGTAGGGATGAATAATGAATAATTTATGCTCCTTTTTATTAAGTGCTATTATTCTGATTATTGATTTAAACTGAAAATTTAATTTTCTCGCCTAATACTTTTCTTTCTTAGTCTAAAGTATAACCTTTAACTTTCTTCCTGATGATTTCAATTTTAAACGAAGTTCGGCCGTAACAAGAATTATATGCATTTTCCTGGAAGTGTTGTTACAATTTACTTATTACAAAGTATTTAACAAGAGTATTAAATCTGATTTTAGGAATAAGTTCAAATGGCTCGGACGATAGTCCTTTTTCATGGACTGAGAAACCATTTCATCCTTTTACGGATAGATATAAAGACGCCCCGGTTTGCCAAAATAGTAAAAATAAATCTGCAAGAAATCTTGTAAGAATTTTAATTAAGAGAGCCAATGTCCTAACAGCAACGGATTTTCTGGGTTATCCTACGGACAAACGGATCATATCTGGAAATTAGAATATCGGATGTCCTAATGTTATTCATAGATAAAATCATCTTTGGATCAACCTACTTATGCTTTAATTTCCCGATATCATTAGAACGTCCGTAGGGATTGCATTTTATAAAAAAATATTATTGGAAATTTTTGTATTGATGAAAAAATTACCATTTTAGGTATGTCCGGTTCAGCTGTCTATGATTCCAAACAATACACTTCCTGATATGGAAACATTAAATGCAGCCTCTTCTTTCTTGCAGTTGCATTCCCAAAAAATAAATCCCTTCTTTTTAGCTGTTGGATTTCAAAAACCACATATACCTCTAAAGTATCCTGAGGAGTTTTTGAGTAATTAACATTTATTACAATTTTATTTGTTAGTTACAACATGTTACTATTATTATATTAAAATCTTATCTGTTAATCTTCTGATTGTAGTATATCATCCACTGGATAAATTTTCGATTCCTGATAATTACCAGTGGTCAATAAATGTCAGTTCTGTTGCCTATAATCCTTGGACCGATCTTCGAATTCGAGAAGATGTGAATGCCTTGAATTTAAAATTTCCATGGCAAAAAATTCCATGTATTTCTCTCATCACTATGTATAACAATCTTAATTACTATATTCTTTACCTGCTGTAAAGAAAGCACTTGCAATTATTTCATAATTACCTGTTATTACATCTCTAAATTCTACTTGAAATATAATTTATTATTAACATTACAGTTAACTTTGCAATCGATATAATACAGTCATATTACGCTGCCGTCACCTACATAGATCACCAAATTGGAAAACTTCTGGACGAATTAAAAAAATATAATTTAGAAGAAAATACTGTCATAATCCTTACTTCAGATCATGGTAATATAAAAAAATTTAATTAAAAATGATTTAAAAATGTTATTTCTATAAAGAAAAAATTATTTTAGAATATATTCCAGGTTGGTCATTAGGTGAACATTCAGAGTGGGCAAAGTATAGTAACTTTGAAGTGGCTCTTAAAGTTCCTTTACTAATCTCAATTCCCACTTTGTCAAACATTAAAGATTGTGGAGTAGATTTCAAGAAAATTAATGAATCTGAAGGAAAAACAGGTACGAAGATGTTTATTAAACAAAAATTCTTTTCCCTTCAACGGTTAATTATAATTATTTTATTAAATTGTGTAATATAGTTTTGATAAATTGACAATATAAATTAAAATAATTGAACCATAAAAATTTTGATCAATACATTTTAGAATCAGTGAGACAAAAAAATTGCAATCAGATAAACGAATTAGTGGAATTAGTAGATATATTTCCAACAATTGCGGAGTTAGCCAACACTCCCATTAAAACATGCATTGATTCTGATGACGAAGAGTCAAATCTTTGCACTGAAGGTTATTCCATGTTACCACTCATCGAAGCATCAAAAACTTGTGAGGTACCTTCTTTAAACTTTATTGAATCTACAAATAATTTTTTCATTTCATAATATTTTTTTGTTTTTCTATTTCTTTGTTTTAATTTCTTTATAGAAATTTATTCCATTTACAGAAGTTGAATTGGAAGAAAGCGGTTTTTAGCCAGTATCCAAGGCCAGGTTTAGAACCGAGTTTCAAACCAAATAGTGATAAGCCAAGATTGAAGGAAATTAATATTATGGGCTACACCGTGAGAACAAAACGTTTCCGATATACAGCATGGATTTCTTTCTCATCTAATAATTTTAAACCCATTTGGAGTAATTAATTTTAATTTAATACCATTTATTTATAAATTTTGGGCATTTAATTATTTTGAACAAGACGCGTACTGTCTAAGAGCTTAGTTTGTATTTTAATTTTTAAACTTTATTATTTCAGAAAAAATTGTTGCCGAAGAATTATATGATCATACAACTGATCCTAAAGAGACTGTAAATCAAGTTAAATTTTCAAAGTTTCATAAAATTAAGAAAAAACTTAAAAAAATATTACTTGCTGGTTGGAGACAAGCATTGCCTTAGTGTATAAAAGAATAAAATTTTGAAAAGAGAATTATCACATTTTAGATAAGTTAATAGTCAAGAAAATTATAGACAGAAAATTGAGGTTCATAAAATAAGATTTATTACCATCATTTATACATTGCAGTTCTTAAGGACAATATCATTTTAAGATTAACAATAAAGTTTAACAATTATTTTTAAGATAAGAAAAAAAGAACATTTTCTGTTCCTGAAGAAATTGTTGTTTGCCTTATTCATTCTTCGTTCGATATTTATTTAATATATCTTTTACCATGTCTACGTATTCGAAATACTTTTTCTTAGATCTCGCATGTTCATCAGTAAAATCTAAAAAATACATTATAAGATACTAGCAACAATTGGCGCTGTATTTGCATTTTGTAATGACAATTTTTTAAAAAAATTTTATTTTATCGTTTTGAAGAATTAAATCTTTGCTTCTCAAAAACTCACCAATCATGGTAATCATCGTGTTTCTAGGTATCGTTTCAAATGGATGAGGTTCTTCTTTTATCGACAGTTTCCATAAATTATCTTCACCAAAAATGTGAATCAGTAACTGTTCCAAAATTATGCGTGGATTTCCATAAGAATTTTCAACAATACCATCAACAGCATTGGGATCAATCAAAACTTCTTTCTAAGGCATTAATTCAAATTATAAAATAAAATCACCGCTTGAATTCATAAATAGTTATGTGATAAATCAAAAGTGAAATAATTACTTTTGAGGAAGTTTTCAATGAACTTTTCGTAATTGGCAGAAGATCAGCTAAAAAAATTAAAAGATGAGAACTATTTCATTAAGCAGCCAAAAAAATTTAAGATTACTTTTATGTTGTAAATGGTTTTACTTATTTTTATTTTTTCCTGCAAAAGATACTTTCAGTAGAAAACGAAAACTCGAAAAATTTTAATTTAAACATTAAGGTAAAATGTATTATATATGTTACCCTGAAGCTGTCGGCGGCACTCTTCTTCCTCCTGATAACATTCTAGAACTCTGTTTATCGAGGCTTCGAATTCAGTTAGAGTACGTTTCCTTCTCGCATATGTATTACAAAATTCTAAAAAATGAATTTTTAGATATATATTTAAAATTTCTCAATTATATAAGTATTCCATTTACATTTTTTGATAACTATTTCCGAAATTTTATTCACAGTTTTTAATAATTATAAATTTATTATTGCGGCTTTAAGACTTACCTGCCATAGTAGAAATGATATCTATAGGTATTTTTTCAAAAGGAGGCAGTTTTCTTACTGTTGTTAGTTTTAGTAATTTCTCCTCACCAAAAATATACTCAAGTAATTTGTATATAACATAGAAAACTTCTCCCTCCTTATTAATATAATACATAATATGTCTGTAGAAGTTTGGATACAACCAAAGTCCCGAATCTGGCATTAATTCAACCTACAAAATATAGAAACAACTAAAAATTATATATACATCATTTTATACACCATATTATTATTACGGAAAAAAATTTGTCAACAAAAATTTTTTATTTTCCAAAATTGTTATATTGAACAAAATTTTTTTATTTCTGTAGAATTTAAAAAAAAAGCATTAAAGTGATATTTTGAAAAATACTTTTTTAAATTATTAAAAACTAATTATTATAATGAAAAAATTAAACGATTACTTTAGGTGAATCTATATGTTTCGATGTACTTTCCAGAACATCTGGTAGAGGAGTAGCTAAAAACAATTTTTTAAATTTAGATAAACAATAAGTATACGTTTTTGATGAGTACGATTCAAATATGAGATTAATACCTTTAATAACATTAAGTTCACCGCTGTTAACTAATAAAATTATTAAGTAGATTATTAATTCCTGATATTTTAATTTTAATTTATACTTGAGAGAAAATTTTTTACAACATACTTTTTTGAAGAAAATTATTTAAAATCGCTGTAATAAAAAAAAAGAAATATGAATTGAAGAACAGAATAAATAATTTTATTAGTAATACAACTGAATTGAATGAATATATAACCGCACCAAGATCTAAAGCAGAAGACGATGTTCCTCCGACATCTAAATAAATTTTTTTAAAATTGTATTATTGTATTTTAATTTTATAATATTAATTGTATGTATTATTCTAGTTATTATTAATAAAAAAAAAATGTTTGTATCATACTTAGTGTATTGAAATTAATTAATTTTCCTGCAATAAAAGTACAAAAAGAATTTAAAAATAAATGTAGTTGTTGCTTAGAAGTGGACGATTCATCTCTGATATCTAAGTACCATTTGTAAATTAAATTATATGTTGTACTTCAATTATTAAATATAACTAGCCACAAATCGCGCGCTAAAGCGCGCGGCTAACTTCTTACCACCTTTTTTTAAATAAAATTAACAATTTTAAAAATAATAAAATTTGAAAATTTTCTAATTTAAATTCTTTGTTGAAAATACTAAAAAAAATTCAATTTTTTGTAGAATTTAAAAATAATTGCAAAAATTCTTTAAAAAAAAAAAATTCTTATTAAATTCAACTATATGTTCAAATCTTGAAAAAAATTCTCGTAAAAATCCCAATTATCTTTATAAATAACAAAATTCTTCGCCAAAGTTCAATTATTTTCAGAAATTTTTCTAATTTTAATGATTTTCAATATCTACGATTTTAATAAAATATTTCCCAAAACGAATTCAATTATTTAAAAAAAATTTTAATTTGAAATTTTAGAAAATGACAATTTTGAATGAATTAATTAAATAATAAAAATTTCAGAGGAATTCTATTATTTACAAACTTTTTATAAATTTCTTCGCAATAATTCAATTATTTTCATGAAGAATAACATTTTTTTAACCAGGAATTCAATTATTTTCATAAATAATAAAATTCTATAGGTATGTAGGTTTTCAATTATTTTCATAAATAATAAAATTCTATAGGTATGTAGGTTTTCAATTATTTTCATAAATAATAAAAATCATCCCAGAATTTCAATTATTTTTGGTACAATGTTAATAGAATTTCTCGAAAAATGTAATTATTCTTAAAATTTTTATTAAAATTAATTTTCAAAGATTTTAATGAAATAATTTTTAACAATTCAATTTTTTGTCAAAATAATTTGAATTAAATTCTTCGAAGAATTAAATTAATTTTAATAATATCAAAATTCAATTATTTTTAATATCTAATATTTCAATAAAAATTCACAAAAGAATTCAAATTATTTAAAAAGAAATATATTATTATAAATTCATCGCAAGAATTAAAGTATTTTTCATAAATAATAAAATTCTTCACAGGTATTCAATTATTTTCGATACAATTATTAAAAAATTCGATTGTATTTAATAAATTAAAGAAATTTTTGAAAAAAAATTCAATTATTTTCCAAAATTTTTAATAAAATTCAAGAATTAAATGCTTAATTTCAATTATTAAGAAAGAGGATTATTATAAAAACTTGAAAGAAATTATTCATATAGAATTCAATTACTTTGAAAACTTGTAATTAAAATTATTAAAGAAAGTCCATTATTTTAAAGAAACTCAGAGAAATTCTTCAAAAGAATTTAATTAAGATTATGTAAAATTTTAATAAAATTCTTCCTAAATTCAATTATTTTCATAAACAATAAAATTCTTCGAAGAAATTCAATTAGTATCAAATTATTTGATAAAATTCTTTGCAAGAATTCAATCATTTGCAAATGTTTTATAAATTTTTTCGCATTAATTCAATTATTTAACAAAAAAATTAATAAAAGTTCTTTATAAGAATTCAATTATTTTTGAAAATTTTAATAAAATTCGTTGCAAAAATTCAATTATTTTTAAAAAGTTTGATAAAATTCTCGGCAAAATTATTTTAAAAAAGTTTGAAAAAATTCTCGGCAAAATTATTTTAAAAAATTTTGAAAAAATTCTCGGCAAAAATTTCAATTATTTTCAAAAATTTTCCTCAATTCAATGATTTTTATAATATCTACTAAAATTTTTCCAAAGAATTCAATTATAAAAAATTTTATTGAAATTCTGCGCAAACATTTAATTATATTCATAAAATAATTAAAATTTCACAAGGAATTCAATTATTTTCATAAATAAAATTTTTTAAGGAATTCAATTATTATTTTCTTAAAAATAAATTTAAAATTCTAGAAAATAATAATTTAATTAAAATGATGAAAATTTGATGAAGTTACAGTAACAATATTCTTATAATGTAAAATAATGATTTTTTCTCTCGGTCATCTTTAATTTATTAGAAAACATCTAGAAATAATTTCAATTTGACAAAACATAATATAACATAATATTTAACAAAATTTTAGTCTTTTAATGAAAAGAAGTAAAAAAAAATTCTGATGATTTCTATTTTCTATCTAAAGTTAACAAAAAAACAAAAGTATAAACAAAAGACAACTTCAGAGTGTGAGGGACAGAAAAAGTGAATGAAAGAATGAAAGAACATTCAAATTAATATAGTTAATACTAAATTATTATTATTATTATTATTATTATTATTATTATTATTATTATTATATTTACTTTATAAAATATTTAAATATACTATTTTAGTTATTATTAACAAATAGAATTTTTGTAACATCCCTGGTAAAAATTTCGGACTAATTCCGGATTAAATACAGACAGATTAGTACGGATTAGTCCAAAAATTGTACGAAAAAGGTCCGAAAATGATCCGCGCTAGTCTGATATCAATTCGAACGAAAACCTGAATCCGAAAACACTCCGGAGTAATCCTGAATGTCTACGAATTCAGTCCGTAATTAGTCCGCAACAATCCAAATTTATGACCGGTGGAGAATTCTTCTAAAATAAGTTCGGAATTATCCAATATCAATATGTAAAGAATACGGAATCAGTCCGCAACAATCCGAGTTTAATCTAGTTAAAAAAACTTAATCCGCAAAATGTCCGGAGCAATCCGAACTCTGTAAGCAAGAAATCCGGTATTAGTCCGAAATTATATCCCTGATAAAAATTTCGGACTAATCCGGATTAAATCCGGGTAATTGTATATTTAATATGTAATATAATAGTTATGTAGTATAATATATACCATAGTATATAATAACTGAGATAATTTCCTCTAAATCCGACAAGGGTTCTGGTGGCATGTGGCCTAACTAAAAATCACGTTAGTAAGATAAGAGGATGGAGATATGATTTTTTCACCAGAACCCTTACTGGATCTAGGCGAATTATCTTATAATAATAATATAACATCGGTATTAATCTAAGTTTTAAATTTAATTCACACGTACCTGCTTCATTATCTTCGCTTGAATCCATAGAGATTGCATTTTTAATGGATACTGACAGAATGTAGAAAATCGCGAAATAAATGCACAGTGATTTGCAATTTGTCATTTTGTTAATAAATAATTTTATTAACGTTGACAAGAAATTGAAGGAGAATAGACGTGGTATCCTTAAAAATTTTTTAAATTACGATTACTTAGAATACTTACGTTGTAGTGATATAATAAGTGCAGAACAGTTACTGAACGCTATTATTTCAGAAAAAATTATATTAATAATTTTATATAAAAATCAGGGACCGATGCTGAATGACCGATGATAGAATCCGGAATTAAAAATTAGACTATATAATAACCTACTACAAGTAGTAGATATACATATTATAGAGAATCCTATATCAACAGATTCCTGCACCGACAATTTACCGACACTTTTTAGTCCAGACTCAAACCTATCTTATAATTTCCGAAACTAATATTTAATTATTGGACGTTTGTCAATTGGAAAATTTAAAAAATTTATTTTGGGCTATTGTGCCATGTTTATTAATTAAAGAACACCCTTCAACCATTTCTGAACCCATTTAGGTATTTCTGATTACGATTTTGTAATTCTGAAACATTATTTTCTAATTTTCGAAATCAATATTCATAATATAAGCCTTACGTGCTTCCCCTACTGAAAAGGAACGACTGTGAATAAGCGCGTAAATATGACTGTGAATACGACCCTAAATACGAGCCTCAGTAGGGTGGTGTAATTGAAACAGTAAATACAGTTGTATTTATGCCCGTATTCAGGGTCGTTTTTACGGTCGTATATAAATACTAATTTTTTCCATATACATTAAATATAATATTTCTCTAAAATAATAAATTTTTTCAAATAAGTATTAAAAAGTAATTTATTCTTAAATAATTTGAAATTTTAAAGCGTTCAAATAAAAGAAATGCAAAAAAACAATTTAAGGATATGTTAGGAATGAGGATAATATTATTTAAAAGTAGTAGAAGATGATGTTTTATTACTATTATAATTATAATAATTGTTATTTAACGTATAAAAAATATAACACAAACAAATATATATATATATATATATATATATATATATATATATATATATAACTTTATTTTACTCACAGCCACAAAAATACATATAATACAATTTTTGTAAAAAAATGAGAATTTTTACAAGTTTACATTTATTTTCACAATTTTCACAATATACTAGATAAGATTTTGACAGCCCAGTAAAAAAAGAAGTATTGAGTGAAGCGTTTAGGAATTGAGTGAAGCTCTGAGCCAATACGGATTCGAGTAAAAACCGTATTGGGACGTTTGACTCAATCTTTTTTTCATCCGCCGAATACGGTCTTATTTTTGCATTAAAATTAAAATCACATGAGCAGAGTACACATTATAAATTGAAAGCACAATTGTCCTGGAATGTAAAAATGCCGATTTAGATAAGAAACTGTGAATATTTTTTATTTTTTGTTAAAAATTGGTAAAAGCAAAGTTTGACAAGCGCAACTGAATTTACCATGTGAATAAATGAAGTGGTAAGTTTAAATGGACGAAATGGACTAAAAGAAATCTACTTTTACCAACAGAAAGTTCCTAGAGAATTGTGGTAAAGCGCTTGGTGGCCACAAAACAATGAAATTTCATTGTTTTCTAGGAACTTTCTGTCGGTAACAGAAGATTTCTTTTAGTCCATTTAAACTTGCCACTTCATTTATTCACATGGTAAAATCAGTCGCGCTTGTCAAACTTTGCTTTTACCAATTTTTAACAAAAAATAAAAAATATTCACAGTTTCTTATCTAAATCGGCATTTTTACATTCCAGGACAATTGTGCTTTCAATTTATAATGTGTACTCTGCTCATGTGATTTTAATTTTAATGCTAAAATAAGACCGTATTCGGCGGATGAAAAAAAGATTATGAGTCAAACGTCCCAATACGGTTTTTACTCGAATCCGTACAGAGCTTCACTCAATTCCTAAACGCTCCACTCAATACTTCTTTTTTTACTGGGAGGTTAATAGCTGTCAAAAAATTTATAATATCCAAAAAAACTGAAACGAAGTTAAAAAACAAATTTGTTTAACCGACGCGACGCGAATCACAACACCGCAAATAAACACTGTTGTCAAGAAGGTTAGGTATACAGAGATGGGAAGTTACGTGTTACTTGAAATATTAATAATAATAAATATAATAGCAAAAAAAAAAAAAATAAACCAATTTTTTTGTTTTTAAAAAGTGTTTAAGCTTGTTAAATACATCTAATTGATAAATATATTATGAATATATTTATTATTAATATTTCAAGTAACACGTAACTTCCCATCTCTGTATACCTAACCTTCTTGACAACAGTGTTTATTTGCGGTGTTGTGATTCGCGTCGCGTCGGTTAAACAAATTTGTTTTTTAACTTCGTTTCAGTTTTTTTGGATATTATAAATTTTTTGACAGCCTGTCAAAATCTTATCTAGTATATTGTGAAAATTGTGAAAATAAATGTAAACTTGTAAAAATTCTCATTTTCTTGACAAAAATTGTATTATATGTATTTTTGTGGCTGTGAGTAAAATAAGGTGATATACCTATATATTATATTTGTTTGTGTTATATTTTTTATATGTTAAATAACAATTATAATTATAATAGTAATAAAACATAATCTTCTACTACTGTTAAATAATATTATCCTCATTCCTAACATATATCCTTAAATTGTATTTTTGCATTTCTTTTATTTGAACGCTTTAAAATTTCAAATTATTTAAGAATAAATTACATTTTAATACTTATCTGAAAAAATATATTATTTTAGAGAAATATTATATTTAATGTATATGGAAAAAAATAGTATTTATATACGACCGTAAACGAGTAACGAGTTTCAATTCATTAAAACGTTCACAAGTATCAAAATCAATTTGCTAAACTTCAAAGTCGTTTTTCTCGAAATCTTTTTTTCGGATCGTAGGTCCCTTTTATAACTGCGTCCGTGTCACATAATATTAAATCCGCTATTTTTAATTTTTAAAAACAGACATAAAAATTCGTAATCAGCGACATATAAAATCCCGCCGAATAGGAATTCATTAGTAAATTTAAGCAATTGTTGAAAATCTTTTCCGCCATTTTGGATTTTTAAAAACTGACATTGAATTCGTAATTAGCGACTCCAAAAATCATCGTGTAGCAATTTTGAAGCAAATTCAAGCAATTTTTAAAAATCTCGTCCGCCATATTGAATCTGCCATTTTAAATTTCCAAATACTAACAACGGATTCGTATTATAATCAGCGAGCCCGAAAACCTTCATGTAACAATTTTGAAGAAATTTTAATCCACGGAAGGGATAATTAATTTATTAATTTAAAATCGAATTTTTTTTAATTAACAAAATTATGAGTTTTTTTTTTTTAAAGAAAAAAAAATTCTGCAAAATTTCAATTCCTAATGACAATTTTTTAATAAAGATCGATTATTTTTTTAAAGAAGGAAGTAGTTTTGTATTCATTTTTATTTCTCAATTTCAAATATTTTTCTAAAAGTGAAAAAAAATTTACATAATTTCTATTTTTTAATTAGGATTTTTCTCAAAATTTTTTATTTTTATAATCGTGCGATTTATTATAGTAAATCAGTTTTTCTTACCCAAAACTGATGTGAAGTTTTTGATACACTTGGATAATAATGAAAAAAATATTTCTTTACAGCTTTATTTATAATTGAACTGAAAAATATCGCGTTACGTAAAAAGTTAATAAAAAATAGATATAAAGCTAAAAAAATGGCAAAATAATAGCAAAATTTTGAAAATTTTGTTTTCAAGCACGCTTTTTTTAAATACATATTCGTGAGTATCAAATGTTTATCTCATTTAAAAAAAATTTTTTTAATAAAAAATACATACAGAAAAGAAAAATACGCGTAAGAATATAAAATAAACCTATACTGCTGATAAAAGTTTCGCAAAAATTTTTCTTATAATAAAATATTTTTTTAGTTTCTTTAACTATAAATCAATAATTTCACATCGAATTAAAAAAAAATTATATGCAAACACAAAAGTACATTTAATCTTATAAATATTTGTAAAAAAAATCGTTTTACCTTATTAACACTTTTTATTATTGTCCTTTTATTTGTAAAACTGAAAATTTTACGTATAATTTTAAAATTATTTTCTTACTAACGGATCCGATTATCGATCCAATTATTCGATTAATTTTTAATTTTTGCGTCCGCCATGTTGAATACGAAATTTTTAATGTTTCAAATTCAAAATGGCGGATCGAATATGGAGGACGAAAAATAAAAAATTAATATAATTAACTTGAATCAAAAATTAATATTTTTCAAGAAACTTTTATTGTTATCTAAAACTTTTTTTAATGAGATTTTTAAATATTTTAAATTAAATTCAATTAATTTAATATACATTATACAATAGATTTTGTGCAAAAACTATTCAACAAGTACTTTTGTTTCGTTCCCTTTTAATAGTATAGGATTAAAATTGTTGTCAGCTATGTATTTAAAAATGTTGTAATAATGTAAAGACATGTTCAAAATCTGTAAAAAAAAAATTAATATATATCATTGATAAAAGTAATAAACGATAAATTTAATTAAAACATATTTTATTATTTCTTTATTTTCACTAACCGTGGGAAAGTTTGATATTGTAAATGTAAATAGTTTAGCTCCTGTAAATTTATAAATCTTCGTACTTCTAATCATTATTATTAATAATATTTTCTGATTATCATTTGAGAGTTCATACCAATATCCATTGTAGCTAAAAATTTTAATTAAAATAAAATAAATAAAAAATCGAATTTTTATAAAAATATATTATAGTTAATTTACATGTTTCTAAATAGTTGAAAACTATGGTCTGTTAAACGTTGACAGGAGTAATTTATACAGAAAACGTGAAATAGATGACCAAATATCAATCTCAAGTGTACGTTTTCAATTTTTAGTTGCTCCAAATGCGTCATTAACTATAATAAAAATAATTATTTTATAATCAAAATTTTAATAACTTTTGTTGAAATCAGTAAAAAGTAAAATAAAACATTTATAAATAAAAGAAGAATTTTTCCGGATTTTTCTTCATTTTACATAAAATAGTTAGGCAGGATTTTTTTTTACCTGAACTCCAAAAGTAATAATTAAAATTATAGTACACCATACGACAATGAAATATAAAGTTGAAAAACATTTGCTGATACGGGTTACAAATCTAAAGTTTATAAATAATATTTAAATATTTAAAGAAATCTAGAAATTTTTTTAAATGTCAAATAAAAATTCTAGTTAAATAATTTTGAAATAAACAAAATTTAAAAATTATTTTTAAATAATAATTAAATAATTTTTAAAAAAGCAGTATTTTTAACATTAAATATGAAGGGGAGAAATAATTTTTTTTTTAAATAAATTTAAAATTGTATACCTACGATAAAAGTGAGTCATGCACTTCAGCGCAAAATTTAATCTCCCGCATTTTATTTCGTTCATTACAGTTTTTTATGCCGATATTTTTCAATTTATAACTGAAAATATATTCTGGATTGTTACATATTCTGTTTTTGTTATTATTTTGTAATTTACTATGTTAGTTTTAAAATTTTTTTTTTATTTATATTTATACTTTGCGAACATACCAAAAGGGTTGAATTTAATAATTTTTCTGTTATTTTATATCCAAACGAAACTATATACTTGATATAATTTTTTTTTGTAGAATTCTTAATTTTTCTTACCCTAATGTTGCAAATACACCACATGCATGATAGAGAAAAGCCAAAAATATTGCATCTGTACTAAAAATAATTGTAATCATTACTGTATTAGTATGACAAGTATGTAGTGTGATCCAAAAGTAATGGTCGTCTTGATTTACAAAATATTCTACCACTGGGTTGAATTTTCTTGAACGAGACTGATTTAATGGCATTATGATATCCATAATTAATGGACATAGTGGTTCTAAAAGAAATTCAAACCAACATGTGCAAATAACAACTGCAAGAAATAAAATTGTGTTCCAAAAATATGTTCCAAATAAAATTCTTTTTATTATTATATCATTTATAATAATTTGTTGGTCGTCGATTGTTTATGTTTATAAATATTTTTAAATTACTGAAAAACCCATTACAAAATAATGTAATGACGCAAAAAAAAAAAAAAAAATCTGATCGTGGGATACGAATATGTTTACTATAATTTTGAATTATTTTGTTTTTGATAAAATTCCAAGTGTGACGAAGATGGAAATAATTATCATTAAATGTCTTACCCAAAAATGTGATGATGAACTTTCTACCTTGAAGATCGTGTTCATGAAGAATTTTAAATTCCCTTTCGGATTTCCAAATAAACCAATTTTTCTTCATTTTCACTAAAAGCTCCTCTATCTATAATATAGTAAAAAAATGTGTGTGTTTATGCCAATAAAAAAAATTTTGTATACTTACATTCTCCTTACTGCTACAAGCTATTAAGTAGTTTACACTCATGAGGCTCACTAAATAGGTTGGAAAGAACTGAATTAGTTTTTCCATTTCATCCCAGTATTTTACTATAGCTATTGTCTAATAAGAATTTTAAAAAAATTAAAACTTACATCAATGTAGTCGAATAGCAATCTTGTGCAATGCATTAATATTAGTAAATTTTAACCTAAAATAATTTACCTAGATCTGTCAATGTACCTAGTGGCATGTGGATTAACTATACAAAAAAGTTAGAAAGAAAAGAACAAAGATCTAGATAGATTATCTTAATTTTAACCCTAGATTATAATTTTATGCAAATATAGTAAACAAATAATAACATAATCGGTCATAATCGGTCATAACAATGTCTGCGCAAACAGATCACAGATTAGGGAATCCGTTGGGATACCATAATTCTGTTTATAAAATTTTCCATTGAATTTCAAAAAAATGTTATTTCATTAAAAAATTCACAAGAACTTAATAAGAGATCCAATGGAATGTTGTAAGATGTGAAAATGGTAGCATATTGTTTATCAATATTTTTAAGAGCCAGTCTGGTATGTACCAACATTTGTAAACAAAGATTTAACATCCAAATTGATTAAGAACATGGTCAAAAAATACGCAACTATATTTTAAAAAATACATCTTAAATTAATATTAAGAAAAAATACCTGTGCCACAAGAAAGCTTAGAATACTAAACCAATGAAAAACGGTAATAGTTCGTTGCATGAATTTATTTTGATGTGGACAACATCCAATCAAACACAGTAGATATTCATTTATTCTATAGAAAGTTTTATAATAATCGATATCAATTTTAGAACTCATTGCCGTGAGAAACTTAAGTTTCCCTTACTTCATTGAAATAACTATCTTATTTTCTTAACAAAAATCTTACTACTATAAATTGAACTGAATTTGTGGTTTATAAATTTTGATTAAGAAATTACTGTTCTGAATTAAACTTTAGAGAATGTAAATGGTATATATGAAAGTAAATCATTTGAAACTTTCTTACTAGAAAGTTTTATGTTTAAGTAAAGTTTACGGAATAAATTATATACTCCAAGAAATCTAGAAATTGATTTTAAATTCACCATATTATAGTTTTTTTTTGCGACATATAAGTTTTTCCAATCATAATAATCTTCTATAAATTATTTTCTTTCCGAGAATTTTTTCTTAATTAAACGTTGAGATCGTTCTTGCCAGTATATCAGTAAATGAGATTATTTTCATAGAAAATAATATTAAAATGTGAGTTTGAAAAAATAAAATTCAAAAATTTAATCTTTTATTTCATGCGTCTTGAAAAGAATACTACATTTCGAATAAATTTTTTACTTTCAAATCTACTAGTCATTGAATAATTGAATTTTTTAAAGTATAGAGATAATTTAAGAAAGAAAATTTTTATCAGACCATGATAATTTTTAAATTAAACATATTTATATTTCAGAGCAACTTTAAAAATTTATTAACAATCATGGAATAAGAAGACTTAAGAGTTTACAATTTCTGATAGAAGGATCATTATATAAGTGTTTAATATTACAGTTTTTGTAAAATACATTATGAATACAATTTATTTGTCTAATTACGAAATAATAATTCTAATATAAAATTTAAAAATAAATTACTTGTAAAAAAATTTTTTTTAATCTAGTACATAATTTAGGAAAATGTCATGAAAGATTTAATACAAAATCAAATAGTGTGATGTGTAAGAAACTGTTTCTCTTGCTCCAAAAATTTTTATCTGTGATTAAAATAAGTTATTAATTTTTAAAGATTGTATAATTTTACGTGTATCTAGTATAGTCGTACTTACCACATCTTAGTTGTATTTTAATATAGATTATAATTAAGATTTTATCTCATCGATGAAAGCATTGTGAAATAAGACATTGACGCGCGAATCATCTGTAAAAGTAAAATTATTTCTCTCTTCAATCCCAGAATGTAAAAAATTTTGTTAAAAAGTTTGAAAATATATTTTAAATTTACCACGAACTAAAAATATTTGATAGAAATGACACGACCACGCACGACTTTTCAAAATTCCGTTAAACCGAAAGGACAGCATATAAATACTGACTTAAGATTTAGTTTTTAAAATACGGAATAAATTTAAAGTAGAAAAAAAAATATATATTCACTTACTTCAACTCAATAAATTGGAAACAAGAACCAAATACAAACAATGTGTATGACGTCGTTGAAATGTTCTGTAATATTTTGTGTGGTGCTTATGACAAATTTTTTTCTTTAGATCCTATCTATAAATCCATATTCTCCTTTGTAGTTTACACTTAAATTTAAATGCTAATTTATCCCACCCTATTATTTTAACATTCACAGGAAAAATTAACGTCTACCTAATTTTATGAATCTTGGTAGCAAATCAGGTAATTGATCTGTTAAAAGTATATATTTAAATATGTATTTTGCTAATTTTTATTGTTTAATAAATTGTAGTTGCTGAAGGGGGCAGCCGATCTGTCGAAACCGTAAAAAAACATCTTTTGTTTTTATTATTTCCAATTTAACTCGGAATAATAGTAAATCAAAAAGTTTTATTTATAAATGCTTCTGATCCTGTAGGTTCAATGGATTTTCATAGTATGCGTATTTTTTCGAAAGATAAAATTTTATCTAATTTAAAAAGTATCCCAAACTTCATGACAAAATTTTATAATATAATGTCTCAAATAAAATAAAAAATTAAAAAAAAAATTTCTTTTTTAAATTAAAAAAATTAAAAAAAAAACATCATTATTTATATAAAATGAAAAATAAAACTTAAATTAACTTACCACAGAAAAGCTTTCTATTTCAATAGAATAAATTTGAAGAGCGGTAATTTTGTACGTATATTTTGTTTTCGTCAATATTTGAAGTATCATTTTTCTTGATTTTATTGGAAGTTCATACCATCGACAGAAATATCTTCAAAATGATAAATAGTTGATAAATAGTTTTTAGTTATTCATCTGGTCTTTTTTGAGTTTATTTTATTAATTTATTTACTTACACATTTTTAAAAAGTAAACTAATTTTATCCGTTAGTCGTTGCGATGATAAACTAACATAAAATAAACTAAACGAATGAGCAACAACAAATAGTACAAATCTAACAGCCTCGTGTGGTTTATCTAAGTTCATTATAACCTGTGAAGAATTCATATTACATTGTAAATTCATTATCATATTTGAATTAATTTCCATCATTGATAGAGTATTGAAAAAACATCTTTACCAGTATTCCAATAAGACTTATGATGACAACAGTGATTAGTATTTGGATTAAAAAGGAAATTGCAAACAGAGATTCAATTACAGAGAGGAATCTGGTATAAAAAAGGAAAAGAATTAATAAAATTTGAAAACTAGTTGTAATCTCGAAATCTTTAAAGTAGAATAACCCTGCGCACTTACTCTAAACCACTGCAGTGTCTTTGCACACATGTTGAAATTTCTTGATCAACTATATCATATTCTTTTTCAATACTATGCTTTTCTTTAGGTATTTTCTTGTCTAAATTCTCTAGTTTCTGACTACAGAAAAATAAAATTATTAATATTCACAAACATGTACAGACAATTGCATATAAACTGTTCATCCGCTAAGGTTATAAAAATTAGTACACAGAACCTAATAGGGAAGACAATATATAATAAATAATCCGAAAGACAGAACCTAACAGAAAGTTAGGTAACAAGTTTTAACAAATTAAATATAGATTGTAATTTAATTTTTTAGCTAAACCTTTCGAGCAAAAAAACAGTAAAGATGTTTATGAAAAAATTTACCCCAAGGCAGCAAAATAACCACAAGCATGTTGAGTAAATAAAAAGAATAATACATCAAAATTAAATCCAGAAGAAATTTTCACATATGCGGTTATGTATATGTGAAGTTGTATAATATAAAAGTAATCCTCATTGTTATCAAATCCATAATCAAGTTCATAAATAAAAACTCTTTCACGAGTTTCATTAAGAGGGTGTATTTGGTCAAGTAAGCATGGTACTAGTGGCATAAATACATACAAGCATGTGGTAAAAAATACGTAACCTGCAAATTTAATACATTGATAATTCAAAGAATCACTTAATAATAGTTAATTAAATAAATAATAGATTAAAAAATATGTTTGATTAATACACACATTGTACATACCTACATAAATTTTGGTACATTCTCTTCCTCGTTGGCAGTATTTAAGAAATTCGTTAAATTCGTTTTCAGTTGACAACATGTCAGAATGACTTTTCATATTCATTAGTATACTTTTTATCTATATTTGAATGATATATTATATTTATTTCCACAGGGGGTCGATTCTGTAACTTTTTCACTTCCCACCATCCATACTTTCACTTCCCATCTTCCACTTTTCACTCTCACGTCCCACTTTCCACTCTCACTTCCCACTCCTACCTCCCCCTATGCACTCTCTCTTCCCACTTTCCACTCTCACTTTCCACCTTCAACTTTCTACTTCTAATTTCCAAGTGCAAAAAAAAATGGCTTTCGTCGATTTAAAATAGAAAAAAAGTCGTTTATATAATTCAGTGTCGTCACAAAAATTTTATTTTTTATTCTTCTGATCTTTCACTGATTTCTAAATTTAATTATTTAAAACTTGAATAATTTCATTAATAAATATTTAAATACTTCTTGTTTGTTTTTATACGGGAATAAAATTTTTTAAATTTCTATTTAAAACCTTCTGAAATTTAATAACTTCTAACAGCTTCTAAAAATTACAACTTTAATTCCCTTAAAAATTCAATTATTTTCTACAATTTTTAATCAAACTTCTTCTCGAAATCAATTATTTTTTATAATTTTCCCAAATTTCTTAGAGAATTCAATTATTTAAATACAACTTGGAATGTTTTCAGGACCTTAATTTTTGTCAAATAAATCTGTTTATATTGTGACCTTAAGGCCACGATATAAACAGATTTATTATTTAAATACAAAAATTCAGTTCTTTATAAATGATTCTAACTGTCCATGTTTTTTGAGTTATTAATTAATTTTCAAAAAATTGTAATAAAGAAATTCTTAAAATTAATTTTTCAAAATTATTTTTCAAATAATTTATGAAAGATAATAGTTTTTCAGTTATATATATAGAATTGAAAAATTTCCAAACAATTGAAATTTGGTAAATTCTATTAAAAAACTAACTGAATTTTTAAAGAATTTTAATTATTAATTTTATTAATATAAACGCAATTTCTCCAAAATTTTAATAAATCTAAAAAAGTCATTTGTTGTTAAAGTGTTAAATTGTAAAAAATTGTAATGTTATTATTTTTTGTATGTATTTGAATTTTTGGAAATTTGTACTTGAAAATAATTGAATATTTTAAAAAAACATTAGAATGCAAAAATTCTAAGAATTATTTTTTTCAAAAATATTTTAATATAATTTTTTTGTAGGTAATTTTCATATTAATTACCATTTTTAAATTTACACTTGAAGTATTTTTTATTAAAATTTTTGAGAAATCAATTATTTTCGATTTACAATTAAAATTCTTTGAAAGTTTATTTTCAAAAATTTTTATCAAAACACTTTTAAAAAAAACCAATTATTTTAAATTAAATTTTACAAAATTTGAATTATTGAAATTCTTTTTTTATTGTAAATTTTGAAAATTTATTTAGTATTTATTATTTATAAAAATAGTTGAATTGTTTCGAAGAAATTATTAAAATTTTAGGAAATAATTGAATTTTATGGAAATATTTGTAAATATTTGAATTCTTCCGAGAAATTCAATTCGAAATGTTTTGAAAATAATTGAATTCCTGCAAAGAATTTTACTAATTTATAAAAATAATTGAACTGTTTCGAAGGATATATTAAAATTTTAGAAAATAATTGAATTGTTTCGAAGGATTCATTAAAATTTTAGAAAATAATTGAATTTATTTGAAATAATATTAATAAATTTTTTTTTTTTTTTAAATTAAATTCTTCCGAGGAATTCAATTTCAATTATTTTCAAAATTTGCAATTAAAATTCTTCAAAAGTTGATTTTCAAAAATTTTTTATAAAACACTTTAAAAAAAAATCAATTATTTTCAATTAAATTTTGACAATATTTCCAATATTTATTGACACTCTTTTCAATTGTAAATTTCGAAAATTTAATTCGAGAAATTATTAAAAAAACATTTTTGGAAGATTTGTCTATATAGTAGTTATATTTTTCACACTGTATATAAAAATCGAAATAAATTTCATTTTATACTAAAAATTATTTCTATATTTGGAAAAAAAGTCGAAAAAGTCGTAATTTTTGAAAATCAGTCGAAAGAAGTCGCATTTCTTGAAAATATGTAGTCGAAAATGTTATAATATCCGAGACCTGAATTTCCCACTTCCTAACTTCCACTCCCACTTCCAGTTCTCACTTTCCACTCTTAATGGTAGGAAAGTGAAAGGTGAGAGTGGAAAGTGGAAGGTGGGAAGTGAGAGTGGAAAGTGGAAGGTAGAAAGTGAGAGTGGAAGGTAGGTTAGTGAGAGTGGAAGGTAGGTTAGTGAGAGTGGATGGTGGGAAGTGGAAAAGTTACAGAATCGACCCCCCTAGTAGTGTATAATAATAAATAATTATTTATTTATTATTTATTATATCTTTATTGGGATTTAACTTCCCATACCTTAATACAGAGCTTTTTTTTTATTTTAATTATTACTACAAATATACATTACGACTACAGATGAACAACAATAAATGAGTAGCAAACAGCACCATACAGTTACAAAAATCATATACAAAATATTCCAAACAAACAAAGTCAGCGCTCGAGATTTTTTTTTTTTTTTTTTTTTTTCCCTTATTTTTCCTTTCTTATTTGTTTCTCTCGCCATATTTTACCAATTACATATATTGTTCCGCTTCTCTAGCATTCTGATGACCATTTTTGTGCACTTCTTTGCCACATAAGTGCTCTCCGTCGATAGTACATCACTCCAAAACGCGTATTGATCGGAGGCTGTGATTGCTTCCGGAAAAAATTCGAACCTAATCGCATTGTAGCGCTCACACACTACAAAAAAATGAAAGAAATCTTCTTTTATTTCCTCACACCACATACAGCGTTCCATATTGGGCAACTCCAATTTGATGCCTGAGATCACAATATATTTCACGTGTTTATTTATTAGACGACATTGAGCGAATAATCTCTTTGCGTACAAAGACATTCTATTAACAAGGTAAGGCTGAGCGCCTGGGTTTAGGCGGATCCATGGCCATACTTGCAAGCTTTTGGATTCCTCTCGCGATCTCATATCTTGTGATAAACAAAATTTTGCATAATTTATACTTATTGTATTCGCGGCCGCCGCTATTTCTTCGATTGAACCTGTTTCCCATAAGTGTTCCATCCGGCTGTTTAAAAAGAAATTCTTCAAAAAACCAAACCAATTATATCTCGCACCCCCACCTTTCGCGCGAGCCAAAGTCATTAATCTTAACAAACACTGCCTCGGAAATCTTGAGCTATCCATCCCGGAAATCTTAGAGATCCATGACAGTGCTCTGTCCAGAATTTTGCATGACAATGGAAGCCTGCCTGTTTCCAGGCGGACCGCGTAATTGGGGGTGCAAGAGGGAAGATGCAATAATCTCTTAAAAAATCCCAGTTGTACCTTCTCGATATCGTTAACTGAATTCAATCCCCATATCCGGACCTCATAGAAAAGCACACTCGTCACAAGGCTTTCAAAGAGTCTTGCATACGTTGGCCATGAATCCGCTTTAAAATTGTTTACTAGGTTCAGAACTGTACCAGCCGAAACATTAGCAGAGCTTACAAATTTACTCGACGCATTATTAAATGTACATAAACTGTCGAAAATAACCCCCAAGTATATATATTGATTTACAACTTCAATTTTATTTTTGCCGAATTTAAAAGCCGAAAATTTTTTGGTAGTCGAATTATTTCCATTTCTGAAAATGACAATTTTAGTCTTTTCGACGTTAACATTCAAACAGTTTTGTTTGCAGTAAGCCTGCAAAGCCCTTAACTTCCTTCCCAATTCAACCGGGGTATCTGACAGTAATACAAGGTCATCTGCGTATGCCAGCACTATGATCTCCGTTAAGCTATCAACAGAAAGACCCCTGCACCCCTTTTCCAACAAAAAATTTTCAAAATCGTTAATAAAAATCGAAAATAAATGGGGGCTGAGGACTTCCCCCTGCAACACGCCTTGAGAAACCTTAATATAGTCCGTCGATCCTTCCCTAGTTTTGACACAAGCCACCGCCTTGCTATAAAAATCCTTGATTACGTTTATAAATTTTGTACTAATCCCTACCTCATGTAACTTGCGCCACAGAATATCGTGCGATACCGACGGAAAGGCACTTTTAAAATCTACAAACAAGGCGTAGACTACTCTTCTAGGGTTACTCAAGTGTATTTGAATCGCAGACAACAATGTAAATAAGTTATCCACACATCCTCGCCCTTTTCTGAATCCCGACTGGAATTCCGAGATTAATTTAGATTCCTTTTCCCATTCCAGAAAGCGATTGGCCATAACTTGAGTGAAACATTTTGCCGAACAATTAATCAGAGAGATAGGACGAAAATTGTCAGTGGCCCCAAGGTCACCTTTCTTGTGAAGCATGCACAAAGTTAAATTACCCCACAACTCTGGTATACACTCAGAGTCTAGAATCTTATTAAAAAAAACCTCTAAAAAAACTATCCAATTTTCCGGCAGGCTTTTGTAAAATGCATACCCGATATTATCTGAACCCGGTGATTTTGAGGCCTTGCATCTGACCAAACTCTTACAAATCTCGTTATAGGTGATATAGCCATCGAGGGCAGGATGTGTGATTTGCGGAGCAGTAAAAAAGTTTGGCACAATAACAGGGAAACATTCGCGCAGATATGCGTGCCAGTCCTCCAAACTAATGGAATTTTTTCCCGACGGTGAAAATCTTTTTTTGTTAATTATTCCCCAAAAATCTGCTGAATTACGCGCCAACGCCAATTGTTCGGAGAGCTGGCACGCATATGAACCTTTTTTTCTCGTTAACAACTTTGTATATTCTTGCCTTTTATTAACGTAAATTAGTCTATCAGATTCTAAATTTGACTCTTTATACATTTGAAAAGATTCTCTAAAGATGCGTCTGGCCTCCCTACACTCCCCATCGTACCATGGCTTATTTTTTAATATTATACCCGAGTCACAAACCATGCGCGTACACATACCCAGCTCCTGTGCGACCTCGTAGATCACAGAGGTAAGCGTAGCACTCATGTCTTCGACTGTATCCCCACCAGATCCCCCCACCTCCGGTCTCCACCTCATCATATTAGTGAATTCCCCTTCCTTTTCATAATCAAATTTCAACTTCCATTCTGAATGTGTAAGTTGTGTTAAATGGTCTTGTAACATCCATTGAGAATTTAAAGAGATAACCACCGGTAAGTGGTCGGACCTGGTCGGTATCTTTATGACCTTAAAGTCCCGAATGCACGATAGAGAGTGCATGGAGCCCCAAACCAGGTCTATGACACTGGCACCCAACGAACCTATATAAGTATATTCCGCCGGATAATCATTTATTGATCGACCATTACACAAGAAAAAGGCATTACTTTCCATACATTGCGTTAACTGTTTTCCTTTATAATTACCTACTAAATCTTTAGAGTATCTTGTTGCTAAAAAAAACATTATTATCTAAAAACAGTTGATCGTCCAAATCGTTAAAGTTTGCGACTCTACAATTAAAATCACCCCCAATGATAATAGGGATGTTAGGATAAGACTCGGATAACAAATTAAGTTTTTCATTAAAATCGAATAAAAAATTATTAATATCTATCTTTGGTGATATGTAGACCACTCCTAGTATGAAAGAAGATAAGCCGTCGTGTACCTTTAAAATGATGTATTCTGGTTCCTTCATGATCAGCTGTGAGGTAAATAAAGATCTATTCACCACAACCACCAGTCCCCCACTTGCTCTTCCCCTTCTTTCTTCTCTCACTGCCGGTGCTATGTAAAGGTTCAAATCAGCTGAAAACGTTGCACGAATCCAGGCTTCCGAGTCTGTCCATGTTTCGTATAGACATAAAATATCCTTGGGATCATAACAAAACTTAATGTCCTCCATATTCATGAAACCATGCATATTCCAGAAAATGATTTTTCTCAAAAAGTTCACTTGCTGCATGGAATGCGTTACTTGAATTGGAATATACGCCGAGACCTTCCTATCAGCCTGTGTGGAATCATTATTTAGTTGCTATGCCTCAGTCTGGTCAACAGAACGTGTATTTTGTATCGCAGAAGTAGGCGTAGTAGTCGTGGCACTGAAGTAGGTTTCCAAACGTTTAGAGGGGGGAAGCTCTTTCCCTTTACGTCCCCTCTTTTTGCTAGCCGAGGCGGTTCCCGGGGTTGCCCCTTCCTTATCTTTTAGGTGTAGTTGTACATTATTTGCTTTATGGAAGCTATCAATTAAGGAAGTCACCTCATCCTCTTCCAAGAATTTACCCTCCACCGATAATTTGTTTCTAACAATTTGAACGCTCACTCCGTTCTTTTTCATCATCTCCGCCCGCGTTAGAAGTATCTTTCTGTTTTCTCTCTCCTCTTTGGTTCTGTCATAAGCAATGCCAATATTGAGATTGCGTAATTCTGCCATTTTTGCAAACACCAACTTAACCCACCTTGGAGCTATAAATTTAACAATGACTGGTCTACTGCCAATGTTTTTGCCTAGTCTGTACACATCCGCTATAGCTATATCCGGAATTTTGATTTCCAGCTTGACGAAAAGACCAGTAACCGTTGAGCACAGATCCACGTTGTTTACCTCATTATCTTCAAGGTTAAACAATAAGATATTGTTTAATCTATCTCTACGTTCCACGCCATCGATTCTTCCAGCCAAGGTATCTGTCTTCTTCGATATTGTTAGGATGCTTTCTTCCATCAATTCGGATCTAGCGCAAGAAGCTTGAACTTCTTTTTTAAGCTCCTCGTTGGATCTCGTCAACTCCTTTATGCAGGCCGTTAAAGTATTAATATCGTCCCTTAACATATTATTCGCTTCAAAGCAACTTCAAAGTATTCAGAAAATTTACACAGTTCAATTTCTCACTACACGAGCGGAGCTTATTTACAAACACGACTGTATTGTACGAAGGTTCAGGCAGAACTCATAATAAATAATTACTATATCATTAACTGTCCGAAGATGTTCTTAACTTGTAGCACTCTCAACTATTATTAACAGTAATCAAAGATGAAAGAGTTTCTATTTGAGTATGACTAACAGAATTACGGACTAACATATCGAGTTTTAATTAATTTTTCGAATTTCATCAAGCGCGACTCTTCGATCTATTCATTGCACCTTACCCATGCTTCCAACTGCTTTGATAATTTCAACAGTGAAAGTCTTCTTGTTCGAACCTCCTCCGATTTTGATGAGACTCCTGTTTTTGCAGTGTGTGTCTCAGTTTTACACTAATTTTTTATTTTTACACTCATCTATTATTATCATAATATTATATTTGTGATTACCTTCTCAGCATTGAGAAAACATGTCATAAATTTCGTTCCATATACGAGAGTAGTCAAGAGAGGTAATGTGCGTACCATAATTTTATCTACTCCCTCATCCCAGAGCTTGATGTAACAATTTAACTATAAACGAAATTCTTATTATTTAATATTTTACTAGGATATTAACCCCATAAGGACCCATTTCAAGATTAACTGAGGCGCAGATTTTGTTTTGACCTCATGACTGTATATGACCCCTTTAAAGAGATTAGAGAGGCCTTTATAGGACAAATTTTTCCAAAGTTATGATCACTAAAATGATTTAAATCTTACTTTGAGATTAAATTAAATGTTTTGCGGACACTTGGGCGTTATTTTTGGAATAAGAAGAATTATAGTTAATAAATATTTTATTTTATTAATAAAACATTGACTTCTGTTAATAATTATATATACCTGAGGAATAAGGAGACTGACATAAGCACAAACGATAAAAGTTGCTAAAACATATTTTAACCATAATGGTTGAAATGGCCAAACTCCTGATAATTTTAATATACTTTTAGAAATTGTATAATACTTTTGTTCAAAAAATTCCATTTTTAATTTCAAAAAATTTGGTTTACAAATCTTCAGTTAGGATTCAAAGAAAGAATATATCAATCTGCGTTAGAATTTAAAAACTTTCTTTATATAATTATCTTACTGACTATATAATAAGAGGGTCAAAATCACATTTATTCTAAAGTCATAAGCTTTGAAACATTCATTCCATTCTGGCAAATAAAGAAGAACTAACTTAAAAATATGTCACCTGCATCTGAATAAAATAAGTGTTTTTATAAAAATTTAATGACTTCACGATTATTGTTTCGAACTTACGTTACTGAGTTAAAAATGTTTTACATGCAGGCACATCGAATTTAATGACGACTTTATAACATTTTCCTAAGTGAATGGTAATGAATAATTCTTTTCTTTGAGTTCAAAAGATTCACCTCAAGCACATGAGGGTTAATGTGTTTATTTGGTAGGAAAATACAACTTATACATATTTTGTTTACAAAAATTAGTTTACCGTAACTTACGAGGTAACTTATATATAATATCTAAATAACAACGAAATGAAATTGCGCACTTACGATTATACTTTTTTTTCTACATTAATCAAACAAGTATATTAAATTATTCATTTTACTGCTCTTATTTTTTTATTCATCTCCTTGTTGCTTAATACGATAATCTGACAAACGCTGAAATATTTATTTCTATAAATATTATCCTAAATGTTAAGGTAATGTATTTGTGCTTATGGTTCTTTTTAAAGTTAAATTCTTTCACTCACTTTTTAAAAATGGAGTTTTATTAGGAACATTTAATTATTTAAATTTATTAATAAAAGAAATATTTTTAATTATTTTACTTTTTATTTATTGCTTGATTCAATTATTTGAAAAAAAAATTTAATAAAATTGTATATGCAAACATTTAATTATTTTTATAAATAATAAAAATTTCACAGGAATTCAATTATTTTCATAAAAAAAATAATTTCAAATTCTAGAAAATAATATAATTGATTTAAAATAATGAAAATAATTTTTGATAAAGTTATACAGTAACTTTCTTTTTCTAAAACAAAACAATAATTTTGTTAAAAAAAATTATGATTCATAAACAAAAATAATGCAAAATAAATAAATTTTCTATTTCTTAATCACAGTTGTTTATAACAATTTTCTAATTTTCTTTAGAAGTAAAGAACAAAAATAATTTCAATTTGACAAAACATAATATTTAACAAAATTTCAGTCTTTTAATGAAAAAATAGTGAAAAAAATTTCTGATGATTTCTACTTGCCATTAATTGAATTAATGAATAAAAATTTGAAATAAAAAAAAAAAAATTGAATTAATTATAAAATTAAATTGAATTAATTAAAAATTTGAATTAATTATAAAATAAAAATAATTAACTATAATAATCGTCTTATTCTTTCTTTCATTCTGTTCACACCTGAAGTTAGTCATGATTATTCTTTTGTTTTTTATACGTTTTGATATGAAAATAGAAATAAAATACAAAATCATCACGATTTTTTAACAAAATTCATGCTTTTGTTTTTTATATGTTTTGACAGATAATATTACATTTCTTTATTTTTTTTATTATATCATTAATTTAATAATAATATTTTTATTTATCAAATAATTCAAAAATATTTTTATTAATCTAAAAAAATTATTAATGTTATATTATTCATTATTTCCTTTGTTTCTAAAAAATTACCATTTTGTAACAAACATTTTATAGATAATTAAAAAATGTAAATCTTGCAAAATATTTTCTTTTTTTTTTAATATGAAAAACTTAATTACTTGACAAAATTTTGACTTCTTCCCTGACCCTAAAGAATATTCTGATTCACTCTAAAGATGATTAGATACTCCAAAAAAAAAAAATGTTCCATTACATTTATTTACGAATTTCTTTAATTCTAAAATTATTTGAAAACATCAGTAACTTCTCTTCTAAATAAATTTTAATTTATTATTATTTTCCCACATAAATATTATTTTTAATTATTTTTGAAAAAAGTTCTATGGAGAATTTTAAAATCCATTTGTTTACAAATCAATTTTACGAAATTTAAATTATTCATAAATTCTTCAATTAAATATGAATTAAAAAATAAAAACTTTAAATAATTTCAGAAAAAAATTCAATTAAACTTTTTTAAAATAATTAATTCTACAGAATTGTTAGTTATAAGAATGAAAAATACAAAATTTTTAAAGAATTTGATTTGAAACCATTTTAAAATTTAATTATTTCTTAAAATTTATGCTATAATGCTTTTAATATTTAATTATTATGTAAAACTTTAACTGAAATTACTTTTTAAATAAATTTTTATTAGATAATTCAATAATTTAAATGCAAAAATAAATAATTTATTGAATAATTAAAATTTCTTAAAATTGAAGTCTCATAAAGAATTGTATCAAAACATTTTTAAATTCATTTTTTGAAGGCATTGTGACATGTAATGTAAAAATTAAATTATTGTTATATACGTTCTAAGTGAAATAGTATCGTTTCGCCTATAAACAAATCACGATTTGGTAATCCATTTCCAATTACATAAATTATAGATATATTCGTATTCATAAGTTCTGCAAGAGTTGAAATTTCGGGAGTTGATTTTAAGCTGACGTCCAAAATGACGGAGTAAAAATAACTTGTGTAGACAATGCATGTAATTAACAGTGAGCCGAAAATTGTTCTTTCTGATAAAGTAAGTGGTTCCTCGGATGTTCCCATTCCGATTACAATCTGAAAGATGCTTAACGTTTGCCAAGCTCTCTTCTTGAATTTTAATAAAAATACTGCGAGTCGCATTACGCTAATCATACAAATCGTTGCTAGGATCATATGCCAAAATTGTTCTGAAACTTCAATGCCTTCGTTACATTTTAATCCTTTTGGAATAACAACATTTATTCTAATAATATTAAGAACTACGGTATGCTGACGAAGACCAATATACGAATGAAATAGTTTTTGCAAACTTATCGTCAAATCCGATAATCTAGAGAGATCTTTTAATAATATATGAAATCTTGTTGTGTGGTTTGCTTTAAAAAAATATACCTTGCTTGCAATATCTATAAATTGTGTCACATTTGATTTAAAATTCATTTTCTTTTCAAGAATGTCTAGAAATTTTATTGAACTCCTGTATTCATCTATAGATGAATCATTAACAGATTTACAGTCTACTTCTAATCTATATCCATGGAGATTCTTCAATTTATTTGGAAACCATTCACTTTTTGCTGACAGCAATTCGTGGGAATAATTTTGATTAAAAGGATTCAGGTGACTCAGAAATGGTGACATTAAGGAACTTGATTTGATTATTTTATGCGGTTGTTCATTACTGTATGTCAGTAAGGTAAAGTCTAAACACCTAAAACTCATCCAGGCAGTAGATAAAATTCTTTCAATAATCGTATAATTTGAGGATGCGGAATTTAGAATTAATATTTTATGTTGAATTTTCCGTCGATAGTAAAGTCCATTAAGTTGATAAATATCCGTAAAAAAAAGGAAATCAAAGTCCAGTTTTGACATTTCGTAAACAAACAGTGAAGGACCAGCGTTTTTGTAAAGTTTCTTTGGCTTCTTTAACCTTGGATCTGTGAGTAAAATTGTTTCCAAATCATTATGACTAAAGATTACGGATGGAAAGTGCGAATTGACACTCGTTATGGTTGATTGTAGTATTGGGTCCGTAATATTTTGCACATCGTCAACAATGAATATAACTTGATGTAGTTTTGATTCTTCTTTTAAATACTTTAGCAGTCCATCGATGTAACCATTTGTTGGTGAGGTATCTTGAATTCCTCTTAGAAAAATAAACGTAACCAAATATATGTTAATGACTTTCATCCTTAACAACCGATTTCTTCAAATGATAGAAATAGACTGCAATGAATTTGATGTCGTAACAAGAAATTCTAATTGAATCTTTTGTGTAATAAGAATGTAAGGAAAAATCCTTTTGAAATGCATTGTTAACAATACAAATTAATTAAATTGAATGAAATCGAAATTGTTTATTTCTGATTATATTCCACATAATCATTGTCTTATTACATACAATAACGAACTTATAAAATACAATAAATCGCCAATTTGCTATCTATTTCTATTGTATTCGTATAATAAATATAGCGGTAACCCTCTTTTGTATTTTAGATATGTTGACAGGACAATTTTCGGATTCAATAGTTGAAAAGGTAAAATCGGGGTAGCACTCACACTACAGAAAACGATTTCCAGGAGGACCTGGAAAGAGTTTCAAACATGCCAAAAGGATGGAATTTAATAATTTCTTCTGTCATTTTATATCCAAACGAAAATGCTTGATCATTATTTTCTAGCAGTCTTAAAATTTTTGTTACCCTAATGTTGCAAATACACCACATGCATGATAGAGAAAAGCCAAAAATACTGCATCTGTACTAACAATAATTGTAATCATTACTGTATTAGTATGACAAGTATATAGTGTGATACAAAAGTAATTATCGTTTTGATTTACAAAATATTCTACCACTGAGTTGAATTTTCTTGAACGAGACTGATTTAACGGCATTATGATATCCATAATTAATGGACATAGTGGTTCTAAAAGAAATTCAAACCAACATGTACAAATAACAACTGCAAGAAACATACAAAATTTTTATAAATATTATATATACATGTTTACTATATAATTTTTAATTATTTTGTTTGAGATAAAATTCCGAGGGTGGCGAAGATCGAAATAATTATTATTATAAAAGTCTTACCCAAAAATAAAATGATGAACATTCTTCCTTTAACTTCGTGTTCAAGAAGAATTTTTAATTCTCTTTCGGATTTCCAAATAAACCAATCTTTTTTCATTTTAACTAAAAGCTCCTCTATCTATAATATTAAAAAAATGTGTATATGCCGATAAAAAATTTCATAAACAATTATTATACATAGTGACATACAATTATTATTGCAAAAATTGATCTTGATTGTATATATGCATGTGCAAAAAATACACAACTATATATAATATAAAAAATATGTACTTTAAATTAATTTGAATAAAAATACCTGTGCCACAAGAAAACTTAGTATACTAAACCAATGAAAAACGGTAATAATTCGTTGCATGAATTTATTTTGATGTGGACAACATTCAATCAAACACAGTAGATATTCATTTATTCTATAGAAAGTTTTATAATAATCGATATCAATTTTAGAACTCATTGCCGCTAGGAACTCAACTTCTCGTTTCTGTTTCCTTTACTTCATTGAAGTAACTGTTTTGTTATTTTTTTTTCAAAAAATCTTGATATGAATTGAAGTGAAATTGTAGTTTATTAATTTCTATCAAGAAATTACTGTTCTGAAATAAAGTTTAAAGAGAATGTTAATGGTATATATATGAAAGTAAATGATTTGAAACTTTCTTTCTATAAAGTTTTATAGGTTTTAATAAAGTTTACGGAATAAATTATATACTCTAAGAATTCTAGAAATTGATTTTAAATTTACCATATTATGGTTTTTTGTGACATAAGTTTTTCCAATCAAGATAAACTACCTGTAAATTAGTTTCTTTTAGGAAATGTTTATGTTATATAAACGTTGAGATCGATTTTGCGACTATGTCAATAAATAAGATTATTTTCATAGGAAATATAATAAAAATATAAGTTGAATATAAAATTAGCAAATTAAATCTTCTATTTTCAGTTTTGATATTAATATATCAATTTATCAACTTTTGGAATTAATTTTTTTATTTTACACTCAAATCTACTTGTCGTTGAATATTTGAATTTTTTTAAAGTAGAAATAATTTAAAAACAAAATTTTTAATCAGATCATGATATTTTTTAAATTAAACATATTTATATTTCAGAGCAACATTAAAAATATTTGGACAATCATGGATTTAGAAGACAGAAGAGTTTACAATTTCTGATAGTATACGCCAATCAATAATTAACATATCAACTTCTCTATTTTAAATAAAGTACTAACTTTTATAAATATGTATTTTTTTTTATTTCAATAAAAATTAAAATATTACTTAACAAAATTCAATTTATAACACTGTATAAATTGTTGGAATTACAGTTATTATGACAATTATTATTTTATACAAGTGTTTAATTACAGTTTTTGTAAAATACATTGCATACAATTTATAACCGAGTTAATTATATGTCTAATTGCAAAATAATAATTCTAATGTAAAATTTAAAAATAAATTACTTGTAAAAAAAATTTTATAATCTAGTACATAATTCAGAAAAATGTCCTGAAAGATTTTATACAAAATCAAATAATTTGATGTGTAAGAAACTGCTTCCCTTGCTTCAAAAACATTTATCTGTGATTAATTAAATAAGTTATTAATTTTTAAAGATTGTATTACATTACATATATCTAGTACAGTCACACTTACCACATCTTAGTTGTATTCTAATATAGATTTTAATTAAGATTTCATCTCATCGATGAAAGCATTGTAAAGTAAGACATTGACGCGCGAATCATCTGTAAAAGTAAAATTATTTCTCTCTCTGGAAAATAAAATTAAATTAACTTACCACTGAAAAGCTTTCTATTTCAATAGGATAAACTTGAAGAGCGGTAATTTTGTAAGTGTAATTAGTTTTCGTTAATATTTGAAGTATCATTTTTCTTGATTTTATTGGAAGTTCATACCATCGACAGAAATATCTTCAAAATGATAAATAGTTGATAAATAGTTTTTAATTATTCATCTGGTCTTTTTTGAGTTTATTTTATTAATTTATTTACTTACACATTTTTAAAAAGTAAACTAATTTTATCCGTTAGTCGTTGCGATGATAAACTAACATAAAATAAACTGAACGAATGAGCCATAACAAATAGTACAAATCTGACAGCCTCGTGTGGTTTATCTAAGTTCATTATAACCTGTAAAGAATTCATATTACATTGTCAATTCATTATCATATTTGGATTAATTTCCATCATTGATAGAGTATTGAAAAAACATCTTTACCAGTATTCCAATAAGACTTATGATGATAACAGTGATTAGTATTTGAATTAAAAAGGAAATTGCAAACAGAGATTCAATTACAGAGAGGAATCTGGTATAAAAAAGGAAAAGAATTAATAAAATTTGAAAACTAGTTGCAATCTCGATATCTTTAAAGTAGAATAACCCTGCGCACTTACTCTAAACCACTGCAGTGTCTTTGCACACATATTGAGATTTCTTGATCAACTATATCATATTCTTTTTCAATACTATGCTTTTCTTTAGGTATTTTCTTGTCTAAATTCTCTAGTTTCTGACTACAGAAAAATAAAATTATTAATATTCACAAACATGTAGAGACAATTGCATATAAACTGTTCATCCGCTAAGGTTATAAAAATTAGTACACAGAACCTAATAGGGAAGACAATATATAATAAATAATCCGAAAGACAGAACCTAACAGAAAGTTAGGTGACAAGTTTTAAAAAATTAAATATAGATTGTAATTTAATTTTTTAGCTAAACCTTTCGAGCAAAAATACAGTAAAGATGTTTATGAAAAAATGTACCCCAAGGCAGCAAAATAACCACAAGCATGTTGAGTAAATAGTAAAAATGATACATCAAAATTAAATCCAGAAGAAATTTTCACATATGCGGTTATATATATGTGAAGTTGTATAATATAAAAGTAATCCTCATTGTTATCAAATCCATAATCAAGTTCATAAATAAAAACTCTTTCACGAGTTTCATTAAGGGGCTGTATTAGGTCAAGTAAGCATGGTACTAGTGGCATAAATACATAGAAGCATGTAGTAAAAAGTACGTAACCTGTAAATTTAATACATTGATAATCCAAAGGACCACTTAATAATAGTTAATAAAATAAATAATAAATTAACATGGTTGCCACAAAATGATAAATATAAAATTTCAAACTTTTTCCAGGATTTCCCAGGTCAATACTTATGCAATTCCAGTCAAAAATTAAAAAAATTTCTGGCCCAATAACACATCTTCAGATCTAAAAAATTTTCTAAACTTCCAAATACCAAAAACTTAAAATAAGAATTACAAAAGAAAAATTTTTCTTCCTTACATATCAGCAGAAAATGAAAGATTATTTTTTGGAGGCGCATGATTATTCCCCAAATGTCATTTTACCGAACTGTCATTTTAACGAATTGCATTTATTCGAATTGTTATTTTAACGAAATGTCACTTTTGCGAAAAGTCATTTTTGCGAATTGTCATTTATGCGAACTGCCACTTTTTCGAATTGTCATTTTTACAAAATGTCACTTTTATGAATTGCCATTAATGCGAACTGTCATTTTTTCAAATGGACATTTTTACGAAATGTCACTGTTGCGAATTTTCGCAAAAATGACAATTCGCAACCGTGACTTTTTGTAAAAATGACAATTCGAAAAAATGACTTTTCGCAAGTGACAATTCGTAAAAATTGCAATTCGCAAAAATGACATTTCGTAAAAAATGCCAATTCGAAAAAATGACATTTCGGAACAATAACTATTCGTAAAAATGACAATTCGTAAAAATGCTATTTCGCAAAAATGACTTTTCTCAAAAGTGACAATTCGTAAAAATAGCGTTTCGCAAAAGTGACATTTCGTTAAAATAACAGTTCGGATAAATGTAATTCGGTAAAATAGCAGTTCGGTCAAATGACATTTGCGGGGAATAATCATGCGCCTCTTGCTAGAAAAAAAAATATATTGAAAAATTCCAATTAATACAGTACCGGCCAAAATTGTCAGTCCACCCATTTTTGAAGGAATAAAAAAAATTTTTTAACATAAAATTTATAAAAACTCAAATTTTTTTTTTTGGTTATATTTTGAAAGACGATAAAATTTTGCAAAGAATAAGACCTCACAGAAGTCGTTTGGACAAAATTTGTAGAAGATATTCTTAAAAATCGTCATTTTCAATGTTTTACAAAAATTCAAATAACTTCTAAAATAATGAACGCTTTTTAATAATCTTAGGCTTATTTTAAAGGTCATTTTCTACGGAATAAGAATTACTTATAGGCATTAACCTGTAATTTTTTTTTTTGGAATAAGCATGACGTCAAAATTGGACAAAAAAATTGGAAAAATTTGAAATAAATTTTTTGTACTAAAAACTATTTTAGAACATATTATATAAAACATAATATGGTGTAGATTTTTCAAGAAAATTTAATAAAAAAATATGTTTGAACTTCAAAAATTATTTTTCTTTTAATAATATTCTTTCAAATTTTTTGAATTTTTTTGTCTAACTTTGACGTCATGCTTATTCCAAGTAAAAAATTACAGGTTAATGACTATAAGTAATTCTTATTCCGTAGAAAATGACCTTTAAAATAAGCCTAAGATTATTAAAAAGCGTTCATTATTTTAGAAGTTATTCAAATTTTTGTAAAACATTGAAAATGACGATTTTTAAGAATATCTTCTACAAATGTTGGCCAAATGACTTCTGTAAGGTCTTATTCTTTTCAAAATTTTATCTTCCTTTCAAAATATAAACCAAAAAAAATTTTAGTTTTCATGAATTTTATGTTAAAAATTTTTTTTCATTCCTTTAAAAATGGGTGGAGTGACAATTTCGGACGGTACTGTATCTGGGTTATCAAAATTAATCTAATTCACAATTCATAAAAAGTAACCACAGCCGATAATCAGCAGAAGATTAAAAATTATTTTTTGAGCGAACTTTATGTTTTATATTTGTTAACAGTTGTTAATAAAATAATTATTTACTGTTCCTAAACTATTTCCAGGTTTTCCAGGATTTCCAGGTTATGTGGCAACCATGATTAAAAAGTATGTTCTGGTCTGATTAATACACACATTGTACATACCTACATAAATTTTGGTACATTCTCTTCCTCGTTCGCAATATTTAAGGAATTCATTAAATTCGTTTTCAGTTGACAATAAGTCAGAATGACTTTTCATATTTATCAATATACTTTTTATCTATATTTAAATTATGTATTATATTTATTTCCACAGTAATGCATAAGAGAGAATGCTAAATATTTGCTTTCAAAATTTTAACAGAAAATCACATGTATGTACTACATTATTAACTGTTCGAAAATGTTCTTAACTTGTAGCACCCTCAACTGTTATTAAACAGTTTTATTATACATAAAATAATACACAAATTTACAAGAACTGAATTTTTAAGTTGATGCGATCAACGAATTTCCAATGAAACAGGTCTTCTCAAGATTCCCAAATGGTTTTAGACTTTTCTCCCAAATTATTCACGAAAATAAAAAAAAATATAATTAATGAGAACTTTCCTCTAATGATCTTACAAAAAGAATGAATGAAATGGCGTTGTTTGTTTATCACCTAGGAAATTCATTGCCAACGTCATAAAAAGAAAGTCACGTTACTAAACTAGATTCATGCTATACGATTTTTGATTGGTTATATGTAAGTTAATCCGGAAATTTTCTAGTTCCGCTCTATTATTGATACATTGTCATCGTGATTACCTTTTCAGAACTGAGAAAACATGTCATAAATTTTATTGCAAATACGATAGTAGTCAAGAGAGGTAATGTGCGTATCATAATTTTATCTGCACCATCGTCCCAGAGCTTGATGTAGCAATTTAACTATAATTGAAATTCTTATTATTTTTTTATTGAGATATAACCCCGTAAGGCCCAAATAACCCTTGTGCCATGTGTCATCATATATGGGGGATTTCACGTGAAGTGATCCAGGCCTCATGCGTTTACACATCATATTTTGCTGACTTATAGTTCACTTAGAAAAAAAGATGTAAATTTCACAAAATATGTTTTGGAAAGGTTTTTTCGTGTACTTTTCAATGACGATGTTAGTTTAAAAAAAAAAAATTTTGACCTTGCAAATTAAAAATTAAAATTAATTTTCATTTTTTTGTAAAATCGGTATCTAAAAAAATTTCTTTTTACTTAGCAAGAAAGCTGAGCTTTTTTCCAATCCAAAACATTTCTACCCAAAGTGGGACATGAATTATTAATAAATAAAAAAATAACATTTACTTTATCGCGGTAAAACAATGAGATTCTTTATCTAGGTATCTGAATTCACACATTTTCCACTTCCGACTAGAAACTCTTACGGACGGCATAATTGCATCCAAAAATTTGGATATCCCTAGGAACTAGGGTATTAACTAGGGTTATTGGGTTAAGAGGAAATATATTAATTAAATATTTGATTTGATCAATAAAACATTGACTTCTGTTATAAAATATATATATACCTGTGGAATAAGCAGACTAACATAAACACAAGCAATAAAAGTTGCTAAAACATATTTTAACCATAATGGTTGAAATGGCCAAACTCCTGTTAATTTTAAGACATTTTTAAAAATTGTATAATACTTTTGTTCAAAAAATTCCATTTTAAAAAAATGTTTTTGTTTACAAATCTTAAGTTACTTTGCTAACATTAAATGAAGAAATATATATAAATCTGCCTGAGAAATTTAAAAACATTCTTTATATAATTATCTTACTGACTATATAATAAAGGAGGTCAAATCACATACATTCTATAAAGTCTCGTGAGCTTTGAAACATTCATTTCATTCGTCAAATAAAGAAGAATTAACTTAAAACCATTTCATCTGTATCTGAATAAAATAAGTGTTTTTATAAAAATTTAATGACTTCACGATTATTGTTTCGAACTTACGTTTACTGAGTTAAAAATGTTTTATATGCAGGCACATCGAAATTAATGACGATTTTATAAAATTTTCCTAAGTAAATGGTAATGAAAAATACTTTTCTTTGAGTTCAAACGATTCACCTCAAGCAAATGAGGGTTAATGTGTTTATTTGGTAGTAAAATATAACTTTTACATATTTTATTTACAAGAATTTAGTTTACTGTAACTTATATAATATCTAAATAACAACGAAATTGAATTTCGAATTTACCATTATACTTTGTTTTTATACATTAATCAAACAACTATTTTATTAATTACTGCTCTTAGTTTTCTCTCCATCTCCTTGTTGCTTAATACGATAATCTGACAAAGCTGCTTTAATCGCATCCTCTGCAAGCACTGAAAAATATTTATTTTCATTAATATATATTCTAAATATCAAGGTAATGTATTTATATTTATAATATTTTTATTATTTTATATTTTATTTATTAATTTTTTTTATTATTTATTTATTTATATTTTATTTTACTTTTTATTTATTTAATTTTAATAATTTATTTATTATTTTTTCAAAAATCGAAGTTCTTTAAAATTTCTAATGAAATTCATTCAAAATTGAAATTTTATAAATGATAATGGCGACTTACTCGAACAGTGCAGCTTGACTGGTGGTAGACATAATTCTTTTGCAATGTCAGTATTTTTCAATTCCAAGGCTTCGTCAACCTGGTAAAAAATTTAATTTATATTACAATTATATATATAAGATCATTAGACTGTTTATAATAATATTAAAATCTTACCGTTTTTCCTTTAACCCATTCGGTTGCAAGAGAACTTGAAGCAATTGCTGAACCACAACCAAATGTTTTAAATTTTGCATCAATAATTTTGCCCCCCTCATCAACTTCAATTTGTAATTTCATGACATCACCGCAGGCAGGAGCGCCCACTAATCCGGTTCCAACACGTTTATTATTCTTATCCAACGAACCAACATTTCTCGGATTTTCATAGTGATCCAAAACCTAAAATTTTTTTAAAAGATTTCAAGTAGTTTAAATTTAAATAATATTAAATATTTTAAATCAACATTTTTGGAAGACATAAAATTATATAAATAAAATGATGTTTTAGTCTGGTATTTTAAACAAAAATAATTAAAAGAAGAGTTTTTATCATAAAATAAAGTTAATCTTTAAATAGTAAAATAAAGGTATTAATTACGTGGAAAAATTGTTTTTTCGGGTGTCTACTATTTTTGATCAACAAAATTCCCGGCTTTGTCCTAATTTTTCCCGGCTTTTTTTTCTCATCTTTAAATTTATTTGATTTCGAACGTAAATAAATCTACAAATAGCTTCTAAAATTTTTATTAGAGTTTTTATGAATAATTAAATTCTTTTGACGAGTTTCTTTAAATTTTTTGAAAATAAGTTTTTTTAAAAATAATTTTAATTAACAATTTGGAAAATAATTGAATTAAACAAAAATTTTTTTCAATTTTTTAAAATCATTGAAATTAAAAAAAATTTTCAAATAATTGATGTTAGGACAAGAATTTTTTTTTGACATTTACGAAAATAATTGAACTTTAGAGAAGAATTTTGTTATTTATAAAGATAATTGTGTTTTTTTCAAATTTTGTACATTGAATTTTATTTTTTTTTAAATAATTGAATTTCTGCAATTATTTGTAATTTCTCCAAAATTGAATTTTTTTTAATGTTTTCAAATGTTTTTAACAAAAATTTAAATTAGAAAATTTTCAAATTCTATTATTTTTAAAATTGCTAATTATTTTATTTAAAAAAAGGTAGTTAAGAAGTTAGCCGCGCGAATTGTTGCTATTAGTTTATTCTAAAAAGTATTTTTGATATTTTCTTCTATCTATATTTTCGTAGATAATTCTTAATCTTTCTTCATTAGTTTCTTTTTCTAAAAATTCTGTTAATTGCTCATTTGCCATCTGTGGAATAATTTTTATTTTCTTCTTCTGTTTCTTCATTCGTAAGACAAGAAAATTTATTAAATATATAAGTCTAGTTGCTTTTCTCAATTAAATACATTCAAATACATTTTATAGGTTATGTATCACTATATCGATGAGTAAACACATATCTTACCTTGCGCAGACGTCTTAACTAAATCTATAATGCACTATTGCACAAATTCAAGAAAGTTTGCGATCATTAAATGTAATATTGCATTCGACAAAAATCGATTTTCACAATATTATGAAATATATAAACTATATTTTATTAATAAAAAAAAGAATAGAATTTCTACGCAATAAACTTTTTTCTTCGAAATAATAAAATATAACTAAAAAATGTTGTGTTCAATAAAAAATATATTATCTTTATATTTTACAGAAAATTATAAGAGTAAATTTAAAAAAAAATTATAGAAATAAAGGTTGATGAAGGTTAAATATAAACAATTTACGTTTGGATGATATGAAGCACGAGAGCCAGCACTGTAGATGATGTTTGCTGTTTCGGATAATTTGGAGGGCAAACTTCTCCAAAGTGCCATTTTCTTTAAATTATTAATAAAACTGTCAAATTACTTTTAGTAGATTTTTAGAAAAAAACGACTGAATAAACCACGTGACAAAAGCAACTCCGCACACTGAGAATATAAACACAAAACAATTTCCTTACATCATTGTAAGCAATCAGGAAGGAAGAGTAAGGAGACCGAACTCTGTGTAGAAAGCGCTTTAAAAATCTCAGAGAAATATGCACGAAAAGTGCCAGGCTCACTGTGTTCTAGTTGATCGCCAATTAAGTCGATCATGCGCATAAGCTGTGTTGTGTCTCTGTTTCTCGTAAAAATTGTGCGAGTGAGATGTAAGATCTAATGTTTACATTTAGCCGGTCTTAGTGAGATACATATACAATACATTTCGTTTTAATAATTATGTATTTATTTTATTTAAAAAATGTCGTGTTGTGTGCCCGGATGTAAAGAAAGAACAAAAAGAGTCTAAAAACATTAGTCTCTTCTATCCTTCTACGGTATGTAAATATACTCTAGTTATAAACACAATTCTTCTTAACCATTTTCGCAAAATTTTTCCCTTTTCATAAATATATTATTAAATTATTTTGAAAATCTAAATAATATCACAATTGCAAATAAATAAATTTGCTTTTAAAATTAACACTGTTTAAACTATGTAATATTTACCTTGACATAACCACACTTTTCATCTATGTCAACACTGAACTTTAGTTCAATGCGCATGATCGACTTAATTGGCGATCAACTAGAACACAGTGAGTCTGGCACTTTTCGTGCATATTTTTCAGACATTTGTAGAAGCAGAGTTCGGTCTCCTTACTCTTCCTTCCTGTAAGCAATGCAGGGTCAAGTAAAAAAACAGGTTCAATCACTTCAACGACAGCAAAAGAACCCCTGTTGTTTCCAAATGTGACACTGTTTCATAACACGAGTGACTGCCACGAGGTGGCGCAAAAAAGCTTACGTAGAAAACACAGTGCTCTATCTTATTATTATTGTATCCAAGTTTTTAATTAAAATAAATATATGTATATTTATATTAACAAGTAGTAGGTTAAAAAGTTGTCTCTAAGATAAAAAAGATTAAAACTTAAATTTCACACTAATAAATTTATTTATTACTATTCTATTCTTTATATAGAAATTTAATTAAAAATTATAATTTCCAGTATACGTCAATTTTTGTTTACATCGTTTACATATTGTCAAAATATCTTGTTTATCAACAAATGAGTGAGTATTTAAAAAAATTATAATTATAATGCTTTTAGCTATAAAAAAAATTATAATTTTTTAGAAAATATTCTCTAAACTTATAAATATTAAAATTAAATATTCTCTCGCATAACCTGCAAAAATGATCTTAAATATTTTAAGCCTTTATTGACAGGACATTTAATTTTTTTTTGGAGCAGGATTTTAAAGTTCATTTTTTTTAAATGATTATACGAAAATGTATTTTTAAATTATATTTTTCGTAGTGGAATACTATATTATATTATTATAAATTATCTTTGTGAAAATATTAAGTATTCTCTAGCAATATTTACTCTAAAATTAAAACTTAAAAATAAGTTCGGAAATAAAAAATTTAAGTTTAAAATTTTCTAAAGTTTCCAAACTTCTCTAATGAACTACAGTTTACATATATAATATTGTGAATTAATAATTTTTCAATCAATTTTTTTTTTTTATTTTCAGAATTCTGAAAAATTTTGTAATTTTTGTAAAAAAAATTTTTTGAGAATAGAAATTAATCATGGCATCGGACGATACATCTTGGCGTACTACTAATTTCCGACAAGGAATGGCTTCAAGAATGTAAGATTTTTTCTGTGTTATTTTCTTTAAAAATAATCTTTACTTTTTAAATAAATTTAAATATAATGATTTTTTCTTTGTTTACAGAGAGGAAGCCATTCAAAAATCAGGAATGCCTACAGCGAAAAATAGCAGCGATATGGAAAATCATGTTTTTCTAAAAGCCAAAAACAAAGTTAGTGTTTAGTTATTTTTTTTGACAATAATTTGGTAAAAAAAAAACATAAAATCTATTTTAGTTGAAAAATATAAAATGAAAATTGAGAATTAAAAATTTGTGAATAATTATTATATTATTTACTAGCCGAAAATAAATAGTAAATTTTGTCCTTTATTCTATTTTCAGTATTAATAATGGTAATAATTTTTGTAATTATTATTAATAATTTTATACACTATTATTACAAATTCTGTTATTAACCAGACATTAAAAGTAGTAATTATAATTATAATAAAAGTTAAATTGAATTAATACTATAATTACTGAAATTATTTAAAATAAATGCTGCTATTATTAAAAAATACTAAAAATTATTTTCTTTTTTGCAGGAAGAATATTTGAGCTTTATAGCTAGATTGATACTTCACGTGAGAGAAATGAGTAATTATTATTTTAATTTTTATTAATATTTATATTATTGTTATTATTATATTAATATTACATTCAGAATAAAATTTTTACATCTTATATCTCGTTTAGAATGAAGTAAATTTTTCTGAAAAGTGAATTAAATAAAAAAATGTTTCAGATTCAAAGAAGCAAGGTGGAGGAATGGCACCTGGTGGAAATGGTCCAAATCAAGGGATGTCTGATCCAATTGGCGCACTACAAACACTTGCTAGACAAGGCACTGGAAATAATCAAATGATGGGAATTCCAAATGCTGGCGCAAATCCACAAGGAATGGTTCCACAACCAAATACAAATGCAGCAACGAATCGTAAGTTTTCTATTTCTATATATTAAAAATTAAATTCTTAATAATAAATAATACAAATTACAATCACTAAAAACTACTATTTCTGTTTTTTTTAGAATTTACACTACTTTAAATTCGCTAATACTAGAAATCAAAAATTATAATCAAATTCTTTAAATATTTTTTAAAAAAATTTTCGCAATAATTCAATTATTTTTATAAATAATAAAATTCTTCTCAAGAATTCAATTATTTTTGAAAATATTAATAAAATTCTTTGCAACTATTTAAAATTATTTTCATAAATAAGAAAATTCATCGCAGGATTTCAATTATTTTTAATGCAATTTTACAAGAATTTTGCTCAAAAAATCTTAAAAATTTAATTTCAATTTCTCAAAAAAAACAATTATTTGCCAAAAAAATATTTTTTTTTAATTCTTTGGAAGAATTCAATTATAAAAGATAAATAACAAAATTATTCCCGAAAATTCAATTATTTTGAGACATTTTAATTTAAATTCTTTGCAAAATTCAATTATTTTCATAAATAATAAAATAATTCTTCTCAGAAAATCAACTATTTTTTTAAATTTTAATAAAATTCTTTGCATCTATTTATGTAATTATTTTCATAAATAAGAAAATTCATCGCTGGATTTCAATTATTTTTAATACAATTTCACAGAAATTGCTCCATAAATGTAATTATTCTTAAAAATTTTATTACAATTTGTCAAAAGAATTGAATTATTTAAAAAAATATTTCTTTTTAAATTCTTTGTAAAAATTCAATTATTTACAAAAATATAACAATTTTTCAGATAAATTAAATTATTTTCAAATATTTTAATAAAATTATTCAAAACAAATTAATTATTTAAAATTTTTTTGAAAGAATTTAATTATTTTTTTAGATTTTAATAAAATTTTTTCCAAGAATTCAATTATTTACATAAATAATTCTTCGAAAATTCAATTATTTTGAGACATCTTAATAAAATTATTATTCCCTAAAATACAATTATTTTCAGGCATTTTAATAAAAATTTTCAAAATTCAATTATTGTCATAAATAACAATATTCATCACAAGAATTCAATTATTTTTAAAAGTAATACATTTTTTCTTGGAAATTCAATTATTTAACAAAATTCTAATAAAATCTTTGGCAAGAATTCAATTATTTTCATAAATATAGTAAAATGCTTTTTAGAAATTTAATTATTTTGAAAAAAATTTAATAAAATACCACACAGACAATCAATTATTGTCAAAAATTTTAATAGAATTCTTGGTAAATTTTAATTATTTTTAAAAACTTTTCGCAATTCAATGATTTTCAATATCTAGTATTTTCATAAAATTTTCAACCAGAATTCAATGATTTAAAAAATTTTTTGTAAAAATCTTCACCGTAAGAATTCAATTCTTTTCATGAATAATAAAAATTTCTCAGAAATTGAATTATTTAAATTAGAATTTGCTAAAAAATTATTCGAAAAAAATGAATTATTTAAAATTTTTTATAAAATTCTTCGCAAGAAGAATTTTAATTTTTATTTATTTAAATATATAAAAGGTCATTTTTTTAAAAAAATAAATCTTAATATGTGTACTTTAACAACACATAAAATTCTGACGCCCAATGAATTAGCATGGCGGTCAGAATTTTATGTGTGGCTATACTTTCCGGAGGCTTATATTAAGCTTTATTTTAAAGCAAAAAAAAAATGTCCTTTTTCAATAAAAAGTTAAAAATATTTTTAATTTTGAATTTAAAAAAGAATGTTTTGCATTATTCGAAAGAGGAGGAGAAAACCTTTCTCAATTTGAAAACTTTCGATTTTTAAGTTGGGACACTCGAGTAATTTTGCCCCATACACAGTTTTATAGAAATATAACTATTCTTTATGAAAGAAAGTATTAGAGATAAGCATTATCTCCAATCAGGCACACTATATTTTTGCTGTCATCTGCATATAGAAAGACAAAGAAATACCTTACTTGAGGAATTAAAATTTTTCTTTAATAAATTTTTTTAGTAGTGATAAAAAAGTTATTTTTACGCCAACATAAAAAGAAACTATTCCAAGGAAGCAGTAAAAAAAATTTTTATGTCAAAATCGATGAATTTTAACTTTGAAAATCGTCCACTTTTCACGAAGTGATAATTCTAAAATATTTTCTGTAATAAGTTTACGAAAGAGGAATTTAAAAAAAAATTTTTTTTCAATTTTATAATGTCAGTCAGTTTGGTCAAATAAACATTTGGGGAATATTTATTAAATATTTCTTGCTATTAAAGTTGATTTACAATATTTTTGGATTGGATGAATACTTAATGAACTGTTTTTAGTTCTTCAGAGTTTAAATCAAAGACCTGGACAAGGTGTTAACATGCCCGGTATGCAGAATAAAATGCCTGGAATGGGTATAATGCCCGGTCAAGCAACGGGAGCCGTTGGTCATATTGGTCAAATGCAGGGAATGCAGAATAGTTCAATTCTAACGCAAATTAATCAAATTGGCCAAGGGAATATACCACAGCAAATGGTGCAAATTGGCCCCGGACAAATGGGACAAATGGGCACTCAAATGGGTGGTGGACAACCTCAACAAAGTATTCAGGTGTATTGAAAATTTTCACTAATATCCCGTCAAGAATTCAATTATTTAATTTATAAATAGCAAAATTTTTCGTCAAAAATTCAATTATTTTCAAAAATTTAAATAAAATTCTTTGCAACATTTCTATTATTTTTAAAAGTTTTTCGCAATTCACTGTTTTTTAAATATTTACTATTTTCATAAAATTGATCAACTGATTTAATTATAGAAAAAACTTTTTGATACAATTCTACGTGAATATTCAATTATTTTCATAAATAATAAAATTTCATTTACGAGTTCAATATTTTCAGAATCGCAGAATTTCAAATATTTTTAATACAATTTTAAATAAATTCCTTCAAAAATGCAATTATTATTAAAAATGTTATTAAAACTTGAGGAAAGATTTCAATTTTTGAGAAACATTCAATTATTCAATAAAAACAATAAAATTCGTTGCAATAATTCAAATATTTTCATAAATAACATTTAATTCGTCGCAGAAAATCAATTATAAAAATTTTTAAGTAATTTTGCAAAAGAATTCAATTCGCTTGATAACCAACAAAATTCTCCTTATAAAATCAATTATTTTAAGGAATTTTAATGAAATTCTTTTCCAAAATTCAATTATTTTGATAAATATCAAAATTTTTCTCAAGAATTCAATTATTTAAAAAAAATTTAATTAAATTTTTGGCAAAATTTCAATTATTTAAACAAAATTTAATAAAATACTTTGCACGAATTCAATTATTTTTATAAATTTTAATGAATATATCGTCAAAAATTCTATTATTTTCAAAAATTAAAATAAAATTCTTTGCAACATTTCAATTATTTTTAAAAGTTTTCCGCAATTCAGTATTTTTAAATATTTACTATTTTCATCAAATTTATCAACAGATTTAATTATAGAAAAAACTTGTTGATACAATTCTACGAAAAAATTCAATTATTTTCATAAATAATACAATTTCATTTACGAATTCAATATTTTCAGAATCGCAGAATTTTAAATATTTTTAATACAATTTTAACTAAATTCCTTTTGGGCTGATTAACTCGAAGCCATAAAAAACAAAGAAGAAGAAGAAGAAGAAGAACTAAATTCCTTGAAAAATGCAATTATTAAAAATTTTATTAAAACTTGAGAAAAGAATTAAATTTTAAGAAACATTCAATTATTCAATAGAAACAATAAAATTCGTTGCAATAATTCAAATATTTTCATAAATAACATTTAATTCGTTGCAGAAAACCAATTATTAGCTTGATAAACAACAAAAATCGCATAAATTCTTCCCATAAAATTAATTATTCTAAAGAATCTTAATAAAATTCTCTTCCAAAATTCAATTATTTTGATAAATATCAAAATTCATCACAAGAATTCAATTCTTTTGAAAAGTAATAAAATACTTTGCACGAAATTAAATTAGTTTCAAATTTTTTTTAAAATTCTCGTCAAGAATTAAATTATTGTTAAATTTTTTTTAAAAATTCCTCTTAAGAAGTCAATTATTTTCAAAAAATTTAATAAAATTTTTCTCATGAATTTGGTTTTAAAAATTATTATTTAAATTCTTCTCAGGAATTCAATTATTTTTTAAAGAATTTAATAAAATTCTTCAAAAAGTTTTCAATTATTTTCAAAAATTGTTATAAAATTCTTTAATATAATAAATTTCATTAAAATTTTAATTTAATTTTTTAAATTTTTTTTAAGAAATTAAATATTTTCAGAAGTTTAATACAATTCTTCGTAAAAATTAATATTTTAAGAAACATTCAATATTATTTATTTTTGTATTTAAATAATTGACTTCTCGTAGAATTAAATTATTATTTTTCGTACTTTTAACTAACAATTCTGTAGAATTAATTTTTTTTTGATAAAGTTCAATTAAATAGTAATTGATGTTATTGATTTAATGTAGAATTTTAGTTAAAAATTCTAGAAAATTTTAATTGGATTGAAATGATACAAATAATTTTGAAGAAATTATTTAATAAATTATAATTTATTAAATAAATAAATTAATTAATTAATTTAATAAATTCATTATTAAAATTTTTGGGAAATCATAGTCCTGTTTATAATTAAAATTCTTTAAAAATTTGATCATTTTAATTTTAATTTTATAAAAATTCAATTATTTTTAAAAGATTTTACCAAATTTTAATTGTTTTTTAATTTTTTAATATTAAAAAACTATTGTCTTTTAAAAATTATTTTAAAATATTAAAAAAAAATTAATTGTAAAGAATTTCTTTATAATTTTTTAAAAATATTATACCTTAATAACTTAAGAAAAAATTATGGAGAGTTAAAATTTATTATAAAAAAATTGAGTTTTTGTATTTAAATAATTGAATTCTAGAAGAAATTTAAAAAAATTATTTAAATTAATTGATTCGGAGATGAAGTTTAGTTGAAAATTGTAGATAATAATTGAATTCAGGAAGGATTATAATTGTAGTTTTGAGAAATTATTAAAATTCATAAATTTTACTCATTTTCCGTTGTTCGTTGTTTTCCGTTGTTCCGTATTAAAATTTTTACTCATTTTACTTATTTTCTAAATATTTTTCTATAAAAAGAATTTTGTCAACTGTCAAGGAAAGTAATTTTAATGTCAGTAAAATTTGTCTTTGAAATTGATAGACTAAAACTTGTGACTACCCTGTTCAAGTAATTTTAATTCAAGTTTAAAATATTTCTTTGGAAGTGAAAAATTAAGTATTTAAAATTCTGTTCCTATTTTTTCGAATAGAGTCAAATTTCGAATCAAGTTCCCGGACAAATGGGAGGAACAATGGGCGGTGGATTGCAGAGTGGGATACAAAATAATTTACAAACTGGCATGCAGCAGCAGATGAATCAAATGGGCTCGGGACAAATCGGCGCTAATCAGTTACAACAGCAAATGCATAGTGTTCAAAGAAAGGTGACGATTGGAGAAATATTTTACTTGTGTTTTATTAATTTTTTTAAGTGAATGTTTTTTTTTTGCAATTTATTTTAGCCACCCGAAATGATGAATGTTGGATTCCCCGGACCACGCAATGTGACGCCTAATCAATTCTTAAATCAAAGTCCTTCACCATCAGCGCCAAGTCCAGGAGGTTTAGGCGCTCCACAGAGGTAAATTTGTCTTTTCTCGTAAATCTTTTTTTGTCAAATCTTTGTACATTGAATTATGAGTCAGTCGATGAATGTAATGAAAATTAATCTTTTTTAGTAATCAAATGGTCCCTTCGCCTGCTTTGGCTCCGTCTCCAATGTCTCAACCGTCTGTTCTTTCGGGACAACGATCTGTTGGTAAATTAAAACGTTCAAAATATTATTTTGTTGCAAAACAATTGCTTTATAGTCAAATTTGAAAAATAAATTCGAAATATTTTTGTAGAATTTAATTCTTTGTTTTCTATTTATTTGAAAGGTATGGCGCCATCTCCGAGTAGTTCTTTGAATACTCCAGCCGGTATGGGAACGGCACCGAGTCCAATGGAGGATCACGTTTATAAAGAAACACTTCGCCGATTAACCAAGTACATTGAACCATTGAGGAAAATGGTTGCGAGATCAAATGGCGAAGGGAGTAAGAATTCGTCTATAGTTTCTTTCTAGTTTCTCTTTTTTTTCTTTTGGTTTTATTTTTTTTAATTTCTTTCTTTTCTTTTTATACTTTTATTTCTTTTTCTTTTTATACTTTTTACGCAAAATGTTATCCAAAGTTTATAAACACATTTAATTTTAGACGCCGATAAGACATCAAAAATGAAAAAACTTCTTGAAATTCTATCCAATCCCTCGAAAAGAATGCCGGTGGAGACATTACAAAAATGTGAAATTGCACTGGAGAAAATGGATTTTTCAAAAAGAGGTGATGGCAGCGTTGGACCTGCACTCGCAACACTGAAGGAAAATCATTTCTTCAGTCCACTCTTAGAAGCAGTTAGTTCACATTTACAAAGTCCCGTTGCCAATCACACACTACAGAGAACATTCGGACCCTGTATCGAAGCTTTCTTTGGTCCTGAAATTAAGTAAGCAAAATTTTTATTATTTCCTTCAAAACCCTAATTTTATTCTTCAATTTAAAAAAAAATTTGTTATTTAAAAAAATATGTTATATATTTGTCTGTTTTTTTAATGCAGAAATTTACCACCGCCTTTAAAGAGGCAAAAAGTTGAGGAATCAACGAGTGAAATTCCTGACATTCTACAGGGAGAAATAGCGAGACTTGATCAGAGATTTAAAGTTAGTTTAGATCCTGCACAACAGAATGGATCGTTGTGTATTCAATTGATATGCTGGTTGGACGATCGTCATCTTCCTTGTGTGCCTCCAGTTTCAGTGACAGTTCCCGCTGATTATCCATTGACACCACCGCGTTGTGTTATGGCACCGCATGAATATACAACGGCATTTCTCAGTGGCGTGAAAGATGCACTGACTGCACGAATTTCAAAATTACCGAAACAATTTTCTGTTTCTCAATTATTAGACACTTGGGAGATGAGTGTACGTCAGGCGAGTGCTCCATCTTCTAAAACGCCAACTTCCACTGGTATTTTAATGGGAACATAATGAAATTCAATATTCAACTATTTATTGCCTTGACAAATTTTTTTTTAGCATCAATTCATTAAATTGTATTTTTGTGTCATCAAGCGAAAATTTTTACTTGTTTAAAAAAGAAAATTGTGTACAATTCAAATTTTGGGGATTACTTTTCTTCTTTTGTTGAAATCAGTTTTTGATATATAAATTCGAACTTTAGTTCAAAATTGGTGTAAAATTAGTTTGTATTAAATGAATTTTTTTATTAATAAATATGTGGAATTAAGGCCGAGATGATGCATTCTAGCAGGTCCCAAGAGCACTCATTCATTTTGTGTATGTTTGCAACACGAGAATACAAAACTAATGATCATTATGTTAAAGCCTGACGACTTAACAGATCTCTTAGAACTGAGCGTCTGTGACACTAAAGAAGAAAGATGTATGCTTTGTAAATGCAATGAATGTCCTGGATTCAATGAAGTAAATAATATTGTTATAAAAAATATAGACGAAGATGGAACTTTAATATATAAACAATGGGTAAATGTTGATGGAGCAGATTTAGTTACAATCGTTCAATCTCGAGAGAAATATTTAGAGTCATTCATACAACAGTTAAATTCATTGAAAGAACATCATTACGTGTCTACGAATCAAGCGAAATTCCTTGAACAGTTTAAAAGAAAATCTTCCCGAAAACGAAATTATTGCATAATTAGATTTTGCACAAAATTATTCGTTTATTGTCCAAGACGAAATTCAGTCACATCATTGGGTTAACGACCAAGCAACATTACATTCTTTTGTCATTTACTATCGTAATGAAAATAAACAAATAGAATCAAAAAGTTTTTGCATTATAAATGGTCATAAAATGAACAACTTGTTTAAATATTTTGTAATGTCAATGTAACCTCTCTCTATGTACTCTTAATTCAAGTGGAGGTTACCTTAATGGTGAAAAATGCATGAAGTTGAAAAAAAATTTTTTCATATAAGGAAATATTTTTAGAATTGCTGTTTTTTTATTTTAATAGTACATAAATATATAAACTTTTTACATATTTATATTTATAAAACAATTAAAAATAGTTGTTGTACCTTATCTAAATTTATTTCTGTTTTAATAACCTTGACTTCATTATTATCTAGAAAATTAATTGCCCTTAAATAATCTTTTGTGTACCTACATGCAGTAAATATAGGATCGAATTAAAATTTTTGTTTGAGAATTAAAATATATTTCTAGAAATTAGTATTTACAGTTCTCTATATTGTTTCATGCTTGGTTAAACATTTTTTCAACTCACGTACATCGTAAAAATTTTTAATGCCACCTGCACGACGTTATAGGTATATAAATACCTTGATTTTAAGTTAAAAGATAAAAAGTTACAAAGTTTTAAACTTACTGTTTCATAAAAAAATACTGAAAGTATTAAATTGAAAAAAATTAAGTTTCTTAAATTGATTATCAAAATTCAAATTCAAGATGAATCGAGGTGTTGTCGATGTGTTTTTGTTAATGTCTAATTTTCTGATTATTGGCATAATGTCTGATGGATTGAAACCTGTAATGGTTAGCGTTGTAAGTATGAAGAAATTATTATATAATTAAGTATTTGAAAATATTTATACAACACTAAAAATATGATTTAAAAATATTTGTAATAAAAATAAAAATACTTTTAATATAAACATAAAATATTTACTATATAGTACTTGAAAAAATTAGGTTTTTAGACATGGTCATCGAACACCTGATGTGAGAGCAGTTTATCCGAAGGATCCCCATAAGAATAATACTTATCAACCGATAGGTTACGGAAATTTGACTCCGGTAAGTTTATTGTTAATAATTTATTGAAATAAAAAAATGCATCTTTTAAATTTTGGAAAAAAAATATTATTCTTATGCAGACAATAAAAATTTGCCGAACAACGATATCGATAAAATTTAGAAAAATATTTGAAAATTTTAATTTTTTAAAAATTTATTTAATATATTTTATTTTCAGAAAATAAAAAAATATATATTTTCTTTCGTAAAATATCTAAAACGATAAGAAGAAGAACGGGTTTTATATAAAAAAATTGTTTTATCGCAAAATGTAGTACTTTAATATTTTTCAATATTAGATTAGAGATTTGTAAATTCTAATATTTTGAAAAATAATTTATTTTATGTGAAGATACAAATAAAAAATTTTATTTTCAAAATATTTATATATAATTATAAGAACACACGTGCGTATAAAAAAATGTATTTAAATTTCTATTTTATTATGAAAAATTAAATTATTCTGTCGAAACTACAATATTTTAAACGGAAGACAAATAAAATTTCGATAATGTAATTTATTTATTTATAAAATCTGTTTCCGCAGTCCCTAATGGACCATATATGGGTATAACTTAAATTTTATACAGTATTATTAACATAATTATAAAATAACTAACGGTAATTAAAGTATACAAAATTTATATGCGCAACGGATTTTACAAAAATAAACAGAAGCTCAAACAATAAAGAATCGATGTAAGAATTTGTTCGGGGATGAGTTAACCTGATATAAGTTGAGAGAATTAATGCAATTAGACAAAATTTGGGACTTAGGCTACGATTTTCGCGTCTGTGGTTGCAACCCGGTTTTTAATAACACATCATCCATAATGTCTAACGGATGTAATAGTTACATTATAATTAATTTTGCAGCAAGGTAAAGATGCAGCTTTGAAACGAGGTCAAATGCTTCGCTATAATTATAGTGACCTCTTAAGTACAACATACAATCCATCTGATTTTGTTGCTCGAAGTACAAATAAACCTAGAACAAATTTAACATTGGAATACGTCATTGCCGGAATGTATTCACTTAGTTCAGTTGAACAATTTCCTATCAAAAATGATATACATCCCAGTGACTACTTATACACTGATTTCTTTAAATGCGAAAAGTAAGAAATTTCTTTCAATTATTTTATTATTATAATTTATTATACAGTAATCTATACACATGAACCGCACAAATCATGATTTGAAATTATTTTTAGGTTTAAAAATGCTTATGCCAGTGCATTACAATCAAACGAAATAAGACAACAAGCACTTCAATTTCAGGATTTATTTAGAAATGTTGCTGAATGTACAGGAAAAAATTTCTCTACTAATTTATTTCACATTTATGATCTGTATGCCCACTTACAGGCACAGATTGCTTTAGGTTTGAAGATACCAGAATGTTTTAAAGACACATTTCCAATTGGTGGCATAAGAGATGCTTCATTTCTAACATTAAAGTCTTTAAGTTTTACTCCAGTTTTATCAAAATTAAATGGGGGTAAGAGATAGTTTAAGTTTCTATGAAAATTCTTTTCCATTTATTTCTACTTATTTCTTTTACTAACGACTGATAATCTTGACAATCATTTTAAATATAGTAGTTTGGTAAGATTACAAATCATACTATTAGACTAAAACAAATAATGGGTTGAAATTTTTATTTTAGGACAATTTTTAAGAAACATTACACAGAGTATGATGGATTTTGTAGAAGGCAAAGGAAGAGAGAAGATGTACTTGTACAGTGGTCATGATACTAGCGTTGCTGGTTTTCTTCATTCTCTTAAATTAAAATTTACTAAACTGCCCTATTTTTGCGCTGCTGTTGTGGTTGAATTACATCTTCAGAACAGAGAATATTTCGTAAGGGTAAGAAAATTTTGTTCTTAATAAATAAATTAAATTTACTATAATAGACGTAAAATCAACTTTTTAGTTTTTGAAACAACAACACATTTTAAAAAAAATTAAAAAATATTCTTTCTTATAGATTTTATATTACCCTGATGATTCAACAAACTATGAAATACTCAAACTGGATAACTGCAATGAATTGTGTTCATTACATGAGTTTATTAATTTAACTAAGGATGAGGTTCCATCTGACGAAGACTTAATATGCTGAAAAATAATTATTTTGCAGCTTTAAAATTGTAAAAAAGTATTTTAATATATTGACTTTACAATGTAATAATAATTACAATAATTATTTTATGTAATATGTAAAGAAATTTATAAAAGATAAAGATAGTACTGCAATGATCTGAATTTTTAATGCCAAAGAATTTGCTCGTCGGTCAGGTCAGGATATATTATTATTTATTTAATTATTTTAATTAATTAGCGGTTTGAAGCGTCTACTGACCGAATAATTCAGTAGAAAAAGAGTCTAACCAAAGAAGGAAGTGATTTTCAGTGGGTCGACCGAAACAGATAAACATACCACATAATCTAAGATTGATATCCAGAGGTATCAGATCAAAAACAGATTTATCATTTCCTACACTATAAAAAAAATTAACAATTTTCTGAATTGTGATAAAAAAATGTATCGATACAAGAATGAAATTCGAGAGAAATAAATTGGCATTAAGTGATAGAAAATTATTTATAAATGTAATTTAGTTGCGAATTGCAAAAGAATTTAATTTGAATTGCAAAAATAACGTCAGTGTATCATCGTATTTTTAACAGTCTTATTGAGTGTTTGTGTTACAAGTACTTAATTCTAATCAAGATAATTTTATTTGTTTAGAATAAAGTTATCCTTAGAAACAAATATAATGCAAAATATAATCATATAATGAACATTGTCGACATAGCAAGGTTAAGAGAAAGTTTTCAACTCCTAAAGAACATGTCAAGTTTATATTCAGTGGCAAGCCTGTCTTCAGTAATATGCTTCTAAAATTGTTAACACCATAGAAACCACGAAGATATGTTTCTTATTTACAATTCTCTATTTTATTTAACGTTTGGATAAATATTTTTTTCACTCATATACCTTAAAAAAATATTTAATCACAATTGCACGACTTACGTTATCAGAATATTTAGTTATACTGTGAAAAAATTATATTCTAACGTGAAGTTATAAGTTTTTAAATATTTAAGTCTTTCATAATATCGCTGAAGATATAAAAAATTTTTAAAAATTGGTTTTTAAAATTTGTATTTAAAATGAATATATTTTTATTAATATGTAGCTTTCTGATTATTGGTATAAATTCCGATACATTGAAACCCGTAATGGTTAGCGTTGTAAGTAAAAAAAAATATTAAATAATTAATTAAGTTTTTAAAAATATTTACATAACACTCAAAATGTGGTTTGATAATAATATTTATAATAAGCAAATTCACCCTGAAAATAATTTATATTTATTTATATTTGATACAAATTAGGTTTTTAGACATGGACATCGAACACCTGATGTGAGAGCAGTTTATCCGAAAGATCCTCATAAAAATAATACTTATCAACCGATAGGTTATGGAAATTTGACTCCGGTGAGTTTACTGTTAATAATTTATTCAAATAAAAAAATGCTACTTTTAAATTTTGGAAAAAATTACTAATCTTATACAGACAGCTTAAATGGACTTTTATAATAAAAAATTTACCAAAGAGCGATGTCGATAATATTTTATTTTATAAAATATTTAAATCGATAAGACCACATGTTTCATATATTCAACACAATTGTCATGAAACAGAATTGACATTTAACATAATTTTTATGCAACAGAATTGACACTTAACTGAATTGACATTTAACGTAATTGATAACACAGGCACACAAAGAAAAAAGTCAAAACCTAGAGGTCACACCCCCTATCCCCATGTTTTTGGGGTCGCTGAAACCGAATATGACCATGAAAAATGTTTTTCATCGGCCATTTTCCCGCTACCACCCCCTTACACCTGCTCCCGGGGGTTAATTTCAGTTTAAAAATAGTGGAGTAGGGTGTCTATTCCTATGTTTTTTGGGTCGCTGAAACCAAAAAAGACTACCAAAATAAAATCCTTTCCACCCTCAACCCCCTACTACCCCCTGCAATAATTTTTTTCAAATAAAACGGACCGGTTTTTGGGAAATTGAAAATTAAATATTAATTATCAAAAATTATTGCAGGGGGTTGTAGGGGGTTGAGGGTGGAAAGGATTTTATTTTGGTAGTCTTTTTTGGTTTCAGCGACCCAAAAAACGTAGGTTAAGACACCGCAATAGACTGTTCGTGAAAATTCGAATTTCGACCCCTCACACTGGGGTTGTTAAGGGGGTTGTAGAATTTGATTACAAAGAAAAATTTGTATTTTTTTGTATTTTTTTTGTATTTTCTTTTTTTTTGAATTTTTTTTTGTATTTTTTTTTTGTAATTTGGAGGGAAGAATTTGTTTTCGGTAGTTTTTTTTTAGTTTTAGCGACCCAAAAAACAGGAATAGACACCCTACTCCACTTTTTTTAAAACTGAAATTCCAACCCCCGGGAGCAGGTGTAAGGGGGTGGTAGCGGGAAAATGGCCGATGAAAAAAATTTTTCATGGTCATATTCGGTTTCAGCGACCCCAAAAACATAAGGAAAGGGGGGTGTGACCTTTGGGTTTTGACTTTTTTTTTGTGTGCCTGTGTAATTAACGTAATTGTCTTGCAACAAAATTGACATGTAACGCAATTGTCATGCCACATAATTGACATTTAACACAATTGTCATGCAACAGAACTGACATTTAACATAATTCTAGTTTAATATAATTGACATTTATCATAATTGTCAATTCAAAAATCCGCGCTAATATAATTAGGTATGTTAAATGTTAATTCTGTTGCATGACAATTATCCCAGTAAGAAGAGGTTGAATAAAATAGATTAAAATGCATAAAAATATTTCTAAATTTTAAATCATTTTAATGCCAAACTTATGTCATTTTTGATGTTCTATGTTTTAATTCCTTTAAAGATAATACTGCACACATTTATATTCCATTTAATTCGGTATGCATTTTACTTCTTATTGGGTAATTAGAATTGTCTAAATTAAATCATAATTCTAACACATCATATCCATAATGTTTAATGGATGCAATAGATACAATATAATTAATTTTGCAGCAAGGTAAAGATGCAGCTTTGAAACGAGGTCAAATGCTTCGTCGTAATTATACTGACCTCTTAAGTGCAACATACAATCCGTCTGATTTTGTTGCTCGAAGTACAAATAAACCTAGGACAAATTTAACATTGGAATACGTCATTGCCGGAATGTATTCACTTAGTTCAGTTGAACAATTTCCTATCAAAAATGACATACATCCCAGTGACTACTTATATACTGATTACTTTAAATGCGGAAAGTAAGAAATTTCTGTCCATTATCTTAATTTATTTATGTCGCAGTGATCTTCCATTAATAATTTAATTTACCTTATCATCTTATGGTAATAAATTTTAGGTATAAAAATACTTATGCCAGTGTACTGCAATCAAACGAATTAAAACAACAAGTACTTCAATTTCAAGAATTATTTAAAAATGTTTCTAAATGTGCAGGCAGAGATGTTTCTACTAATTTATTTCACATTTATTCTCTGTACGGACATTTACAAGCGCAGGCAGCATTAGGATTGGAGATACCAAAATGTTTTAAAGATGCATTTCCAAATGGTGGCATGAAAGATGCTTCATTCCTAACATTAAAATCTTTAAGTTTTACTCCAGTTCTATCAAAATTAAATGGGGGTGAGAGATATTTTAAGTTTCTATAACAATTCTTTTCCATTTATTTCTACTTATTTCTTTTACTAACGACTGATAATCTTGCCAATTATTTTAAATATGGTAGTTTGGCAAGATTACAAATCATATACTATTAGACTAAAACAAATAATGGGTTGAAATTTTTATTTTAGGACAATTTTTAAGAAACATTACACAGAGTATGATGGATTTTGTAGAAGGCAAAGGAAGAGAGAAGATGTACTTGTACAGTGGACATGATACTAGCGTTGCTGGTTTTCTTCATTCTCTCAAAATAAAATTAACTAAACTGCCTTATTTTTGCGCTACTGTTGTGGTTGAATTACATCTTCAGAACAGAGAATATTTCGTAAGGGTAAGAAAATTTTGTTCTTAATAAATATAGTACTACATTGAATTTACTAAATAGATGTAAAATCAAATTTTTACTTTTCGGAACAACGACATATTTTAAATTAATTAAAAAATATTCTTTCCTGTAGATTTTATATTATCCTGATGATTCAACAAACTTTGAGATACTCAAACTCGATAACTGCAACGAATTGTGTCCATTACATGAGTTCATTAATTTAACTAAGGATGCTGTTCCAACTGACGAAGACTTAATATGCTAAAAAATATATATTTTGCAGCTTTAAAATTGTAAAAAAGTATTTTAATATATTAACTTTGTTCTGAAATTAAGAATATGTACTTAGCGCTTGTTTTAAAATATTTTATATACTTAAATTTAGTTTAAGAATGTATTTTTAATATTTAGTAAATACTTTCAAATTTAACATGCTTTAGATGCTTCTAAAATAATGATGGATTCTCAATCAGCGAAAAATTCTAACATCATAAATTTTTTTAAAGCTCAAGGTCCTGTGACATTCTCGTTAGATTTTTTTATTTTTATTTTAGGAAACCTACCAGATTCTTGATAAGCTTGCAATTCATTTTCCATTAAGTAATTAATTAGGGTACTTTTTCCACTTCTTGCATTGCCCAGGACAATTACCGCATTTTCACTTTGACCTCGAGTTGCGTCTTCCATAAGACGTTCCGAATCATCGAAAAGATGTTTTAATTGATTTACGTCATCAATATTTAAGTTACATTCGTTGCTTCTGATCGTCGAAATTAGGAAGCAGATTATTGCTAATCTTATCATGATTGCTAAAGAATACATCGTAACTTTTCCCAATTGATATTTAAATATAATCGACCGCAAATACTAATACAATCTGTAAATATTACTAATATAATTTATAAAATAACATTAATTTGATCGTTAAAATGATATATTTACCGCCTTATGGTACGTCAAACTTATTCGTATTACAACACAGGAATAATCCCTCGAACTGCACTATTTCTTTTTTATTTCAAACTTAATGCTTTCTACGTAATTGAAGACTAAAATATAACTTTTAAAAATCCAACTTATATACCATTCATGTCGAATATTATTTAAAAACCGCTGCCAAGTTGTACGATTTTTCTCGTAAATCTCGTTGTGTTCATTTCATGAACACTTTGCTTCCTCATATAATAGTAGAAATAAATAATATAAAATGTTTTATATTTTCGTTAATTGGTATTCAGCCAATTTCATTAAAAAATAATTATTTTTTTTATTGTTATTTTATAATTGTTTATATTTCTTTTGTAATAAGTAATATGGATTAAAAAAAGTAATTTGTTAAGTAATAGTTAAAGAAGAACTCTTAAATAAAAAAATTTAAAAAATGTTATTTTCGGCAATTTTTTTTTATTTTTAAAATACCAATAATTTCGTAATTTATGGTCGAATCAAGTTGACAAATAGGTCTATCGAAGCGTTTTTTTAATGCTCTACAAGTTGGAAATGATACTTTAAAAGTTATTTTTACATTTTTCAACAAAATTTTTAAAAAAGTCTTATTTTCCAAAAATTTAGATTTTTAAAAGTTTAATATCTCACGGGAAAAAAAGTACGTGAATTTTTCATTGACTCGGTACTTGACTTTTGGATACGACACAAAATACTAAAAACAGTCTAGTACTTTTGCATGAGAGTTTCAAAAGCAGTCAATGAAAATTTCTAGTACCTTGCTTGAGAATTTCATTGACTTTCAAAAAAACTGTAAAATAAAAAAATAATTTCCACTTGTTCGCACCGTTTTTCTGAAATTCACTCATTCATTCACATATTTGGATAATTAATCACACAAACAAAGAACAATTATTATTGTATCACTTTTCGACGTTCGTCAACACTTATGAACTAACCTATAACACACACATATATTCGCGTATAACTTAAATATGAACACACACTTAACACTTAAAAGTACGTATCGAATTGTTCTTATATACCACATGGTGAAATTTTTCACGACTTCTGAGACATGCTATTTCACTGAAAACTGAGACTTACATAACATTCTGTTTTGTGAGAAACACAAAACAAAAAATATTTTTTTGAAAGTCAATTCTTGAAGACAAATATATATTAACACTATTTGTTTTTCATAAAATAATAGTATATTCACATCTGAAATTAACACAAACGGAAACAGACGATCAGCTGGCATTTACCTTGGGTAGAAACGCACACTGCGCATGCTCTACAGAATTTTCAAGCGCAGTCAACTAATCTTTCACGTACTTTATAAAACTGAACAAATGACTTTTCGTTAAAATTTAAAAAACACTGTTGCCCATACTAGTACTAAAATAACTCTAGGACTTTTCTATATTTTCTAATAAAAAGTATATGATACAGCCTTGTACTTTGTGTTCTATCCAAAAGTCAAGCACTTTCAAGGAAGGATTCACGTACTTTTTTTTTCCGTGTATATACGGATATAATATGGACGAAAAATGTTCAGTGATGGCTCATAAGATGCATCTGAAAAAACGCTACAAAACTAAAGAAAAAAATCTGTCCGCGCAAGCGCGGACACATTCTCATCCGCGCTTCGCGCGGAGGCTCGCTTCGCTCGCAAGTTTCAGCGCGCCTCGGGGCGCGCGAATATTGATCGTCGCGCTTCGCGCTCCGTGTGATGTTGCGCGCTTCGCGCGCAAATGGCTCGCTTCGCTCGCGATGGTCTGCAACTGTTGTGCATTATTTGTGTTCTTGTTATTATTTCCTGTTATATGTTTAATAAAACATTTTTTTCTTAAAGTTACTACGACTTTAAGGATTACATTCTCATCACATGTTCTTCTTTGCTGATGATTGCGAGATTAAGTGGATTAAAATGTATATTTTTGGTAGAGATGTGCAAAAAGCTCGAAATGTCGATCCGAGCCAAGCCGAAATTTTCTCGAGCCGAGCCAAGCCGGCTCGATGTATCAAGTACTCGACATTTTCGAGTACTTGAGGGACTTCAAGTACTCGAACAATTCGAGTACTCATGTAAATTCGAGGACTTGATTAAATTTGAGCACTAGAGTGAATTCAAGTACTCGAAACTATTCGAGCTTTTTACACAGCTCGGCTCAGCTCGAACTGATTAGGCCCGGCTCGGCTCAAAAAATGAAATTCTCGATCAAGCTTCGAGCTTCAAGCTTTTTGCACAACTCTAATTTTTGGTCTCGATGATTAAAATTGTGAAGTTATTTTTAATTATACTAACTCTCTTAGCAGAAACATGATTTGCAGAAGCAGCTAAAATATTTTTAAACTATTATTATCAAGTTGTTGATAACAACGGATTTTTATAAAAGTTATAACATTTCACAAAATCAATAACAAATTTTTAAACACAGTTAAGGGAGCGTTCACAAATGAAGTCACGCAATTTTTCGGGATTTTAGACCCCTCCTTCCCTGTCACGCAATTTCATGCAATTTCACATGCAAAAATACAGTAGAGTATATAGTAAAGACCCCCATGCCCCCAAAAACGTAACATCATTTGTGAACGCTCCCTAAGCTGACTGACCCAAAAACTTAAAAAAAAAATTGTTTCTGACGAAAATAGCTGGTTAACGAACTTAGCCTTCATTTTTGCACCAACTTTAAGTGTGTTAAATTTAAAAACGATCGGATAAGTTTTTCAAGAGTTATCGTGGGAACAACATATTACCGTCTACAGACGGACAGACAGACGAACAGACAGACACCATCGCCGGACCATGTTTTTTGGGTTCAGGGGACCCCAAAACGTCGAGATTTCATGAAATTAGCGAAAGTCAATTTTCGACCAAAACTAATACCTTCTCATGTGATGAGAATGTAAAAAAATTTTGAGTGAAAATTTCACGGAGAATGCCCCATACATATCCATTAGTCATAAAAGCAATTATTATTTTCGTATGAAATAAAGTTTAAAATTAACACTTTTTAAGCAGATATATTTGTGTCCTATTGTGCATTGGACTTTATTGACATTTTTAAGTGTATAACTAAGAATATTTACACTTCCTACAGCTTTTCCCTGACTTCTCTAGATTTTTCAAATTCCCTGTCTATTCCCGGTTTTCCAGGTCGCTCGCCACCCTGATTTTTTTATCAATTAAAACGTTTTTGCGTTGAAAAGTTTTTATTTTTTTAATTTTTCGTTTTTTTAAACGTTGCGGACTTCAGCCTCATCATTTTCAGTCAAAAACCGTACAAAATTAACTATTTCAACGCATTTATCCAAAACCATGCTCTGACATTTATGATGTCTTAAATTAAAGTTGAAACTTGAGGGATGACATCTATATAAGTTTTAAATTTTGCCTAAAAATTTTAAAAAATATAATGGGGTTTAAAAAATTGCAAAAATTATTTTAATTAAGGGGACATTCCAGTTCAAAATGTCAAAAAAATCGATTTTTTTTATTTTCGGATTTCTTATAGTGTCAAGAATATACTCTCCTAAAATTTTATTGCACAATTCGAAGTAAAACCAAAATTATACATAATTATTCTTCGCCACGCACGTCAAAGATGTTTTTATACACGGATAAGCAGAACCCAATCGAATGATTTAAATGTTTTCTTATTTGCATTATGTAAAAAAGACAAACAAAAATGTATTTAGTCAAGTGGATTTGATTCAAAATCGTTATTTGGGAGTTTTCAGGGTAGCTGATTACGAGTTTGATATTAGATTTTCGAAATTCAAAATGGCGGATCCAATATGTCGGACAATTTAAAAAAAAACAGTTAAAACTGTTCTTTTTTTCTATTGTAAACTACAGATTTTTATAAAAGTTTTAAGAAATTAGAAAATCAATGAAATTTTTTTAACACAGTAAAGCTAGACGGGCCCAAAAACTTAAAAAAAAAAAAAAAAAAGTTTTTATGAAAAAACGTTATAGAGAAAAGTTGTTTGTATTTTTCTAATCTAAAATAAAATAAAGTTAAAAATTCTGAAATTTGAAAAAATTGATTTTTCAAAATTTTGAAACTACCGTATTTTTTGTAGTTTTTAACGAAAATGTCTGGTTAACGAACTTAGCCTTCATTTTTACACCAAGTTTAAGTGTGTTGAATTTAAAAACGATCCGATAAGTTTTTCAAAAGTTATCGTGGGAACAACATATTACCGTCTACAGACGGACAGACAGACAGCGGACAGACAGGCAGACACACAGACAGACGCACTCGCCGGACCATGTTTTTCGGACTCAGGGCACCTCAAAACGTAAAGATTTCATAAAATTAGCAAAAGTCAAAATTCGACCAAAACTAATACCTTCTCATGTGATGAGAATGTAAAAATTTATAGGTGTCCTAACATTTTTTTAAAGTTATGGTCAAAAAACGTTTTTTTGAAAAATTAAAAATTCAAAAAAAATTAGTTAAACTTCATGAATCGGGCTAAAAATACTCTCATTTTATGTCCCCCGGGAAGACCTACAATTTATTTATCCGTGAATAGATGTACTGTTTACGAATAGAAAACCACCAGATGTAACAAGTTGAGATTAGAAACAGAAAAATATTTTTTATTATACAATGTTTAACCAATAGAAAAACTACAGGTGCAAAGAGGAGAAACATATTATTTATCAGCGAATAAATGTATTGTCAACCAATGGAGAAACTACAGGTGTGTAACGCGAGCATACACGTAGATTAAAAAAGAAAATTATTATTTAATACGTTAATAGATAGAAAGAACACAAATAAAGTATGTTTCTTTAAAAATTTTGATTTATTCTAAAAGAATTCAATTATTTAAAAAAAATTTTAATAAAATTCTTCCCAAAATTATAATTATGGTCAAAAGTTTAAAAAAGTTCTCGTCAAAAATTCAATTATCTTTATAAATAATAAAATTCTTCTTCAAAATTCCAACTTCCACTGGTATTTTAATGGGAACATAATGAAATTCAATATTCAACTATTTATTGTCTTGACAAATTTTTTTTTAGCATCAATTCATTAAATTGTATTTTTGTGTCATCAAGCAAAAATTTTTACTTGTTGAGGCTGCGTCTACAACAGAAAAAATAATGTGTAGAAAATTGAGTAATATATAGTGTAATTGCCCCTGACAGTTGTCAATGCCAAAAACAATACACATTACACTACAAATTGCACATTATTTTTTTCTATTGTAGACGCAGCCTTAAAAAAATAAATTGTGTACAATTCAAATTTTGGGGATTACTTCTCTTCTTTTGTTGAAATCAGTTTTTCGTATATAAATTCGAAGTTAGTTCAAAATTGGTGTAAAATTAGTTTGTATTAAATGAATTTTTTTATTAATAAATACCTATGTGGAATTAAGGCCGAGATAATGCATTCTAGCAGGTCCCAAGAGCACTCATTCATTTTGTGTATGTTTGCAACACGAGAATACAAAACTAATGATCATTATGTTAAAGCCTGACGACTTAACAGATCTCTTAGAACTGAGCGTCTGTGACACTAAAGAAGAAAAATGTATGCTTTGTAAATGCAATGAATGTCCTGGATTCAATGAAGTAAATAATATTGTTATAAAAAATATAGACGAAGATGGAACTTTAATATATAAACAATGGGTAAATGTTGATGGAGCAGATTTAGTTACAATCGTTCAATCTCGAGAGAAATATTTAGAGTCATTCATACAACAGTTAAATTCATTGAAAGAACATCATTACGTGTCTACGAATCAAGCAAAATTCCTTGAACAGTTTAAAGAAAAATCTTCTCGAAAACAAAATTATTGCATTATTAGATTTTCCACAAAATTATTCGTTTATTGTCCAAGACGAAATTCAGTCACATCATTGGGTTAACGACCAAGCAACATTACATTCTTTTGTCATTTACTATCGTAATGAAAATAAACAAATTAAAAAGTTTTTGCATTCTAAATGGTCATAAAATGAACAACTTGTTTAAATATTTTGTAATGTCAATGTAACCTCTCTTTATGTACTCTTAATTCAAGTGGAGGTTACCTTAATGGTGAAAAATGCATGAAGTTGAAAAAAAATTTTTTCATATAAGGAAATATTTTTAGAATTGCGGTTTTTTATTTAAATAGTACATAAGTATATACACTTTTTACATATTATTTATATTTAAAAAAAAGTTAAAAATGGTTGTTGTAGCTTAACTAAATACGGCGCCGTACGTTTATTTTTGTTTTAATAACCTGGAGTTCATTATTATCTAGAAAATTAATTGCCCTTAAATAATCTTTGGTATATCTACAGGCAATAAATATAGGATCAAATTAAAAATTTTTTTTGAGAATTAAAATATATTTATAGAAATTAGTATTTACAGTTCTCTATATTTTTCCATGCTTGATTAAACATTTTTCCAACTCACCTACATCGTAAAAATATTTAATGTCACCTGCACGACGTTATGTATATAAATAGCTTGATTTTAAGTTAAAAGATGAACTGTTACGAATTTTTAAACTTGCTGTTTTATAAAAAAAATACTAAAAGTTTTAAATTGAAAGAAACTATAAGTGTCTTAAATTGATTATCAAAACTTGAATTCAAGATGAATCGAGGTGTTGTCGATGTGTTTTTGTTAATGTTTAATTTTCTGATTATTGGCATAATGTCTGATGGATTGAAACCTGTAATGGTTAGCGTTGTAAGTATGAAGAAATTATTATATAATTAAGTATTTGAAAATATTTATACAACACTAAAAATATGATTTAAAAATATTTGTAATAAAAAAATATTTTTAATATAAACATAAAATGTTTACTATAGTACTTGAAAAAATTAGGTTTTTAGACATGGTCATCGAACACCTGATTTGAAAGCAGTTTATCCGAATGATCCCCATAAGAATAATACTTACCAACCGATAGGTTACGGAAATTTGACTCCGGTAAGTTTATTTGTTAATAATATATTGAAATAAAAAAATGCATTTTTTAAATTCTGGAAAATAATATTATTCTTACGCAGACAAGAAAAAGTTTGCCAAACAGCGATATCCATAAAATTTAGAAAAAACCGTGTGGAAAAAGCCCCCATGAACAATGTTTTATTGAATCATTAAAAGCAAGTCAGCAAGTCACCTACAATAAAGCAATAATTTTCAAGTAGGTCCCTTAGCACAGTGGTGAAGCGTTTGTCTGGTAGTCCATAGGTCGTGGGTTCTATACCCGCGTGCTTCCGATTTTTTTTTTGGTCACGATTTAATTAAAAAAAGTAAAAATCGTTAAGTAACAATCTTACTACCCACCCACGTGGGCCCCTCATGGATGTGGGCGATCCATGCGGGCCCCCGGCGTGGGCCAACACCACTTTTCCACACAGGAATATTTAAAAATTTTCATTTTTTTCTAAATTTATTTGATATACTTTATTTTCAGAAAATAAAAAAATTAATATTTTCTTTCGTAAAATATCTAAAACGATAAGAAGAAGAACGAGTTTCATATATAAAAAAATTGTTTTATCGCAAAATGTAGTTAAACTTTAATATTTTTCAATATTAGATTAGAGATTTGTAAATTCTAATATTTTGAAAAATAATTTATTTTATGTGAAGATACAAATAAAAAACTTTATTTTTTTCAAAATATTTATATATAATTTTAAGAACACACGTGCGTATAAAAAAATGTATTTAAATTTCTATTTTATTATGAAAAATTAAATTATTCTGTCGAAACTACAATATTTTAAGGAGGAATGGTATAGAAAATCAAAACATTCTGAATCTTTTGATATTTTGGGAAATGATTTGCTTTTATATAATAAAATTACCCACCAAATTTCAGAATTTTTCACTAAATAGTTTACAAGTTGAAAATTATTTAATTTAAATTAAATAATTTTAATTAACATTAATTAATTAACATTAATTAATTTAACATTAATTAACATTAACATTTTAACATTTTAACATTGTTAATTAACATTACCTACCATGTGGAAGGGTTTCCGGAAATTGATTTTCTTTTACGGAAATCATTTATTTTTTTTATTTATTTGAACATAAACGGGTTTCAAATAAACCCTTTCGTACAAAAGTACTTAACTATATTCATACAGCAAAAAGGAAAAAAGAACCTTAATAAGTATATTAAGGTAAGTTATAAAAACGCTAGGCTAGACCATAGTATTAATGATAATGGTACAACAATTGTCGCACTCAACTGAATCGCTTACTAACTCATCTAGACATGTTCAGGAAACTTTCCGAAAATTGATTTTTTTACGGAAATCATCCGGAAATCATCTACCATTATCATTATAATACTATGGTCTAGCCTAGCGTTTTTATAACTTACCTTAATATACATATTAAGGTTCTTTTTTCCTTTTTGCTGTATGAATACAGTTAAGTACTTTTGTACGAAAGGGTTTATTTGAAACCCGTTTATGTTCAAATAAATATGATTTCCGTAAAAGAAAATCAATTTCCGGAAAGTTTCCGGAAGATTTCCGAATGATTTCCGTAAAAAAAATAAATTTCTGGAAAGTTTCCGGAAGATTTCCGTAAAAAAAATATATTTCCGGAAGATTTCCGTACAAAAAAAATAAATTTCCAGAAAGGTACTAAAAATGACAAATTTTCATTATTTTTGACCACACAAATGCAAATCATAAGAATCCACGACACTTGACACTGTTACCAACGACAAAAAAACAAACTACTTGCATTGCGAGGTTGTCAAGATTAAACGCTCATTACAAATTATTGTTATTTGACAATGTTTATAATCAATAACATTAATATTACAACATAATAAGACACATATATACGTAATAATATAGCATTTTTTCAAAGTTTGCAATGGAATACTCGATAAATCCGAAAATAATTTTTAGAGAATTTCAGTAACTTTTATTTTCTTAGGTTTTAAATTCGTACAGACAGTAACGAAAAAAAAACTGCTATATGTAGCTTGAATAAAAAAAATTACAAATTCCCCTAAATGTCACAAACTTTTGGCTCGATTAGGTATACCACTCCTCCTTAAGGGGATGTCAAAGTCGTTTGGATTTTTGCATTGAGCTTCACACTGCAAAAAGAAGTATCTTAATTTAAGATGTTTTGGTAGTCATTTCTAAGATGTTTTGGTAGACACTTTTTAGTTACTTGAAACATCTTAATTTAAGATGTTAAAAGTATCTTCGTACTCATTTTCTGTATATTTTTGGGGTAAAAAGTTTTGAGGTTAACTATGGGCTCTTATGGAAAACACTTTATGTATCTTAGTTTTTAGTAACTTACACTTATGGCGCATCTTACGATTCTCAAGTAACTTATCGCTATAAACATCTTATTCCAACAGAAACATCTTAATTTAAGATACTTTAAAAAACTTACAGAAGTATCTTACTTTTTTAAGATAGAAGAAATATCTAAGACGTATAAAACATCTTAAAAATCAGTAAGATACTTTAGAAAACATCTTATTTTAAGATGTAAGATACCATTTTTCCATCTTACATCTTATTTTAAGATATCAAAAAAGACACCTATTTTTGCAGTGCAATGGGAAAATCGCATCGACTTTGACGGAAGACAAAAAATTTCGATAATGTAATTTATTTATTTATAAAATCTGTTTCCGCAGTCTCTAGTGGACCATATATGGGTATAACTAAAATTTTATACAGTATTATTAACATAATTAGAAAATAACTAACGGTAATTAAAGTATACAAAATTTATATGCGCAACGGATTTTACAAAAATAAATGGAAGCTCAAACTATAAAGAATCGATGTAAGAATTTGTTCGGGGATGAGTTAACCTGATATAAGTTGAGAGAATTAATGCAATTAGACAAAATTGGGGACTTAGGCTACGATTTTCGCGTCTGTGGTTGCAACCCGGTTTTTAATAACACATCATCCATAATGTCTAATGGATGCAATAGTTATAATAATTAATTTTGCAGCAAGGTAAAGATGCAGCTTTAAAACGAGGTCAAATGCTTCGTCATAATTATACTGACCTTTTAAGTGCAACATACAATCCATCTGATTTTGTTGCTCGAAGTACAAATAAACCTAGGACAAATATGACATTGGAGTATGTTATTGCTGGAATGTATTCACTTAGTTCAGTTGAACAATTTCCTATCAAAAATGATATACATCCCAGTGACAACTTATACTCTGCTTATTTCTTCAAATGCGAAAAGTAAGAAATTTCCTTCAATTTATCTTATTATTATAATTTACTATACAGTATGAATAAATGAAAAACGAATAATGAACAGCACAATTTATGATCATGATATAAAATTATTTTTAGGTTTAAAAATGCTTATGCCAGTGTATTACAATCAAACGAAATAAGACAACAAGTACTTCAATTTCAAGATTTACTTAAAAATGTTTCTGAATGTGCAGGAAAAGATGTTTCTACTAATTTATTTTACCTTTATGAGCTGTATGCCCACTTACAGGCACAGATTGCTTTAGGTTTGAAGATACCAGAATGTTTTAAAGATACATTTCCAAATGGTGGCATGAAAGACGCTTCATTCCTAACATTAAAATCTTTGAGTTTTACTTCAGTTCTATCAAAATTCAATGGGGGTAAGAGATATTTTAAGTTTCCTATGAAAATTCTTTTTCATTTATTTCTACTTTCTTTTACTAACGACTAATAATTTTGACAATTATTTTAAATACCCCCCCTAGGTAGTTTGGTATGATTACAAATCATACTATTAGACTAAAGCAAATAATGAGATGAAATTTTTATTTTAGGACAATTTTTAAGAAACATTACACAGAGTATGATGGATTTTGTAGAAGGCAAAGGAAGAGAGAAGATGTACTTGTACAGTGGTCATGATATTAACGTTGCTGGTTTTTTTCATTCTCTTAAAATAAAATTGACTAAACTGCCCTATTTTTGCGCTGCTGTTGTGGTTGAATTACATCTTCAGAACAGAGAATATTTCGTAAGGGTAAGAAAATTTTGTTCTTAATAAATAAATTGAATTTACTAATAGACGTAAAATCAACTTTTTAGTTTTTGAAACAACAAAACATTTTTAAAAAATTAAAAAATATTCTTTCTTATAGATTTTATATTACCCTGATGATTCAACAAACTTTGAGATACTTAAACTGGAGAACTGCAACGAATTGTGTCCATTACATGAGTTCATTAATTTAACTAAGGATGAGGTTCCATCTGACGAAGACTTAATATGCTAAAAAATAATTATTTTGCAGCTTTCAAATTGTAAAAAAGTATTTTAATATATTGACTTTACAATGTAATAATAATTACAATAATTATTTTATGTAATATGTAAAGAAATTTATAAAAGATAAAGATAGTACTGCAATGATCTGAATTTTTCATGCCAAAGAATTTGCTCACCGGTCAGGTCAGGATATATTATTTATTTAATTAATTTAATTAATTAGCGGTGTAAAGCGTCTACTAACCGAATAATTCAGTAGAAAAGAAAGAGTCTAACCAAAGACGAAAGTGATTTTCAGTGGGTCGACCGAAACAGATAAACATACCACATAATCTAAGATTGATATCCAGAGGTATCAGATCAACCAGATTTATCATTTCCTACACTATAAAAAAAATTAACAATTTTCTGAATTGTGATAAAAAAATGTATCGATACAAGAATGAAATTCGAGAGAAATAAATTGGGATTAAGTGATAGAAAATTATTTATAAATGTAATTTAGTTGCGAATTGCAAAAGAATTTAATTTGAATTGCAAAAATAACGTCAGTGTATCATCGTATTTTTAACAGTCTTATTGAGTGTTTGTGTTACAAGTACTTAATTCTAATCAAGATAATTTTATTTGTTTAGAATAAAGTTATCCTTAGAAACAAATATAATGCAAAATATAATCATATAATGAACATTGTCGACATAGCAAGGTTAAGAGAAAGTTTTCAACTCCTAAAGAACATGTCAAGTTTATATTCAGTGGCAAGCCTGTCTTCAGTAATATGCTTCTAAAATTGTTAACACCATAGAAACCACGAAGATATGTTTCTTATTTACAATTCTCTATTTTATTTAACGTTTGGATAAATATTTTTTTCACTCATATACCTTAAAAAAATATTTAATCACAATTGCACGACTTACGTTATCAGAATATTTAGTTATACTGTGAAAAAAATTATATTCTAACGTGAAGTTATAAGTTTTTAAATTTAGTCTTTCATAATAACGCTGAAGATATCAAAAGTTTTTAAAAATTGGTTTTTCAAATTTGTATTTAAAATGAATATATTTTTATTAATATGTAGCTTTCTGATTATTGGTATAAATTCCGATACATTGAAACCCGTAATGGTTAGCGTTGTAAGTAAAAAAAAATTATTAAATAATTAAATAAGTTTTTAAAAATATTTCCATAACACTCAAAATGTGGTTTGATAATAATATTTATAATCAGCAAATTCACCCTGAAAATAATTTATATTTATTTATATTTGATGCAAATTAGGTTTTTAGACATGGACATCGAACACCTGATGTGAGAGCAGTTTATCCGAAAGATCCTCATAAAAATAATACTTATCAACCGATAGGTTATGGAAATTTGACTCCGGTGAGTTTATTGTTATTAATTTATTCAAATAAAAAAATGCTTCTTTTATATTTTGGAAAAAATTACTATAAAGCGATGTCGATAATATTTTATTTTATAAAATATCTAAATCGATAAGACCACAGGTTTCTTATATTCAACACAATTGTCATGAAACAGAATTAACATTTAACACAATTGTCATGCGACACATGACTGACATTTAACATAATTATCATGCAACAGAATTGGCATTTTTAACGTAATTTTCATGCAACAAAATTGACATTTAACGTAATTGTATTGCAATCAAATTTGACATTTAAGATAATTGACTTGCAACAGACATTTAACATAATTTCATTCCAGATAATTGACATTTAACATAATTGACATTTAACGTAATTGTCTTGCAACAAAATGGACTTTTAAGATAATTGACTTTCAACAGAATTGACGTTCAACATAATTGTCATGCCACATAATTGACATTTAACACAATTGTCATGCAACAGAACTGACATTTAACATAATTGTAGTTCAATATAATTGACATTTAACATAATTGTCAATTCAAAAATCCGCGCTAATATAATTAGGTATGTTAAATGTTAATTCTGTTGCAGGACAATTATCCCAGTAAGAAGAGGTTGATTAAATCGATTAAAATGCATACAAATATTTCTAAATTTTGAATCATTTCAATGCCAAACTTATGTCATTTTTGATGTTCCATGTTTTAATTCCTTTAAAGATAATACTGCACACATTTATATTTTATTTAATTCGGTATGCATTTTACTTCTTATTGGGTAATTAAAATTGAAAACAATTTTATTCTGTTTAATAACATAAAATTTGTAATAATTAAAATTCCATTTATGACTTAAATATTGCTGACACTTTAATTCTTTTTAATGAAAAGGTAATAAAATGCATTAAAATGCTAAACATTTTTCTGATAAATGACTTTTTGCCGCGCACAAGGACCGTAATAGACTGTTAGATCTGGGGATGAAATGTCTAAATTGAATCATAATTCTACCACATCATATCCATAATGTCTAACGGATTTATAATAGTTACATTATAATTAATTTTGCAGGAAGGTAAAGATGCAGCTTTGAAACGAGGTCAAATGCTTCGTCGTAATTATACTGACCTCTTAAGTGCAACATACAATCCGTCTGATTTTGTTGCTCGAAGTACAAATAAAACTAGGACAAATTTAACATTGGAATACGTCATTGCCGGAATGTATTCACTTAGTTCAGTTGAACAATTTCCTATCAAAAATGATATACATCCCAGTGACTACTTATATACCGATTACTTTAAATGCGAAAAGTAAGAAATTTCTGTCCATTATCTTAATTTATTTATGTCGCAGTGATCTTCCATTAATAATTTAATTTACCTTATCATCTTATGGTAATAAATTTTAGGTATAAAAATACTTATGCCAGTGTACTGCAATCAAACGAATTAAAACAGCAAGTACTTCAATTTCAAGAATTATTTAAAAATGTTTCTAAATGTGCAGGCAGAGATGTTTCTACTAATTTATTTCACATTTATTCTCTGTACGGACATTTACAAGCGCAGGTAGCATTAGGATTGGAGATACCAAAATGTTTTAAAGATACATTTCCAAATGGTGGCATGAAAGATGCTTCATTCCTAACATTAAAATCTTTAAGTTTTACTTCAGTTCTATCAAAATTAAATGGGGGTGAGAGATAGTTTAAGTTTCTATGAAAATTCTTTTCCATTTATTTCTACTTATTTCTTTTACTAACGACTGATAATCTTGACAATCATTTTAAATATAGTAGTTTGGTAAGATTACAAATCATACTATTAGACTAAAACAAATAATGGGTTGAAATTTTTATTTTAGGACAATTTTTAAGAAACATTACACAGAGTATGATGGATTTTGTAGAAGGCAAAGGAAGAGAGAAAATGTACTTGTACAGTGGACATGATACTAGCGTTGCTGGTTTTCTTCATTCTCTCAAAATAAAATTAACTAAACTGCCTTATTTTTGCGCTACTGTTGTGGTTGAATTACATCTTCAGAACAGAGAATATTTCGCAAGGGTAAGAAAATTTTGTTCTTGATAAATATAGTACTACATTGAATTTACTAAATAGATGTAAAATCAAATTTTTACTTTTCGGAACAACGACATATTTTAAATTAATTAAAAAATATTCTTTCCTGTAGATTTTATATTATCCTGATGATTCAACAAACTTTGAGATACTCAAACTCGATAACTGCAACGAATTGTGTCCATTACATGAGTTCATTAATTTAACTAAGGATGCTGTTCCAACTGACGAAGACTTAATATGCTAAAAAATATATATTTTGCAGCTTTAAAATTGTAAAAAAGTATTTTAATATATTAACTTTGTTCTGAAATTAAGAATATGTACTTAGCGCTTGTTTTAAAATATTTTATATACTTAAATTTAGTTTAAGAATGTATTTTTAATATTTAGTAAATACTTTCAAATTTAGTATGCATTAGATACTTCTAAAATAATGATGGATTCTCAATCAGCGAAAAATTCTAACATCATAAATATTTTTGAAGCTCAAGAGTTGATTGAAGCTAAAAACTCGCATCTAAGACTTAAAGACTGAATCCCCAAGTGTGATGAAAGGCTTTGAAAATTAATTTTTAAATGAAAGAATACTGCAAAAAATTTAACTTTAATTAATAAAATTGAAAAGTTTTAATAGAATTTTTTTATAAAATTGGAAAATTAAAATGTGTTTTTTAAATTATGTGATGGATATTTTATTGAAATGATTGTTTGTTTCTTAAAATGTTTTTTTAGATACAGTAAACGACACCACCTCTTTTAGTTTACAATTAGTTTATTTATCTCATAATTACACAAAAGTTAGGTTATTGAAGAAACGCAGCATCTGTAAAAGCCCGTTTGACTCTTAGCCAAAATCTTCCTTCATGTTTAGGAATTTTTTCCCTTTCTATTTTTTTACTCAATTTGTCAATTGTTTCTTTTTGCGATGTTTTCATTTCCATCATTATATTGTAAAATTGACTTGTATCAATTTTGTTTAGCTTAAGTTGACATAATGAAATTAATATTGATGTTCTGTCATGTAGTAATTGAAGAATAGTCTCCAATAAAATATTTATTCTTACTATTTTTTTTGTCCTAATGATACCATCAATAAATTCAGTTAGGCTGATTCTATTCACGAAATTTTTCTGCTTAATTATGTTTTTAAAAGTATTATGACTGTTTTCCAGAATTTCAATTTTCGACATTGCATTAGAATTAACAAATGAAGAAATATTAAGATGATTGTAGATTTCTTGAAAATTGATTTCATTTTGCAATAATACTCCTCTGTTTAACGTGTTTTTCAAATAATTGTAGTTTTTAATGTACCTTTCATTGACTACTGAAGTTAAAGCTGTAAAATCATTCATGTTCAGTAAATTATCATTAGTCACTTGCAGGCAAAGTTCTGATCTTTTTGAAATTGGAAAACTTATATTTTGGTGAGATTCCTTGCTTATGCTCTTGCAGTTATTAATAGCTGGAATAATATTATCATCGATATAAGATGTAAGTCTCCCTAATGTTTTCGCTTTCCTGAAAAAGGCTACACGTTGATTATTATTTATTACATGCTGTATAAAGTCAATTAAAACTTCGGGTATATCCAATTCTGAACTTGATAATAAATTTTTACTTAATTTATAATTGAGAAATTCATCATCGATTGGAAAAGCATTTATGATTTCTTTAGGTGCTTTTGAGATAATTACTGATATACTTGGAAAAATATGTTTAAACATGCCATTAAAATATTTTTCTAATATGCTTAAAAGTGTTAAAATCTGTTGATTATTGTCACCCCTGATGTCATTAAAGTCGATGACTAAAATAAATTTCAGAGATTTGACTTTTTTTGTCAAATGATAAAGATGAAAGGCTTTATTTAAATCTTGCATTTCATTTCCACTGTTGTCAAATCCAGCGGTATCCCAAATGTCAAAATTCTGTATTTCTTGCCTTTTTGAGTTCCATTTGCTGGGAATTGTAGTCACCAACAATGATCCAGCACCAATTTCTGGTCCTTTGACATTCTCGTTATATTTTTTTATTTTTATTTCAGGAAACCTACCAGACTCTCGATAAGCTTGCAATTCATTTTCCATTAAGTAATTAATTAGGGTACTTTTTCCACTTCTTGCATTGCCCAGGACAATTACCGCATTTTCACTTTGACCTCGAGTTGCGTCTTCCATAAGACGTTCCGAATCATCGAAAAGATGTTTTAATTGATTTACGTCATCAATATTTAAGTTACATTCGTTGCTTCTGATCGTCGAAATTAGGAAGCAGATTATTGCTAATCTTATCATGATTGCTAAAGAATACATCGTAACTTTTCCCAATTGATATTTAAATATAATCGACCGCAAATACTAATACAATCTGTAAATATTACTAATATAATTTATAAAATAACATTAATTTGATCGTTAAAATGATATATTTACCGCCTTATGGTGCGTCAAACTTATTCGTATTACAACACAGGAATAATCCCTCGAACTGCACTATTTCTTTTTTGTTTCAAACTTAATGCCACGTAATAGAAGACTAAAATAACTTTTAAAAATCCAACTTATATACCATTCATGTTGAATATTATTTAAAATATCTCAAAATGTTATGTACTGTTATCCAATAGAAAATGTACAGATGTGCAACGGGTTTAGATTGAAAAAAAAATATTATTTCTATTTTCTATTCCATCAGTGAATAGATGTACTGTTTACGAATAGAAAACCAACAGATGTAACAAGTTGAGATTAGAAACAGAAAAATATTTTTTATTATACAATGTTTAACCAATAGAAAAACTACAGGTGCAAAGAGGAGAAACATATGATTTATCAGCGAATAAATGTATTGTCAACCAATGGAGAAACTACAGGTGTGTAACGCGAGCATACACGTAGATTAAAAAAGAAAATTATTATTTAATACGCAAATAGATAGAAAGAACACAAATAAAGTATTTTTTTTCAAAAAAAATTTTGATTTATTCTAAAAAAAATTCAATTATTTAAAAAAAAAATTTGAATAAAATTCTTCCCAAAATTATAATTACTTTCATAAATAAATAATAAAATTTAAAATATAATTACAATTCATATTAACATTAACTTAATATTTTTCAGGAAAATTCAGTTGTTTAGAAATTTTTTTTATAAATTCGTTGCAAGAATTTAATTTATAAATTTTTATAATTAAATTTCTTTCAAAAGAATTAAATTATTTTCAAAAATTTTAATGAAATTCTTTTTAACAATTCTATTTTTTTTCAAAATAATTTTAATAAAATTCTTCGTATAGAAATTTAATTAATTTCAATAAATAATTTATAAAAATTCAATTATTTTTAATATCTAATATATCAATAAAATTTCACAAAAAGAATTCAATTAGAAATATATTATTAAAAAATTCGTCTCAAGAATTCAATTATTTTCAAAAGTATAATAAAATTCTTCGCAGAAATTCAATTATGGTCAAAAGTTTAAAAAAAATTCTCGTCAAAAATTCAATTTATCTTTATAAATAATAAAATTCTTCTTCAAAATTCAATTATTTTCAAAATTTTTAATAAAATTTTTGGCAAAATTTCAATTATTTTAAAAAACTTTTCTCAATTTAATCAAATTTTTTACAGAGATTTAATTATTTTTAATACAATTTTAATCTAATTTCTTGAAAAATGAATAATTATTCTTAAAAATTTTATTGAAATTCGTCAAAAGAATTTTAATCACCAATTTAAAAATTTGTTGATAAAATTCTTTAAATGAGAATTCATTTTTAAAAAACATTCAATAAATTATTTCTTTTTGTATTTAAATAATTGGATTCTCGTAGAATTTCCTAATAAAAATTGATGAAATTTTAATTTTATCAAAAGTTACAGTGTTATTAATTATATTCATGTTATATAGTTGAGAATTCAGGTGCGGGTTCCGTTCATAATGAATTTCTCGAAGAATGCAATTATTAATTTTATTATTAAAAATTTTATTACAATTCTTCGAAAAAATTTAATTAATGAAAAAAATTTTTCTATAATTCTTTATAAGAAAGCAATTTTAAGAAATAATTTGGTAAAAAATTTCTTTGCAGTTCCTTAGTTTTAAATTTGCAAACAATATACGAATAATAATGCAATTATATTTATAAAATTCATGAAATGAAATTTTTACGAAGAAGCAAAGTTTTCATAAAATGAGTACAAAAATTAGAGTTTTTTTTTTAACTTTGCGCAGTGGTTTTTACATTGATATTTAAATAAATGAATTCTTATAGAACTTTCTAGAAAGAATTGATTATAAAATTAATTAAAATAAAATTTTAAATAATAATTTATGGTTAGGCCTGAAATAGTAAATAATATAAGAAAAAATAAAATTTTTTATATTTTGAAAAAAAGAAAGTTTCATTTTTACTAACTATAAGAAGCAATTTGGTTGAGCCAACTGAATATTTTTGTTGTACTATAATAAATAACATTTAAACAAATAATTCTGTTTTCTCAACTAAATAATTTGGTTTTTTAAAAATTTTGCCATTTTTAAATTTTTACAAAAACTTTTTATAATTTTAAATGCTAAAATGTAGAAATTATTTTTTAAATTCTTAAATAAAAAAATGGGGAAAAATCATAAATATTAAAGAATGTTCGATTTTTTTTCTGGCCTAATGGCTTCAATATGTTTATTTTATTCTTATTGTATGGATTATATTTTCTAAACTAATATGTTTATTTAAAAAGTTTTTCTTTAAAGTTTAACAAAATAATTATAAGTTGGAAAAGAAAGATTAGACTTCACCTTTAAACACCTGAATGTTATTCAGTCTTAAAAAATTTATAGTCAAATAGATAAAATAAAATTGTTGCAGCTTTTATGATTATTTATATTTTTGCAAAAAGAAAATTTGATATATAAATATTTGTATTATCACATTAAGTATTAAAATACTTTGCGATAGTTTCAGAGAATAAAAGGCGTGAATCGAGAAATTTTAATATAATTTCAAATTTTAATTAAAGTTTAATTAATAACTAGCATTAGATACGCGCGCTTAAAGCGCGCGTGCACATTCTATTTTCATTATTAAAGGAATACAATTGGTCACGAATTAAAATTACAATTTATATTTTCATTCTTTTTCATCATTAAATTAAAAAAAAATAGTTAATTGTATCAAAACAATTATTATCGTAGTATTTCTAATCTTTACAAATAAAATCAGACTTATTTTAGTACGCACACTGTAAAAAAATAAACTAAAAATTCATACTAAAATTTACAATTATCTCTTATTAATACTATAACAAAAATCAACTTTGATTTTTTCATTTTGCAAACTTTAATAAAAAGTAGGAGACTGTTTCTATTTACCCCTAAATTTTTGCAAAGTTGAAAAATTTAGAGGTAAATAGAAACAGTTGATTATTGCGATTTAATGATACCCATATTTTTTTCTTCGCCATAAAATTGTTCCACGGAAGTGAAATAATAACTCAATACACAAGAAAACAAGAAATTACAGAAAAAATTAGTTAATTGAGACAAAACATTTATACTTTTATACTTTTTATACATTTTTTATAATAACAAATTTATGCATCATTTAAGAAAAAATTATTAACTCAAAACAGGTTTGCTAAAAATTAATGGGGATGTTTTTAGTAGTCAGGGAACCTAAATTATAAAGAATTTAATTATATGCTTTTTGTTTAAAAAATAACTTTTTTGAATTTTTGTCAAATATATTAAAAAATTTCACAGCCTATTTAAGGAAAGTAATTATATTTTTTATATTCTTATATTCTTTGAATGAACATAAATTTAAAAGTAAACAAAAAAAAAATTTTTGTGAAGAGGATGCAAAATTCACTATTTGATATTAATTAATATTGTTTATAACAATTTAAATAAAATATTTTTTAAACAAAAAGGAAAAATATAATCTTCAAATAAATTTAAATTAAAAAAAAAATGTGAAAAAAATTCTTTAGTGGAGAGGAATCAAAGCTGACAATTTGTTAATTAATATTGTTTATAACAATTAAAAGTGTAGTTTTTGTTAGGGGCGTTGTAAAAAATTCTTGGTCATTTTATAGAAATTATGATAATTTTTTTTCATCTATTTCTAAAAAAATCAAAATTTTATTAAAAATTATGTTTAAAAAATTAAGAAATTACTCAAATTTTTAAATTTTTTTTTAATAACCTTTAAAATTTTGTTAAATTATTTTCGACTTTTTTTAGAAATAAATAAAAGAAAATATAAAAGTTCGTTTTGTCAGACAGAATTTTTTAACAACACTTATTTTTTAAAATAGAAAAGAATGAAAAAATTTGCTTTGTTAAAAAAAAAATATTTTGATTTTGTTAAAAAAATTGTGATAAATACATAGAAATTATGCAAAAAAAATACTATACAAATATTGTTAAAACAATATGATTGGCAAAATTAATTACAAAATAGAAGTTTTTAAAAAAAAGTTGATGATGATATATAAATAGTCCAAATTTAATTATTTTTTTCTTCGATGATTTTAAATAAAGAGAAAGAAATTATTCAAGTTTTTTCATTAAATTCTGAAAGAAACTGAAATTAATTCATTTTTAGAAGTTTCAAAAATTAAATCTTATTAAAGAAATTCTTCAAATGAAATTAAATTTTGCTTTTTTTTACTAAAAAATGTGAATTGTTAATAGCCATGATTGTTAAATATTTATTAACATTAGAAAGAGAAACTACACGCGCGCTTTTTAGCTATGTAAAATATAAAATAATCTTTATACACATAGAAAAATAAAAATTGTAATTATGAAATTCACAAATTCTACCTACAAATTTTTTTCATTAATTTAAAAAAGAATAAAAATTGTGATTAAAGAACATAAATTACACAAATTTTTTTTCAAAAGAAACTAAAAATTTTAAAAAATAAACAAAATTATATTGATAAATCAACATTACGAAAATTTCTTACCTTAAAAAAATTACTATCTTTTAACCTTTTTTCTTCGTAAACAATAAAAATTGAGATTGACAAATCAAAAAACTGTATAATTTCGATCTTTCAGGCAAAGTGTTTTTAAAAAGAAAAAACAAAAGCATACACAAAAACTAACTTCAAACTGCGGACAGAATGAATGAATGAATTGAATGAAAATACGAAGATTATTATATGTAATAATTTGTGTGGTAGTCAATTTTAATGGGACATGGATTTTTTTTAGGACAACTTGATTTTTTTCCACTCAAAGATTATTAGTATATTAGAATATTGTTATAGACTATTACAGTGAACCAGCAAATTAGTAATTAGCAGTTTCAAAATATTTATAATCATGTAATATTTAGAATAAAGAAAATTATATTACAAAATGACAATTGTTATTTTTATTTATACATACAATTAATATCTAATTAATAAATCTACATGCAATTAATTTCCTCGTCAGATGGAATAATATTTTTCGTCAACTCTAAAAATTTTTCAAACAAACAAGGTGATGTACAGTTTGGAATAGTCAATTCTTGTACTTCAGATGGTTCTCCCAAATAGTGTAAAATCTGTTAAGAAAAAGTAAATTTTTAATCTTCTGCACTTTGGTTATAAAACAAAACTGGAATACTTACTTTGACAAAGTATTTCTTATCCATATGAAGAAGTTCTATAATTACAGCACTAGTGAATTCTGGTACATGCGGTACCACAACATTAAGTGCAGCTAACAAAGAGTATACATTTATATCGTGACTGCTGTATAAAAATATTTTTTGTCTCTTTTCCATTGTACCACTGATTGTAACTTTCATGTCTTCTATAATTTTTCGAACTAAGGGTCCTGTGATGATAAAGTTTTATGGAATTAATGTCAATTAGTTTAATTGAGAATTAGTTAAAATTTACCTGAATTTAAACGTTGTATAATTTTATTGTAGTTGACAAATTCTAATCTTTTTAGTCCTGCTTCTAGAAATTGTTTGTTTTGTAAATATTTATCTATCCATGAGGGTAAATCATGATCCAGGTGTTTTAAAGATAAAAGATCGCAGTAAAGTGTAAAAATATCTCTAGGTGTTGTTATGTTTATTCCAGACAAGGACGTCAATTCTTTGGTTAAATTCTTGTAGCTTTTTATTCTTTTTATCACATTGGGATGATTTAGTATTCTATTATGCTCCTCTTCAACCCTTGATATAAAAATAAGTAGTAAATCAGTTTTTAATCTTTCAATTAAAGATAATCGAGTGGATGAATCACACTTTCACTTTCCACTTCCCACTCTCACTTTCACTTCCTTCTCCCACTTTTCATTCTCATTTCCCACATTCACTTCCCACCTTCAACTTTACATTCTCACTTTCCACTGCCCACATTCACTTTCCACTTCCCACATTCATATCCCACCTTCCAATTTCCACTCCCACTTTACACTGTAACGTCCATCCTTCCACTTCTATTCCCATTCTTACTTCCTACCTTAATAATTTCCACTCTCACTTCCCACCTTTTAATTTCCACTCCCACATTACACTATCACTTCCCCCCTTCCACTTCCCATTCCAACATTCCAATTACCAATCCCACTTCCCACTGCCACACATTCACATCTCACTTTACAACATCACTTCCCTCCTTACACTTCCTATTTCCACATTCACTTTCCACTTCCCACATTCACATCCCACCTTTTAATTTCCAATCCCACTTTACACTGTAACTTCGCTCTTTCCTCTTCCATTCACACTCTTACTTCCCACCTTCAACTTTCCATTCTCACTTTCCACTGCCCACATTCACTTCCCACCTTCCAATTTCCACTTCCACTTTACACTATCACTTCCCATTCCCACATTCCAATTACCACTCTCACTTCCCACACATTTACATCTCACTTTACAATATCACTTCCCTCCTTCCAATTTCATCCCCACTCTTACTTCCTACCTTACCAATTCCCACTCACTTCCCATTGCCACACATTCATATCTCACTTTACAATATCACTTCCCTCCTTCCACTTTCATTTCCACTTTTACTTCCTACCTTACCAATTCCCACTATCACTTCCCACCTTCCCATTCCCACATTCCAATTACCAATCTCACCACTGTCACACATTCACATCTCACTTTACAATATCAATTCCCTCCTTATTCTTCCCATTCCCACATTCACATCCCACCTTTCACTCTTACTTCCCACTGCCTACTTTCACATCCCACCTTCCAATTTCCACTTCCACGTTATACTGTAACTTCCCACCTTTCAATTTCCACTCCCACTTTACACTATCACTTTCCTCCTTCCACTTCCCATTCCCACAATCCAATTACCAATCTCCCTTCCCACTGCCATACATTCACATCTGACTTTACTTCCAACTTTCCACTCTCACTTTCCATTCTCATTTACAACATTCACTTCCCTCTTTAACTCTTACTTTCGTCTGCCCACATTCACCTTCAACTTTCCACCTACCACTCTCACTTCCCACTTTTATTTCACACCTTCCACTCTCACTTTCCATTTGCACTTCTTACACTCACTTTCAATTCCTACTTTCCACTCTCACTTCCCACTCACACATTCCATTATAATTTCCTACACTCATTTCCCACTTTTTACTTCAAACTCTCACTTTCCATTCTCCTTTACCACCTTCTACTTTACACTGCCTACATTCACTTTCTACTTCCCACATTCACATCCCACCTTCCACTCTTGCTTCCTACCTTCCAATTTCTACTCCCACTTTACACTATCACTTCCCTCCTTCTACTTCCCATTTCTACTCTTCACATTTCTACTATTTGGAGGGGAAAGTGATAAGTGTAAGGGGGACGCATGATTATTCCCCAAATGTCATTTTTCCGAAATGTCATTTTACCGAACTGCACTTTTGCGAATAGTCATTTTTGCGAAAAGCCAATTTTGCGAAATGTCACTTTTACGAATTGTTATTTTTGCGAAAAGCTATTTTTGCGAATTGTCATTTTTGCGAATCGATAATTTTACGAATTGTCAATTTTCCGAAAAGTCATTTTTGCGAATCGCCATTTTTACGAATTATCAATTTTCCGAAAAGTCATTTTTGCGAAAAATACAATAGTGAATTTATAGATACCTACAAGTTTCTATTGTATTTTTCGCAAAAATGACTTTTCGGAAAATTGATAATTCGTAAAAATGGCGATTCGCAAAAATGACTTTTCGGAAAAATGACTTTTCGGAAAATTGACAATTCGCAAAAATGGCAATTCGTAAAAATGACTATTCGCAAAAATGGCTTTTCGCAAAAATGGCTTTTCGCAAAAATGACATTTCACAAAAATGTCTTTTCATAAAAATGACAATTCGCAAAAATGAGTTTTCGAAAAATTGACAAATCGCAAAAGTGACAATTCGCAAAAATGTCAATTCGCAAAAATTACTTTTCGAAAAATTGACTAATCGTAAAAATGACATTTCAGAAAAATCTCTTTTCGCAAAAATGACATTTGACAAAAATGTCTTTTCGTAAAAATGACAATTCGTAAGAATGACTTTTCGGAAAATTGACAATTCGTAAAAATGTCGATTCGCAAAAATAACTTTTCGAAAAAATTGACAATTCGTAAAAATTGCGATTCGCAAAAATGACAATTCGCAAAAATAGCTTTTCGAAAAAATAACAATTCGCAAAAGTGACATTTCGCAAAATTGGCTTTTCGCAAAATTGACTATTCGCAAAAGTGCAGTTCGGTAAAATGACATTTCAGAAAAATGACATTTGGGGAATAATCATGCGCCCCAGTGTAAGGTGGGAAGTGAGAGAGGAAGTTGAAGATGGTAGTTGACAGTGAAGGGTGGGATGTGGAAAGTGGAAAGTAAAAGTGAAAAGTGAGAGTGGAAAGTGGGAGTAGAAAGTGAAAGGCTGGAAGTGAATGTGGAAAATGGGATGTTAATGCGGGGAAAGTGGGAAGTGCGAGTGAAAAGTGATAAGTGTAAGGTAGGAAGTGAGAGAGGAAGTTGATGATGGTAGTAGACAGTGAAGGGTGGGATGTGAATATGGAAAGTAAAAGTGAAAAGTGGGAGTAGAAAGTGAAAGGTAGGAAGTAAATGTGGAAAGTGAGAGTGGGAAGTAAATGTGGGAAGTGAGCGTGAAAAGTGAGAGTGGGATGTGAAAAGTGGAAGGTAGGATGTGAATGTGGAAAGTGGAATGTGAGAGTGTTAAGTGGAAGGTGGGAAGTTTAAAGTGGTAATGGAAGGTAATATGTTAATGTGGGAAGTAAGAGTGGGAAGTGGTAATGGTAAGTGGAAGGTGAGAGGTAAATGTGGAAAGTGTGAGTGGAAAGTGGGATGTGAATGTGGAAAGTGGGAAATGAGAGTGTACTGTGGGAGTGGAAGGTGGGAAGTGAGAGGGAAAGGTGGTAGTGGGAAGTGAAAGTGGACAATGGAAAGTGAAAGTGGGTATGGTAAGTGGAAAGTGACAGAAGGGAAGTGGAAAGTGAAACTGGAAAATAAGGGTGGGAAGTTGAAAGTGGTAATTAGAAAGTTGAAGGTGGGATGTGAATGTGAAAAGTGAGAGTGTTAAGTGGAAGGTAAGAAGTTGAAAGTGGTAGTGGAAGATGGTGGTATGTTATTGTGGGAAGTGAGAGTGGGAATGGTAAGTCGAAGGTGAGAAGTAAATGTGTAAAGTGTTAGTGAAAAGTGGGAAGTTGAAAGTGGTAGTAAAAGTGGAAGGTGGGATGTGAATGTGGGAAGTGGAAATTGGGAAATGAGAGTGTAAAGTGGGAGTGGAAGGTGGGAAGTTGAAAGTGGTAGTTAAAAGTGGAAGGTGGGATGTGAATGTGGGATGTGGAAAGTGGGAAATGAGAGTGTAAAGTGGGAATGGAAGATGGGAAGTTGAAAGTGGTAGTGGATTGTGGGATGTAAATGTGGGCAATGGAAAGTGAAAGTGGGAATGGTAAGTGGAAAGTGAAAGTGAGAAATTAGGGTGGGAAGAGTGAATTGTAAGTGGATAGGGCAAATGGAATGTGGGAAGTGAGCGTGGGAAGTTTAAAGTGGTAATTAGAAAGTGGAAGTAATTAGAAAGTGGAAGGTGGGATGTGAATGTGGAAGTGAGAGTGTTAAGTGGAAGGTGGGAAGTTAAAAGTGGTAGTGGAAGGTGGGATGTTAATGTGGGAAGTAAGGAGTGGGAGGGTAGAAAGTAAATGTGGAAAGCGAGAGTGGGGAGTGGAAGGTGGGTTTGTGAGTGGAATGTGGAAAGTCAGAGTGGGAAGTTGAAAGTGCTAGTGGATTGTGGGATGTGAAAGTGGAAAGTGAAAGTGAAAGTGGAAGGTGGAATGTGGAAAAGTGTCAGAATCGACCCCATGGAGAAGGTAACTTACGATTTGCAGATATATACACGATTAAGAAGAATGTCTTGTTCTTGTGGAACGTAGTCCGTAACAATTGGTTGCCAATTCAAATGACTATTCCATTTTTGTAGTGAATTTGGAGGATATAATCCAGCTAGAACAAGTTGGAGAGTCATTCTTGTCCTGGGGAAATCAGTGCTTCGTGTATAAATTTCTTCTGGAATATAAGTGGTTCCCAGAAAGTCGTTATACATTAACCGAAGTAACTCTCCAAACTGGTGTGCTCGTAATTTGCCTTTCTGAAAAAATTGTTTGTAATTAGATGTTGGAAAAAAAATGCTGATAAAGAATCAAAACTCTCTCTATACTTACATTAGTCAAACCTGCCAAACCCTCAGGATAATAATTTTGATCGACATCAATAAAATTTGGGTATATAAATTCCGGTGTTCGATCTCCATGCCTGAATACCTATTTTATTTTAAAAAATAAAAAAAATCATTATTAGGTTTATAATCACCTTGAAGTGAATTTACAAAAATACATGCTAAAAGTTTTTCTCTGTCACGTTTTAACAATAAATTGAATAATTTATCCTGCAATTTTCTTTAACGCAAACAGTAGTTATGCGATAAATTTTTAAAAATATTTTAAAAGTTCCAAACGTCGTTTGTTTTTTGTTTGTCAACTATAGGTAATATATTCTCTTCTATCTTTACATTAAGAACAAATAATTTTTCATTATTTTCTTTTCTATAACAGTCATCGTCATCAATAAATCCTAATTTATAACATTTTCATTAATTAAAAAAAAATAGAAAATTTTACATGACATTTCTAATGTTCGGAAAATATTCTAGACATATACCAAGGTAATAATGTAAAAATACTTACCACATTAACTAATTTAATTTCATAGGAAAAATTCTCTTTGAAACACAATGAACATGTAATGAAAACAATTATTAAAAACTTTGTAACAAAATTTGTAAATGTCATCATGATTTTAATAGTAATTGGCAAAAAAATTGGGAACTTTATTAAAATCTTTTAATATGTATGTTCAGTAACAACACTGATTTTTAGTTAATTATAGTTACTTTTAGTTAATATATAACTAATACATTTAATTAATTTAACATATACAATTAAAAATAACTATTTTCCATAATTAATTGTTTGGTAAATTTCTCTAAGCAAATAAAAAAAGTGTTAAAATTTCTTTCATAAAAGTCACATTATATTTTCCTTATTCAACAAACATTAATGGAAAACTGATTATTTTAGAAATAATAGCAATTTATTGTATCAATTATTTCCCAATAGAATTTCCTAATATAAATCTAATCTCTAATTTACTCATATTGGACAAAGTTCACGATAAACTAAAATATCTATGAGTCTAGAAAATAATGCTGTAAAAATTGTGCATTCACTACAATTGTTTTGAACAAAATTTATATATATATATATATATATATATATATATATATATATATATATATATATATATATATATATATATATATATATAAATTTTGTTCAAAACAATTGACGTGGAAAAATTAACTAATTAGTAAATATATTTTTATTCATTGTCCGAATGTTTTCGTATTATTTGCCTTATTTTATAAAACATCTCAGACGTTAAAGATTATTTAAATAATAATTTCATCATTTATAAGGTTTTTGGGGTCGCTGAATTCGAATTTGAGGTCAGTTTTTTAAAATTCAAAATGGCCGATTCAATATGGTGGATATTTTTAAAATTGATGCATTTCGATCGAAATTAATTTTTTTGAGGTTTTCGGGGTCGCTGATTACGAATCTGATGTCAGTTTTTTAAAATTCACATATATCGAATCCAAATTCTTTTGTACTCGCTAATCATGAATATAAAGTCAGATTTCAGAAATTCGAAATTTTTTTTTGATATTATAATTATTTAGTGAACCGGAAAAAAAAGTTATTTGTTTATAAAATATAATTATTCATATATAAATATTCTTAGATTCATAAAAAAAAAATTTTCCACTTATTAAAAACTACACATGGAATTATTAACCCTATAATTTTTAATATAAGCTGTCAATTATATTTCGCAAACATAAACTAAAATCAAACAAATAAAGTAAATAATTCAATTATTTTTATCAAATTAATTCTCGTGATTATACAATGAAATGTTTGTCATTTATTGTAACAATAAATTTATTGCACAATTGTAAAATATACTTTATTGATATTGTAAACAAAAAAAATAGTGTTAACAGTTTGATAAAGTTTACATATACATTTTTTTCATGAATTTTAATATAAATATTAAATTTACATAAATAAGACACGCGCAATTTATTTTAATAAACGGGGCAATACGATATTATTTGATGATGAATAATAATTTATTTTAATTTACTTAAAAAAATTATTAATAAAACATTTTAAAATAAGTAAATAAAGAAATTATTTGTTTTTTAATAAATTTTCTTTACGACAAACTGCTTATTTAAGGGAGATCGGAATCTTTTTTTACGCACTTTATATTTTTTCCAGTATACCTTTTATATTCTTTCAAATATATTAATATATTTGTGACTACAATAATTGTAGGTAAGACATTTTTTTATATTAATTAAAATTAAATATTTTAAAATTCATTAAATATGAATTATTATTTTTAACAAAAAAAAAGTTGATTGTAAAAAAATTCCATTCGAGTTATTTTTTTTTCTATTAAGACAGAAATAAAAAAAAAAATTCTATATCTCACCTGATATACAACCCGTATATTTTTTCGCATATAAGATCATTTCTGAAATTAATAGTATCATCTCTTTCGACACAGCAAGTTTATTGCTGTAAATCAATTTAAATATTTTAAAAATTATTTTGTATTATTTTGAATTATTTTATTTTGTAAATTCTTATTTTTTTTTTATTTTTAATTATCTTTAGTTTATAAATTTTATTTATAAAATTGAAAATTATTTTTAAAAATATTTCCCTGAATGTTCATTTTTTAAAATTAAAATTACTTTTGGAACTATTTCAGGTGGAGTAGAATTATTGTAAATCTAAAAAGCAGGATAGTATTTTATAGAAAATATATTTTACTGTAAGAGTAGAAAATTTTCATATACATTTTGAAATGTCTGTTAATACTCTAACTACTTTTGTAATTATAGCAGTATTAAATATATTAACAATTGCCAGTGAACCAAAAAAACACGTTAAATTAGTCAGTGTGGTAAGATTATGAATTTAATTATTATATTTTCATAAATTGTTTCGTTGCTAATATATAGTTTTTTTTTTATTAAATATTTCATTAAAAAATAAATATTGAAGATTATTATTATTTAAAAGCACCCTGATAAATTATTAAATCGTTTGAAAAACTAAATAAGGTCAAATTAGCTTTGATCTTGGCACAGTTTGAGTTTTTTTCCAGATAAACCTCATTCTTAAATTGATATATGTGATAATTTTTCTTTACTATCTACTCATAATTAATTTCCATGCCCACAGGTTTTTAGACATGGAGATCGTACTCCAGATATTGTATACCCTAAGATGCCTTACACGAATGATAATTATTTTCCCAATGGTGTTGGAGGATTGACGAATGTATGATTCGAAATTTTTTCAAAATTTATTTATTTTATTCTAAATAGTAAATTTTAATTTTAATTTTAATTTTAATTTTAATTTTTTTTTTTTTTTTTTTTTTTTTTTTTTAATGTTACTTTTTAAAGCTGAAGTCGAATATTAATTTTCTATTTTAGAATGGTAAAAAAAGGGCTTATCAACTTGGAGAAGTATTGAGAGAAAAGTACAATCAATTTCTGGGTCCAATTTACTATCCAGATAATGTTTATGCTCAGAGTACGGATTATGTAAGAACAAAAATGACATTACAACTTGTTTTAGCAGCAATGTATCCCCCATCGGAATTGCAAAGATGGAACTCTCATTTAGATTGGCAACCAATACCAACAGTTTATGTTCCTGAGCAGAATGATAAATTACTTTTGAGAACATACTATTGTAATTCGTAAGTATTTCTAATTATGACCATAAAAATGCACGCATTAGAGCTTTAATTTTTAAAATAATTTTATAAAAATATCCCCCATTTGGGATGGGAAAAAAGGAAAACCATTGAAAACAATGATAAAAATACTGAAATCTTTTTAAATATCATCCCTATGTTCTTCGTTTTAAAATTATGTTACAGAATTAAACCTAATGTTGCGGATTTTATATAAACAGACTTTGCACTTAATAATTAATTTTAAAAATTTAGCAAAAAGTAGCTTTTTTAAACTAAAAAAAAAAAAAAAAGAATAAAAAAGTAGCTATCGAAAAATTAAACTTTACGACAAAAAAAAAACTCGTTTTAGACACTTCGGAAAACTGACAAAAATTTCATTCTATACTTTCATGACTTTTTTCCAATTTTCATCAAAAATATTTACTTCTTTCTTATTCTACGCTAATAAATTGAATTTCTGCAACGAATTGTATTATTTATGAAAGAATTTAAATATTTATAAAAAAAAATTTAATTCTTGCGAAGAATTATATAAAAATTTTTAAAATAATTCATTTCTTTAGACTAATTTTATGCAAATTTTAATTTAAATAATTGAATTTCCAAGATATTTATTATTCATAAAAAGAATTTTACAAAGATATTTACACAAAATTTTATAAATATTAATTGAATTCTGTTTGGAAATTTTATGAAAATAGAAGATATTGAAAATCATTGAATTGCAAAAAGCATTTTATTATTTATGAAAATAATTGAATTCTTGCGAACGATTTTATTAGAATATTTTAAAATAATTGAATTTCCAAAAATAAATTTATTACTTTTTAAAAATAATTGAATTCTTGAATTAATAAATAAAATTAATAATTAAAAAAAATTAATTAATTAAAAAATTAAAAAAATTAAATTAATTAAATTAATTAATTAATTAACCCTTTAACGACGAGATGTGCTACTTTTCAACATGAATTTCAATCTCTTACAATTAGTAGAAAAAAGCCATAAAAGTTTTTAAAAGTCCATACCCTACTATTTTTGGGGTCGCTCTTTCGAATGGTGTGGTCAAAATTTTCAAGAAATGATATTTAACCCTTCTTTTTTCAAAAATACTAAAAAATGTCAAGTTTTTTTAATGTAATTTTTTTCAAAAGAATTTTTTTCTCTGTCATAACGCTTTTCAAATACAACAAAAAGTATCAGAAACGTGTTCCCGATATTTGTACTTGAAAAATATTCATTTATAATTTTTATTTTTTTCGATTTTGAATTTAAAATGGCGCTTGAAGGACAAAATTTTTCCCTTATTTTACGTAAGATGACAAACTTTTTCAAAATTGCCTAAATCTGATTGAAATTTGTTACTCGGGGGTTTTTGGGGTAGCTGATTACGATTCTGATGTTAGTTTTTAAAAATTCAAAATGGCGGATCCAATATGGCGGATGACTTTTTAAAAATTGATCGGATTCGATTGAAACTCGTTACTCGGTTGTTTTCAGGGTCGCTGGTTACGAATCCGATGTTAGTTTTCCAAAATTTAAAATGGCAGATCTAATATGGCAGACGAAATAAAAAAATTGTTCAGATTTCCTTGAAACTTGTTGCTTGGGGGTTTTTAGGGTCGCTGATTGCGAATTTGATATCAGAATTTCAAAATTCAAAATGGCGGATCTAATCTGATAGATGACTTTTTTAAAAATTGATCGAATTTGCTTGACATTTGTTCCTCTGGGGTTTTTGGGTCCCCTAATGACGAATCTGACATTAGATTCCACAAATCCAATATGGCGGATTCAAAATGGCGGACTAATTTTTCAAAATTTCTCAAACCTGATAAAAACTCGTTACTCGTGGGTTTTTGGGGTCGCTGGTTACGAATCCGATGTTAGTTTTTCAAAATTCAAAATGGCGGATTACATATGGCGGACGAGGTTTAAAAAAATATTTGGATTTATATATAAATTTATACTTAGGGTATCTTGGGGTCGATAATTACGAAACAGATGAATTTCTGGATTTCTATGTAAATTAGTATTTATTTGTATTAATGGTTTGTTCTTACCAATTCTTATAGCTATTTTATACCAAGCATTTTGAATTTTAAAAAACGAACATCGGATTCGCAATCAGCGGACCCAAAAACCCACAAGTAACAAAATTCAAGCAAATTCGACTAATTTTTTAACTTCGTCCGCCATATTCGATCCGCCGTTTTGAATTTTGAAAAAGTAACATCGATTTTTTCGTACCGTAGATCACTTTTAACTTTCCCTATCCAATATTGTGAAATATAGATTAGTTGATACTGATAGAGTAAGAGCAAATAGAGTATAATAATTTCGATATTTTGAATTCAAGCAAATCCGAACAGTTTTTTTATTTCGTCCGCCACATTAGTTCCGCCATTTTGAATTTTGAAAAACTAACATCGGATTCGTAACCAGCGACTCCGAAAACTCCCGAGTAACGAGTTTCAAGCGAATCCGATCAATTTTTTAAAAAGTCATCCGCCATATTGGATAAGACATTTTGAATTTTGAAAATCTGTTATCAGATTCGTAATCAGCGACCCCAAAAACCCCCGAGTAACAAGTCTCAAGGAAATCTGAACAATTTTTTTATTTCGTCCGCCATATTAGATCCGCCATTTTGAATTTTGAAAAACTAATATTGGATTCGTAACCAGCGACCCCGAAAACCCCGAAGTAACGAGTTTCAAGCGAATCCGATCAATTTTTTAAAAAGTCATACGCCATATTGGATCCGCCATTTTGAATTTTAAAAATCTGATATCAGATTCGTAATCAGCGACCCCGAAAACCCTCGAGTATCAAATTTCAATTAGATTTGAGCAATTTTGAAAAAGTTTGTCATCTTACGTAAAATAAGGAAAAAATTTTGTTCTTCAAGCGCCATTTTAAATTCAAAATCGAAAAAAATAAAAATTAGAAATGAATATTTTTTAAGTACAACTATCGGGAACACGTTTCTGATACTTTTTGTTGTATTTGAAAAGCGTTATGACAGAGAAAAAAATTCTTTTGAAAAAAATTACATTAAAAAAACTTGACATTTTTTAGTATTTTTGAAAAAAGAAGGGTTAAATATCATTTTTTGAAAATTTTGACCACACCATTCGAAAGAGCGACCCCAAAAATAGTAGGGTATGGACTTTTAAAAACTTTTATGGCTTTTTTCTACTAATTGTAAGAGATTGAAATTCATGTTGAAAAGTAGCACATCTCGTCGTTAAAGGGTTAATTAATTAAATTAATCAAAAAATTAATTATTAATTAAATTAATAATTGAATTCTTATTTTATTAAAATAATTGAATTTTGAAAAAAATTTTATTAAAATGTCTCAAAATAATTGAATTTTCGGAAATAATTTTGTTATTATCGACATAATTGAATTCTTCCGAAGAATTATTTATATGTAAATAATTTAATTCTTGGGAAGAATTTTATTAAAATCTAAAAGAATAATTGAATTATATTTCAAAAAAAAATTTAATTAAAATTTTATTTAAAATAATTAATTTTTTTCGATCAATTTTATTAAAATATTTGAATATAATTGAATTCCGGTAAAAAATTCTAACATTTTTGTAAATAATTGAATTCTTCTGAGAAGTTTTGAAAAAAAACATTTTTTTTGAATAATTGATTTTTTCGAGAAACTGAAATTAAATTTTTCATAATAATTACATTTTTTGAGCAATTCCTAAAAAATTGTATTAAAAATAATTGAAATTCTGCGATGAATTTTATTATTTATAAAAATAATTGAATAGTTGCTAAAAATTTTATTAAAAATTTTCAAAAATAATTGAATTCCAGAGAAGAATTTTATTATTTATGAAAATAATTGAATTATTGCCAAAAAATTCTATTAAAATGTTTAAAAAGAATTGAATTTCTATTGAAAACATTTGTTATTTTTGAAAATAATTAAATATTCTTGCAAACGATTTTATTAGATTTTTCCAAAATTCTTAAATTTCCAAGTAAAAAATTGATAAATTTAAAAAATAATTGAATTCTTGTGATGAATATTATTATTTATGAAAATAATTGAATTTTACAAAGAATTTTATTAAAATACCGCAAAATAATTGAATTTTCATGAATAATTTTATTATTTATCGACATAATTGAATTCTATCGAAAAATAACATATTTATATGTAAATAATTGATTTCTTTCAAAAGAAATTTTAAAAAAACATTTTTTTAAATAATTGATTTTTTCGAGAAATTAAAATTAAATTTTTAAAAATAATTCCATTATTTTTGAGCAATTCCTGAAAAATTGTATTAAAAATAATTGAAATCCTGTGAGATAAATTTTATTATTTATGAAAATAATGAAATTATTGCGAAGAAATTTATAAAGAATTTGTAAATAATTGAACTCATTTTGTGAAATTTTTATTATTTTTTATGAATATAATTAAATTGAAAAAATTTCATGAATTTAGTCGAAAATCAAGATTTTTAAATTTTCTGTAGAAAAAAAAAGAAAAAATCGACCAATTTTTATTTTTCAGAAATTTTTAAAATCGTTCAAAAACTTATTTTTTGAGTATAATATGTTTGAAAATCAAAACAAATATCGAATTCAGTCGAAATTTACGATTGCAAAAATTTTCTGAAACAAAAAATTTGAAGAAATTGACGAAAATCACAATTTTTAAATTTCCTATCGAAAAAAAAAACGAGAAAAACGACGATTTTTAAATTTTGAAAAAATTTTAATTTCTTTTAAAAACTTGTTTTTCGAGTATAATTTAGATGGAAAATGAAAAGATTTCATGAATTTAGTCGAAAATCAAGATTTTTAAATTTTCTGTAGAAAAAAAAAACAAAATTATCGACCAAGTTTTATTTTTCAGAAATTTTTAAAATCGTTCAAAAACTTTTTTTTTTTTTATTTTATATTATATTTGATTGCATTAAATATTTTTTTAAATAATTGAATTCATTTGGAAAATTTTTGAAAATAATTGAAATTTTTGCCGAGAATTGTATTAAAATTTTTTTTAAATAATTGAATTGATTCGAAGAATTTTATAAAAATTTTTTTAAAATAATTGAATTCTTGCAACGAATTTTTATTAAAATTTTCAAAAATAATTGAATTCTTACGAAGAACTTTATTAAAATTTTTTTTAAATAATTTGAATTCTTGCAACGAATTTTATTAAAGTTCTCAAAAATAATTGAATATTATTACGAAGAACTTTATTAATTTTTTTTTTAAATAATTGAATTCTAGCGAAGAATTTTATAAAAATCATTTTTATCAATCATTTTATTTAAAATCATTTTTTTTTCAAATTATTTTTTAAATCATTTTTTTTTAATTCAAATGATTTAATTAATCATTTAATGATTAATTGATTTTTTTTCGAAAAATTATATGAAAATTGTGTTTGAAAATAATTAAATTCCTGTAAAAATTTTATTATTTATGAAAATGAGAAAATAAGAATTTCTATGAGAATATTTGTTATTTCTGAAAATAATTGAATTTTTCGATTAATTAATTTAAAATAGTATGTAAAATACTTGAAATTCTTTGATGAGTTCTATTAAATATAGATAAAAATAATTGAATTATTGCTTATAATTTTATCAAAAATTGTTTTTAAAAATTGAATATTTACATGAGAAATGTTAATATTAGTGATAGTAATTGAATTATTGTCAAGTTGTATAAAAATTTTGTTAAATAATTAATTTTTTTCGAAATTATTAATTTTAAAAATTCTGTTCTAAATATGAATTGAATTTCTGTGGAAATTTTATTATATTTATGAAAATAATTGAATTTTTTATTAATTTAATCAATTTTTTTTATATAATTCAATTCTTCTGGCAGATGAAATTTAAAAAAAGTTTCCAAACAGTTGTAGCATAATGTAAAAAAATAGTAAATAGTAGATTTTAGTTTGGCAGCAACTTCTGGTGCATCCTATGTTATTTGGTGGTTCGATGTTCCTTGCTCTTTCTCTAATGTCTTCTTTTACCCATAAAAGATGATTTTCACATTCGTCGAATTGACATATAAAAAATTAAATGATTAAAAAATAAGTAACAGATTTTATTAATTACCAGATGTTTATTATAATTTATAATTATTTTATTATAATTACCAGATTTTTGGAGAATTACGAGAACTTAAAAAAGGAGGCCTATATCTCCGAGAAACTGGAGAGGTTCGAAAATGCAAAAGAGGAATTGACAAACATAACAGGATGGAAGATGAATGACATCTACGATCTCTACACTCTACATTGTAACCTCGTGTGTTTAAATTACATGGACAAACATTTACCAAATTGGGTCAGTACATTATCATCCATTCTCAATGATTCAACTGTGACAACATTCAATTTAATGAATTACAACAATCTTTTAAAAAAACTGAATGGAGGTAGGAATTATTTACAATTGTAAATAATTTTTTCTATTAATACAGAAAGTCATCAGAAACATAATACTAATTATTTAGCATACTTGCTCTAATAAAAAAAAAAAATTACTTTACAGGAGCCCTTTTACGAAAAGTTGCCGAGGACATGAAATTAGTTGCAGATGGCGATCGGCATAAACATAAAGTATTTCTATACAGTAGCCATGATCTCAATGTATACGCAATGCTAGCATCTCTAAATGTTGTTCAGCCACATCTACCAGAATTCACCAGCGCTGTTATTATAGAATTGTACACAATTAACGAAGTCTATTACGTTGAGGTAAATTTAAATTTTAAACACTCGTATCTATAAGAATCTGTATTCTGTATTTCTGCTACTGTCCAAAGTAAAAACCTCGGTAAAAACCTAGTAACCAAATTTTTTAAGGTCGAAATTTATACTTATAATGTCGATCTTATAAGAAAAATGCGGTTAAATAGGTTTTTACTTTAGACACTAGCAGATTTCTATAATAATTTTTAGGAATTAAATTAATTATAAACTGATTATTTCAATAATTATTTCAGGTTCTACACTATTTGGGTATTCCATCAGTAATTAAGACACTAGAAATACCGAATTGTGGATCTCCGTGTCCATTGTCGACATTCTTTCATATTATAAAAGACGTCATTCCCTCTGATGAAGAATTAAAGTGCTAGCGAATTTTACCAACCTGTGAAATTATTATGCTTTAGTACAAACTCATTGTAATTTACAATATCATAAATAAATTATGTATTTCTCTTACACTTTTTTATCTTTTAAAATTAAAAAAATTTTTTTTTTTTTTTAAATCCTATTTAAATCCTATTCTATAAATATCTTAGAATGAAATTCACTTTCGCAGACTTCACACTCGATAATTAATTTTTAAAAAGTAGCAAAAAGTATAGTTTTCAAACTTAGCTTGAAAAAAATTAAATTTAACGATCAAAAAAAATCAGTTTAGACACTTCACAAAACTGACAAAAATTTAGTTCCATATTTTTTATTTTCCTGACTTTTTCCTAATTTTCATCAAAAATATTTAACTTCTTTCTTATCATACGCTAATAAATTGAATTCCTGCAACGAATTTCATATTATTCATGAAAAAATTTAAATATTTTATTAAAACAAACAATTAATTCTTGAGAAAGAATAATTTATAAAATTTTTTAAATAATTCTATTCTTTCGACTAATTTTATGTAAATTCTAATATTTAAATAATTGAATTCCAGAGAAATTTTCATTATTCTTGAAAAGAATTGAATTCTTACTAAGATTTTTACAAAAAAATTTTTTTAAATAATTGAATTATGTTTGGAAATTTTCTGAAAATAGTAGATATTGAAATAATCATTGAATTACGAAAAGTTTTTAAAAATAATCAATTTTATAACAAATTCTATTAAAATTTTTCAGAATAATTGAATTTCTGTGTGGCATTTTATTACATTTTTTTGAAAATAATTGAATTTCTAAAAAGAATTTTTTTATTTATGGAAATAATTGAATTCTTGCAAACGATTTTATTAGATTTTTCCAAAATTTTTGAATTTCCAAGTAAAAAATTTATAAATTTAAAAAATAATTGAATTCTTGTGATGAATATTATTATTTATGAAAATAATTGAATTTTACAAAGAATTCTATCGAAAAATTACATATTTATGTAAATAATTGATTTCTTCCAAAAGAAATTTAAAAAAAACATTTTTTTAAATAATTGATTTTTTCGAGAAATTAAAATTAAATTTTTGAAAATAATTCCATTATTTTTGAGCAATTCCTGAAAAATTGTATTAAAAATAATTGAAATCCTGTGAGATAAATTTTATTATTTATGAAAATAATGAAATTATTGCGAAGTAATTTATAAAAAATTTGTAAATAATTGAACTTCTTGTGAAATTTTTATTATTTTATATGAATATATAATTAAATGTTTGCGCAAAATTGCATTAAATATTTTTTTAAATAATTGAATTTATTTGGAAAATTTTTGAAAATAATTGAAATTTTTGCCGAGAATTTTATTAAAATTTTTTTTTAAATAATTGAATTCTTGCAACGAATTTTATTAAAATTCTCAAAAATAATTGAATTCTTACGAAGAACTTTATTAATTTTTCTATTATTTAAATAATTGAATTCCAGAGAAATTTTCATTATTCTTGAAAAGAATTGAATTCTTACTAAGATTTTTACAAAAAAATTTTTTAAATAATTGAATTATGTTTGGAAATTTTCTGAAAATAGTAGATATTGAAATAATCATTGAATTACGAAAAGTTTTTAAAAATAATCAATTTTATAACAAATTCTATTAAAATTTTTCAGAATAATTGAATTTCTGTGTGGCATTTTATTACATTTTTTTTAAAATAATTGAATTTCTAAAAAGAATTTTTTTATTTATGGAAATAATTGAATTCTTGCAAACGATTTTATTAGAATATTTTAAAATAATTGAATTTCTGAAAAGAAATTTATTACTTTTAAAAATAATTGAATTCTTGTGATGAATATTGTTATTTATGAAAATAATTGAATTTTGCAAAGAATTTTATAAAAATGCCGCAAAATAATTGAATTTCTACGAATAATTTTATTATTTATCGACATAATTGAATGCTATCGAATTGAATTGAATTCTTGTGAAGAGTTTTAATATTTCTGAAAATAATTGAATTCTTCCGAGGAATTTAAAAAAAAACATTTCTTTAAATAATTGATTTTTTCAAGAAATTGAAATTAAATTTTTAAAAATAATTACATTTTTTGAGCAATTCCTGGAAAATTGTATTAAAAATAATTGAAATCCTGTGAGATGAATTTTATTATTTATGAAAATAATTGAATAGTTGCTAAAGATTTTATTAAAATTTTTAAAAATAATTGTTTTTCTGTGAAAAATTTTGTTATTTTTGAAAATAATTAAATTCTTGCAAACGATTTTATTAGAATTTTTTGAAATTAATTGATTTCCAAGTAAAAATTTATTACTTTTAAAAATAATTGAATTCTTGTGATGAATATTGTTATTTATAAAAATAATTTAATTTTACAAAGAATTTTATTTAAACGCCTCAAACTAATTAAATTTTCGGGAATAATTTTGTTACTATTGGAATAATTGAATTCTTTCGAAGAATTATTTGTAAAATGTAAATAAAAATGTAAATGTAATGTAAATTGAATTATTTCAAAAAAAAAAAATTAATTACAATTGTATTTATAAAAATTAATTTCTTTCGATCAAAATTTTAAAGAAAAAGTTAAGAAACAATTTAAATTGTTTGGATAAGAAGAAACTGACAAATTTTTTTCCTTAAAAAAATTTAAAACACTAATTCTAGTCCTATTATTAGAATAAATATAGAAATTGTCCATTTACCAAATAAATATTACAATATAGTAACGGATATATTTAGACAAAAATAAATTAAACCGGATCTTTCATTTTCATTCACAAAGACAAAGAGGAAAAAGTCTAAATTCTATGCATCATTCATAAGTGTATTCATAATTATTAATCCTCTTCTTTTCATATGAATACAAATCTTATCTGATGTTGACGCGTGGCTCTTTTTAATAAATTCATTGAGATTAGAAGGCAAAGTCTTTTATAAATTTAGACAATAGTTTCTATTTTTGTTGTAAATAAAAGTTACCGTTTACTTTAAAAAAAAACAATTGTCATTGTGTATAAAGCAATAGAAAGAAAATTTTTAAAAATATCCCACGTCGAAAAATTCCATGGAAGTACCCCCTGGAAATTCCATGGAATTTGCATGAAGATTCCCAAGCATTTAATTACTTTTTACAAGTAATAAAATTTTTCACATGAATTCAATTATTTTATCATAAATAATAAAATTAAAAAAAAAAAAAAAAATTTCATAAATAATATTTTTTAATTATTTTCATAAATAATAAAATTCTTCACAAGACTTCAATTACTTAAAACACATGTAATAAAAAATCCTTACAAGAATTCAATTATTTTCCTAAATAATAAAACTCTTCGCAGGATTTCAAGTATAATTAAAAAAAATAGATAAATAATTAAAAAAATAATTAAAATAATTAAAAATAATTTCTTTTATTAGAATTTTAAGTAAATTCTTCGAAAAATGTAATTATTTTCAAAAATATTCAAAAATTAATTATTCTTTTAAAATTCATGCTATAATGCTTTTAATATTCAATTATTATGTAAAATTTTAACTGAAATTCATTTTTAAATCAATTATTTTATTAGAAAATTCTACTAGAATTCAATTATTTAAATACAAATAAAATGAAAAATAAATAATTTATTGAATAAATGAATGTTTTTCAAAATTGAATCCTCATAAAGAACTTAATCAAAAAATTTTTAAATAAATGAATTTTTTTTTTTTTTTTGACGAATTTTCATAAAATTTTCAAGAATAATTACATTTTTCGAAAAAAATAGATGAAAATAATTTAATACCTAGAAAAGGAATTTTATTATTTCTGAAAATAATTGAATATTTGTGAAAAAAATTTATTATTTATGAAAATAATGAAATTATTGCAAAGAAATTTATAAAAATTTTATAAAAATAATTGAACTCCTTGTGAAATTTTTATTATTTTATATGAATATAATTAAATGCTTGCGCAGAATTTCATAAAAATTTTTGAAAATAATTGAAATTTTTACCGAGAAATTTATCAAAAATTTTTTTTAAATAATTCAATTGATTCGAAGAATTTTATAAAATTTTTTTTAAAATAATTAAATTCTTGAAACGAATTTTTATTAAAATTTTTAAAAATAATTGAATTTTTACGCGAAGAACTTTATAAAAGTTTTTTTAAAATAATTAAATTCTTGAAACGAATTTTTATTAAAATTTTCAAAAATAATTGAATTTTTACGAAGAACTTTTTTATTTTTTTTTTTAAATAATTGAATTCTTGAAACGAATTTTTATTAAAATTTTCAAAAATAATTGAATTTTTACGAAGAACTTTTTTATTTTTTTTTTTAAATAATTGAATTCTTGAAACGAATTTTTATTAAAATTTTCAAAAATAATTGAATTTTTACGAAGAACTTTTTTATTTTTTTTTTTAAATAATTGAATTCTTGAAACGAATTTTTATTAAAATTTTCAAAAATAATTGAATTCTCACGAAGAACTTTTTTATTTATTTTTTTTTAAATAATTGAATTCTTAAAACGAATTTTTATTAAAATTTTCAAAAATAATTGAATTCTCACGAAGAACTGTATTAAAATTTTTTTTAAATAATTTGAATTCTTGCAACGAATTTTTATAAAAATTTTTAAAAATAATTGAATTCTCACGAAGAACTTTATTAAAATTTTTTTTAAATAATTGAATTCTTGCAACGAATTTTTATTAAAATTTTCAAAAATAATTGAATTCTTACGAAGAACTTTATTAATATTTTTTTAAATAATTGAATTCTAGCGAAGAATTTTATAAAAATCATTTCAAATAATGGATGTTTTTCAAAAAATTTTATAAAAAATTGTGTATGAAAATAATTAAATTCCTGTAGTAAAAATTAAATTATTTGTGAAAATAATTGATATTCTCGGTAAAAAATTTTATTATTTATGTAAACAATTTAATGTTTGCTTTAAATTTTAACAACACTTGTTTTAAATAATTGAAATCTTTTGAAAAATTTTATCATAAAATAGTGAATATTGGAAATGATTGAATTGAGGAAAATTTTTGAAAATATTTAAAAAATTTTTTCTAAGAATATTTTATTAAAATTTTTGAAAATAATTGAATTTTGGAGAAGAATTTTATTATTTTTAAAGATAATTGAGTAATAATAATAATTAATAATTAATAAATAATAATAATAATAATAATAATAATAATAATAATAATAATAATAATAATAATAATAATAATAATAATAATAATAATAATAATAATAATAATAATAAATAATAATTAATAATAATTAATTAATTAATAATTGAATAATTTTGACGTGGCATTTTTAAAAATTTTTGAATATAATTGAATATATCTGCGAAGAATTTTATTAGATTTTGAAAATAAATTGAATTTCTGCAATTATTTGTAACTTTTTCTAAATTCAATTTTTTCCATTAGTATACTTTAATAAAAATCCCTGACTTTTCCCTAATCTATGACAATCCTGGAAATATTAAAATATTTTTATAATAAAAAACTTAGAAAATTTCCATGGAAACTCCGCACGGAAATTCCATGGAATTTTCAGGGGGTACTTCCATTGAATTTTTCGACGTGGGTAGAAACTTAATTTTTAAATTTTTCTTTTAAACATTGTTCAATGGAAATTTTTTAAAGTTGTAAAAAAGAGCAAATTGATATTAATTTATAATTTATTTATTTCATTATATCAGGTAGAATTAATTTCAAAATAATTTATTTCATCATAATTTCCATCATACATAGATTTTCTTGATCTTTTATTTAAAAAATATATAAAGATAATAATCTTTATATATTTTTTAAATAAAAAATTTTAAATTTAGTTAAAAAATATATAAAGATAATAATCTTTATATATTTTTTAAATAAAAAGATCAAGAAAATCTATGTATGATGGAAATTATGATTTCGGGTCATTGAGATGAATTTTTATAAATTCATAAAAAAAAGTCCACCGTATTTTTTTTTTTTATTTTATTTTTATTTTTTTTTAAATTTTTTTCTCTCTTTGTCTATTTATAAAATATTATTATCACAAGCAACATATAGAGGCAGAAAAAGATTTAGATTTGGAAATAAGGTAAATGGTAGCAGAGACCTGACAATGAGATAACAATGAAGAATTATTTTCTTTGAACGACTATCTACACATGTTTCTGAACACGTGTCAACTTATTTATTTCCCACTCGATATAGGTGGGGGTGTGTTATTATAAACAGGCAGAAATAAAAGTTTAGTAGAAAAGTGTGCACTTTATTTATTCATCATAATTTTATCACTCGTGTTCTGTGCATTACCATTTTTGTGTATACTATTAAAAATTAGAGTTAATAAAATTTTTGAAGAATATTTGCTCTGATATTTATGAGAGAAAATTTCTAATCAGAAGAGATAAAATTGAAATATTTGAAATTCATATATTGATAAAAATTATTTAAAGTGATTATTGTTACTTAATACAATTGTCCGATAAAATTGTCATCAATGTTCAAATGCGTATATTAAGATTGATAAGTAATAATGGAATTGCTTCTTATTTTTATATTAAGTGCTGTGGCAGTCGATGTCAATTGTAAATATGAAATTAAACAAATAAATGTGGCAAGTATTAATTATTAATTATTAATTATTAAATAATTGTTGTGTAAAATTAAAAATTAACTGATAAGTAAAGTGCATCTTTAATTCTTTTTTTTTGAACGTCAACAGATATTTCGACATGGAGATCGGACTCCAGATATTTTGTATCCTCAACTACCCTATGGAGCTAAAGATTTCTACCCATTTGGCGTAGGAGGATTAACGAACGTAAGTTTATTATCTTCTATTTTTGTAAATTTATATAAATAAATTTTTAAAATATTTAATAGTTATTAATAGTTATTTTATTATTACCTAACGAAAAATATTTCTAAGGATGGCAAAGCTAGAGCATTCGAATTTGGTGAATTCCTTCGTAAAAAATATGATTCCTTCTTGGGAACAACATACGTCTCTGATGATGTGCAAAGTATCAGTTCAAACTTTGAACGTACGAAAATGACATTACAACTTGTCTTAGCAGGTTTATATCCACCGAATACAAATCAAAAGTGGAAGAAAGATTTAAATTGGCAACCAATTCCAACAAATTACAATGATAGATCAAAGGACAATATGTTTCAACGAAGACACATTTGTTCCAAGTTAGTTTTCTGTAAAACCATTTTTTTGATTCTTTAGGTGTTTTGTACTTCAATGACCTGATAGTAATTAGTAACTGACAGTATAGTCCTGATAGTAAAAAGAATTGTCATCACCAGGTACCTTGAGGAAAGAAGGAAAGTATTACAATCACCAAAATTAGCTCCAATAGTGTCATCTTATCAAAATTTCATGAACAACCTGACAATGTTAACTGGAAGAAATATGACTGACTTAGAAGATTTGTATTCCTTATACGCGAACTTTGTTGCCCTAGAGAAAATGGGCTTCACTCTACCAAATTGGACAGAGAATATTTATCCCAAAGGGAAACTGTACGATGCGATGATTTTAAATCTAAAGCTTCAGAATTATAACAATCTGATCAAAAGATTACATGGAGGTAACATTTTTAAATACAAATACATAATTATGCAAATATACCCCAAGTAAAAAAGTCAAACAGAGTGACGGCTCTGTACGGCTCGAACTAGGTCCGTAAATCCCGTAAAAGTCCGTAAATTTTTTTAAAGTCCGTAAAAGTCAGTTGTTTTTTAAAAAAAAGGTCCATAATTTAACTAAAAAAACAAGAAAAGTTCGTAGAAACGATGATATAATTTGGAGAATTTTTGAGAAGCTACAAATAATTGCAAACATTCAATTATTTTCAAAAGTATAATAAAATTTTTTGCCGAAATACAATCATGTTCAAAAAATTTTTTTTAAATTCTCATCAAAATTTCAATTATCTTTATTTATAATAAAATTCTTCTCCAAAATTCAATTATTTTCAAAAATTGTAATAAAATTCTTGAAAAAATTCAATAAGAAAATTTTTAAAAGGCATCCAATTACTTTTATAAATATGTAGTAAAATTCTTTGCAAAAATTCAAATATTTTTCAATACAATTTTAATAACATTTTTCAAAAGAATACAATTATTTTCTAAAGTTTTAATAAATTTTTCGAAACAATTCAATTATTTTTGTAAGTATAGTAAAATTAATCGAAAAATTAAATTATTTTTCATTTAATAAAATTCTTTTCTGGAATTCAATTATTTTCAATACAATTATTTAACAATATTGTTATATTGTTATTTAATAAATTAGAGAAATTTTTCGAAAGAATTGAATTATTTTCTAAAAATTTTCATAAAATTCAAGAATTAAATGTTTAATTTCAATTATTATATTTAAGAAACACGATTATTGTACAGACTTAAAAGAAATTGTTCATATAAGATTCAATTACTTTGAAAACTTTCAATTTATATTATTAAAGAAACTGCATTATTTTAAAGAAACTCAAAGAAATTCTTTAAAAAAATAATGATTATCAAATTTTTTGATAAAATTCTTTGCCCAAATTCAATGATTTGCTAATTTTTTTAATAAATTTTTTCGCAATAATTGAATTATTTTCATAAATAATATAAAATTTTTACAGAGATTCAATTATTTTCGTAAATAATAAAATTCTTTTTATGAATTCAATTCTTTTCATAAATAATAAAATTTTTAGAGAAATTTTTTTTTTTTTTCAAATACAATTTTCAAACACAATTTTTCGAAAAAAATCAATTATTTAAAATGATTTTTATAAAATTCTTCGCTGGAATTGAATTATTTAAAAAAAAAATTAATAAAGTTCTTTGTAAGAATTCAATTATTTTTGAAAATTTTAATAAAAATTCGTTGCAAGAATTCAATTATTTAAAACATTTTTTTATAAAATTCTTCGAATCAATTCAATTATATTTAAAAAAATTTTTGATGAAATTCTCGGCAAAAATTTCAATTATTTTCAAAAATTTTCCAAATGAATTCAATTATTTAAAAAAATATTTAATGCAATTCTGCGCAAACATTTAATTATATTCATATATAAAATAATAAAAATTTCACAAGGAGATCAATCATTTACAAATTTTTTATAAATTTTTTCACAATAATTTCATTGTTTTCATAAATAATAAAATTTTTCACAAAGATTCAATTATTTTCATAAATAATAAAATTTTTAGAAGAGTCAAATTATTTCCATAAATAATAAAACTCATTGCAGAATTTCAATTATTTTAATAATACAATTTAATTATTCTTAAAAATTTTATTACAATTTATTTATTACAATTTTTAAAAATTTTAATAAAATTCAATTATTTTCCAAAATTTAAAAAAATTTCAATATTAATTTTAAAAATCTTAATAAAATTCAATTATTTTCATAAATTTTAGTTAAATTCTTTGCAAAATTCAATTATTTTTTATAAATAATAGTATTCATCACAAAAATTCAATTATTTTGAAAATTAATAAAATTCAATTATTTTTTAAAAATTTTAATAAAATTCATGGCAAAATTTAAATTATTTTAAAAAATTTTTCTTAATTCAATAATTTGTATATTTTTAATTTAATAAAATTTCTGAAAAAAATTTAATTATTAAAAACAATTTTTGACAAAATTCGACATGAATTCAATTATTCTCTAAAAATATTGAAAATTTCACAGAAATTCAATTATTAATAATAGAATTTGGATAAATTTTTTTAAAAAGAAATCAATTGTTTGAAACTTTTTTTATAAAATTCTTCGCAATAATTTAATTATTTTAATAAATAATAAAACTCAAATTGCAGAATTTCAATTATTTTTAAATCAATTTTAAACGTATTCCTTCGAAAAAAGTAATTATTCTTAAAATTGTTATTAAAATTCGTCGAAAAAATTCAATTAAAAAAAAATTTTAAAAAAGTAAAAAAAATTTTAAAAATAAATAAATTTTTAAAAAATTAAAAAAAAATTATGTATAAGAATTCAATTGTAAGAAACATTTACATAATTATTCAATAAATTGTCTATGTTTATATTTAAATAATGTAATTCTCGTAGAACTTTTTAATAAAAATTGATTTAAAAATTAATTTTATTTAAAGTTTTTGATAATAATTGAATTTTGGAGAAGTTTTATTAATAATTGCAATCCGTAAAGCAGGGCCGAATTTACTTGACAGGGGGCCCTAGGCTATCCTGCTGGGAACCCCATGTAAGGAAAGGGTTTTTCAAAAATTTACCAAGATTAAAATTTTAAGTAATATTTTATATATATGAATTAAGCGCTTAAATTTCTAAACACTTAAAATTATTTTTTAAAATACTTTTAAAAAAAAATTTTTTTACACTTTTTGTAAAAAATATTTTAGATGATGGGAGCCTATAGGCAGTTGCCTAGTTTGCCTCTTTATAAATCCGTCCCTGCCGTAAATTTCATATTTTTAAAATACTTTCACTGGTTCATTCTTGGGTATATGTAAATAATTTGTAAAATATAATTTTAATTCTAGGTGGATTTGTGCGAACAGTAATAGAGAACATGAAATCGGTAAAAATTCAATCAAACACTGTTTATTCAAAAATAAATCTATACAGTGGACATGATATAAATATTTTAGCATTTTTGTCCTCACTCAATTTAGTAGAACCACATCTACCAGAATTTACAAGTGCTGTCATTGTTGAATTATTGTCCTTAGAAAGCAAGTACTATGTTAAGGTAATATGAATTCAAATCTATTGGATACCTAACTAGCGCAAAATTTATCGTTTCTTCAAAAATTTTGTAATATTAATTGTATTGCTAATTTTCTCTTTTTAGATATGGTATTATAAAGGCACTCCATCTAACTTGACTGAATTGAATATATCTAATTGTGCATCGCCCTGTTCACTGAACTTTTTCATCAGTGCTGCAAAAATTGTCACCCCAACAGAAGAGGAATTTAAGTGTATCTAATTTGTCAAACTTTTTAAAAATACTCATTTTCTCAGAGAATTCGTCATCTATATAGAATAATTGGTATTTCTGGCTTTTTGGACAATAAAATTTTTGCATCTCCCATCCTTTATTTCACAAAATGTTTGTATTTATAACTATACGAATATGTAATACACTTAACTAAAAAATTAATTTGAAAAGAACTAAAATGAATTAACTTTGTTGTTAGATATGCAAAATTCTCGGTAAATTAAAATTGATAATAACTAATTAAATATTAACCTATTATGTTTCCGTACTAAAAAAAACCATAATTTCAATAATATTGTATAAAATAAAAGTTAAATTGATATAAAATACTTGAAGTAATTTGATGGAAATAAATAATGTTTTTAAGATATGATTGATAGATTTTTATGTTATTTTTGAATCACATTTTCGTATTTAGTTTTGTTGTAAGAATATTGTAATCATAATCTTAAGTTCTATTTCAATCGAATAGTTTAATATCTTTATTAAAAGTAATTATTATTAATTAGTACTAATAATTATAATACTAATCATATAAAAATAGCAGACAAAAGTATAAATTCTTTTGGAGAATTTTGGCCGGTTATATTCTCGTTCTCGTTCCCGTTCTCCGGTTAATATTACCTCTTCTGACCTCTTCGCATCTCTATTTGTTGTGGATATAGTCCAATAGGAATACCTCCTATAATACATCCCCTACTTGCGCATTCCTAAAAAAATGAAAAAAATCACCAATAAAACGTTTGGAAATTATATGCTTTATAAACTGCCAAATAATGAAACAGTTTATAACAGTTTATTATTTTACCCATATTTGTTGTGACGTTAATTCATCAATGTGATTCACTGTAAGGATTGGATATATTTCTCTCAATGGTGTTACTGTAGTCGTAGGATACTGTCTAGTGTCTGGTATTCTCGATGTCGGTGCAGTATTCACACGATGTTGGTCTGCAATATTCACACATTGACCAGACAAACAGTACTAAAATAATTAAAATTTAAGCTAAGAATTAAAAAAGAAAAAAAGAAAAATGATATATTTAATGATGAAAAATTAAAAGTATGAAAATAATTTTTTTTTTTAATTACCTTCCCATTCCCACAAGGTGATCCTTCTGCAGGTGGAAGATCATCTGTTAGACTAAATTTATCACTTGTACGCTCACAGTGTATAGTTAAACATGTTGTTAGTTTCTACAAGACAAATAGTAATAATATCATTTAGTTATAGTTATAACTGCTTCATGAAGCATAACGTTCAAATTTGCATCGCTAGCATTGATCTCAAATATCATAAGAATATTCTGTATTTGTTACGTTAAATTTGTCAACAGAAAGGCGATTCAACAATAAAAGACTGTACCTCATCTCTGAATTGAATAATAGTGTTAATGAGCACAAAAAATCACCATATCTTTGTACCTTGTTTTCTTGGATCATGAACAGTCTTTTACAATATGTTGAAACGTCTTTCTTTGTCTGATGATAATATTTCCAAAAACTTACATGGTTACATTGATCAAGTCCTAACTTTTTACATTGTTCATCTAAAGATATTAGTTGTCCGGGTAATATTCTCGGTAGAGGGTTATTATTTTCATAGTTTGCAGGATTGTTTCGTACGCATTGTGCATCATTCAAGCTGATGGGATATATAATTTATTAATTTTCAATTATAAAGTTATAGAAGAACCCATAATGAATATTATACAAGATAGTAAATTTTTAGAGCCACTTTCACAAATTTTCTCAACCGCAGGTTAACTCGAAGTATTCGGTTTAGTAATTTAGACAAAAGTTCATCGACTTAAAAATACACTTGTTCGAAACGGTCCCTTATTGTTCAGATGAGTACTTATCTTTAAATTTAAAGGTTTAAATTTAAATTAACTAAAGTATAAAATTTCAACGTACCTTAAAGTTGTTTTAATACTCTCTTTCGTACAGAGAGAGAAGAAAACTTTGTTTTTAGTCTGTTTATTATAAGTCATTCTATAACCATCCGAATGAGGACAATGTAAATTTTTGTAACCGTGATAACCCACTTTGTAATCCTTATCATGAGGTGAACCAAGACTAAAAATTGTTTTCAAAATATGTTAATAATAATCTGAAGAAGATAGTCTTAAGTTTACTAAAGGAATTTTTAGGAAATAAATATAAAAATGTTTGCTTCTTACATGTGTGCTATTTCATGAGCAGCAGTATAGACACTTCTATAATCATCTTTATTTTCACAAATTCCAAAAGAAAAATAATTGTTATCATTTTTGCACACTCCACCTAAATAAGCTACACCTTTAAAAAGAATCAATTTTTAAAGATTTATCTTTATTGTATGCTAATTGTAAGATGAAATATATTAAGTAGGTTCTATACACATACCATTTTCCGTATGTCGACCCATGTCATTAACCAATCTTCTTCCTGTTAATAACATCGATACGTCATATTTTCCTTGTTGTACAAATTCTTCGTGACCTAGAAGATCCATAAATTCTTTTAATAGAAGATTTTTATATATATAACCCTCGGGAAGAATGCTTATTGCATTATTTATAAACTGCACTGGCTCCTATAAAATGTAGATTTCAAGTTAGTAAAGTATTTTTCGAAATTAACTATAATTTTTTTGTTGAACGTAGAAAATCTGTTAATTCAGGCAACATACCTTAATTAATACTATACCAGCAATATTAAGACGAATTTTTGGTTCCTCGAATTCTCTAAATGTTAAATCAACAGCATTCCAGTAAGCTAATGTGTATTCAACAGCACGTTTTGCATCAAAATCAAATTTTCTATAATTAAAAGAAAAGTTTTGTTTAAAAGTATGTTAAAATTTAATATGTAAGAGAATCGATACCAAGGAGTAAAAAAAATTACCGATAAAGAACATCGTCCATAAAAACTAAAATTTCCGGGTACACAATATCTGGTAAATCAGAAGCAAATCTTCGTGAGATTCTCTTAAACTTTCCAAATTTTCCACGATCCAATTTAAATGAAGAATATTCTAAAATGAAATTTTTGATATTTTCTAATATTGTTCAAATGTGAGAAAAGCGAAAAATACTTACGGGTAGCATTAATAGGAGTATGTTTATAAATTATATGTTCATTAGCATTTATAAAACCATTTTCTGCCTTTTCAAATGATGGACGAGTATATTTTTTTAACTCACGACGTTTCCGTAGGTGAGTTGACATTGGACTTATTACCATGTTTCCATTAATAATTCCATTCTTTAAAATGTAAAAAAGTTTATTTTTTAAAATGTTGAATTGGCGAGAATGAGAGACAAATGAAATATACATACAAATTCGGATTGTCCATCTTTATTAATACTGTGTGTAATGGATGATGATGTCTCTTGATTTTGATAGAAGTTTAAAAAGAGGTTCTTCGTAATCTGAAAATCATTCAGTAATCAGTTTAATCTTAATTTTTGAATATATTTTTTAAAATAAATAGATCTATGAAGAATTCAGAAATTGAGAAAGCAAAAGGAATTATTTTTTTTTGCTTACATTTGGTACAGGTTCGAATTTTACATTGAACTGTCCATATCTACTGGCAGTGAATACTTCCATTGCGGTACCTGCTAATAAACCTTCAGTAGGATGCAAATAAATTTCTTGCTCTAGACCATTAACTTTTGTTTGAAATGCTAATTCATTTGTATTTCGTTTATGGAGCATGTGACGGACTGGCACCACCTCGTATGCCACTGGAACATTATAAATATCATTATTTTCTAATGCTACGTAATTTTGTAATGATATTTTAAAATAAAAGTTGTACTTTGGGTAAAAGAAACAATTTAAGAATAGTCACAAGGCACATGCAATACTAAAATTGTTTACTAGGATAAGTATTTTATAAAATAATTACCACCATCAATGGAAAAATCGTCCTCGGTGTCATGAAGTACCTCAAATGATTGGATGAAGGGTATAAATAAGGTGCATAATAAGAACTTGAAGTAATACATCTACAATAGTACAATTCATTACTATTTTAAATTATTATAAATTATTATAAATTATTATATTAAATTATTTTAAATTAAAACAAAATAAAATTTATCTTACCTTTAGTCTATAAGTTATCTAGGTTGAATTGTTCTTTTCTACAAGCATCACTGAAACTTATACTCATTTGAATAGATAAAAATATTTGTTTTAATGCTAAATTAACATTTTTAATATTATAATATTAAAATTTTTATTTATATTGCCTCGAAAATATCGTTTGTAAATCATATTTGATGAATAGGTGTTTTACATATATAGTGTTTGCTCAGTGTTGATTGAATTCGTTTTCAAACACGTGTTAAAGGTCAAAACATATTATTAAACCTAACAATTTTAAATTATAAACTACAATATATTACACAATTATTTATACTGTGTATAAAGCACTAAAGCAAATATTTTTCTGAAATAGCTAGAATAACACGCACGTGTAGTTTCTTAAAACTATTCCAATATTTTAAAAAAAAAAAAAAAATTTTTTAAATATTTTTAAAATACATATTAATTGAATGTAGGTATAATTTAACCTTTTCTGTAGAAAGTTAAAAAAAATAGTACATTTTTCAAATTTAATTAAATATTCTCAAAAATGTTATGAAATTTTCAAAATCGACTTCACTTTATTATTTCTTACCCTTATAGCTAAAAGAAAAAAAAATTCAAGAAAATTGCTGAAAAGATAGAAAAATCATCGATCTCAGTTCACATGAAACAATATATTTAAAAATACTTTTTATTACATAATATTGAAAACAATAATATGTTGCTTTCTAATTAATTAAAATTAAAAATTTCATATAGATGAATGTTACTGGACATACATATCGTTGTAAATACTATAATCAGTCTTGTTATTTTATTATCATCAAAGCTTCTTAATCAAATATGAACACATGTTTTTATTTTTCCAATCAGTAAAGATCTGACAGTGATCCACTAAATCTTTTACAGAACAGTACCTGAATTATTATTCAGCAATAAAACTTAATAGTCCTGTTTTATGTAATCGTATTCCATTCAAATTTTAAATAATTCAAATAACGTTTATTAAATTTATTAAATTAAATTAAATTAAATTAATATTTTAATTAAATGCGCCACATCATAAAATTAAAAAGTCTCTATAATTACATTTTACATTGTAGACTAATTTGCAAAAATGATTGTGTTTTGGAAATTTTCTACTAGTTTTACCATTATAATTATTTCTTATAATCTCGTGTTGTGTGCGCAAAGTAATTTACAGCTGAAACAAGTGAATGTGGTAAGCTTTTTGAAAAATAATTACATACTCAAAAATTGATTTTGCTAAACTATTTTTATTGTTTTATCTTTATTGTGATACTTTGGAAATTATTTATGGAAAAATTATTTATATTTAGTTATTTAGACATGGTGACCGTACACCAGATACTTTATATCCAGGAATTCCGTATACAAATGAAGATTATTTTCCTGCCGGCATTGGAGGACTAACAAATGTAAAGCATTGAATTAATTAAAAAAAATAGTGAATAAAATATAAATTAATAAATACAAGGCTCGAACCAGTGGAAATATTTAAAAATACGAACATTATGGGGCACCCATCAGGATTGCCTAGGGCCCCCTGATAAGTAAATCCGGCCCTGCTTTACGGACCAAAAATTAAAAATTACTGACAAAAATATTAGTCCGAATCAAATAAGAGAATATTTTACTTAAAACTATAAATTAAATTTTTCATAACTATAAAACATGAATAGATATCGATAACTCCGAGTCTTCGACACAGACTAATCGCTTTCTTTATGTTTTATAATAATTATAAAGATGACCGAGTGATAAAATCATTAATTTATATTATAATGAATATTTTCTTACTGTAACTATTTAAAAATTATTTTCATCATTTCCATTCAAATTATTATTTTCTAGAATTTTTAACTAAAATTCTTCTCTAAATCAAATATTTTTAATAATTTTCAAAAAAGTTCTTTGACAATTTTCAAATTCATTTGTTTACAATATTCAATTTTACAAAATTTCAATTATTCGTAAATTCTTCAATATATATTAGAAAATAACAACTTTCAAAAAATTTCCAAAAAAAAAAATTCAATTAAACCTTTTGAAAAAAATTAATTTCACAGAATAGAATTTTAATTTTTAAAGATTTTAATTTTCAAAGATTTTATAATTTAAAACCTTTTCAGAATTCAATTATTTCTGAAATATTGCAATTATTAATATGTAATTTCTCCAAAATTTAATTATTATCTAAAACTTTAAATGAAATTAATTTTTAAAATCAATTTTTATTCGAATATTCCACGAGAATTAAATTATTTGAATATAAACATAGACAATTTATTGAATAATTAAATGTTTCTTAAAATTGAATTCTTGTACATAATTTCATCAATTTAAATAATTGAATTTTTTTCGACGAATTTTAATAAAATTTTTAAGAATAATTACATTTTTCGAGGAATACGATTTTGAATTAAAAATAATTGAAATTTTGCAATTTGAGTTTTATTATTTATGAAAATAATTGAATTATTGCGAAGAATTTTATAAAGAAAGTTTCAAACAATTGATTTCTTTTTAAAAAAATTTATCCAAATTCTATTATTAATAATTGAATTTCTGTGAAATTTTCATTATTTTAGAAAGTAATTGAATATTCATGTCGAATTTTATTAAAATTGTTTTTAAATAATTTAATTCTTTTCAGAAATTTTATTAAAATAAAAATATAATATATACAAATTATTGAATTAAGAAAAATTTTTGAAAATAATTAAAATTTTGCCATGAATAAAATTTTATTAAAATTTTTAAAAAATAATTGAATTTTATTACTTTTGAAAATAATTGAATTCTTGTGATGAATACTATTATTTATAAAAATAATTGAATTTTGCAAAGAATTGTACTAAAATTTTTGTAAATAATTGAATTTTATTAAAATTTTTGAAATTAATTGAATTTTATTTAAATTTTGGAAAATAATATTGAATTTTATAAAAATTTTTGAAAATAATTAAATTTTATTAAAATTTTTGAAAATTGTAATAAAATTTTTAAGAATAATTACATTTTTCGAGGAATTCGATTAAAATTGTATTAAAAATAATTGAAATTCTTTTGGAAAATTTTTGAAAATAATTGAAACTTTTGCCGAGAATTTTATCAAAAATTTTTTTTATATAATTGAATTGATTCGAAGAATTTTATAAAAATTTTTTTGAATAATTGAATTCTTGCAACGAATTTTTATTAAAATTTTCAAAAATAATTGAATTCTTACAAAGAACTTTATGAATTTTTTTTTTTAAATAATTCAATTCCAGCGAAGAATTTTCTAAAAATCATTTTAAATAATTGATTTTTTTCGAAAAATTGTGTTTGAAAATTGTATTTGAAAATAATCAAATTTCCCTAAAAATTTTATTATTTATGAAAATAATTGAATTCATAAAAAGAATTTTATTATTTACGAAAATAATTGAATTTCTGTAAAAATTTTATATTATTTATGAAAATAATTCAATTATTGCGAAAAAATTTATTAAAAAAATTAGCAAATCATTGAATTCTGGCAAAGAATTTTATCAAAAAATTTGATAATCATTATTCTTTTGAAGAATTTCTTTGAGTTTCTTTAAAATAATGCAGTTTCTTTAATTATTTAAATTGAAAGTTTTCAAAGTAATTGAATCTTATATATGAACAATTTATTTCTTTCAAGCCTTTACAATAATTGTGTTTCTAAAATATAATAATTGAAATTAAACATTTAATTCTTGAATTTTATGAAAATTTTTACAAAATAATTGAATTCTTTTGAAAAATTTCTTTAATTTATCGAATAACAATATAACAATACTGTTAAATAATTGTATTGAAAATAATTGAATTCCAGAGAAGAATTTTATTAATTTATGAAAAATAATTTAATTTTTACGATGAATTTTACTATATCTACAAAAATAATTGAATTGTTTCGAAGGATTTATTAAAATTTTAGAAAGTAATTGAATTCTTTCGAAAAATGTTATTAAAACAAATTTACGGACTTTTATGGGATTTACGGATCTAATTCGAGCCCTGTAAATATAATATTAATATTATATTGATGATAACTATTTTTTCTTAATAAAACTTATTAATTATTTTTAGCACGGTAAATTAAGAGCATTTAAATTTGGCGAAACACTTAGACAAAGATATAATGATTTTCTTGGAAGTACTTACATAACAAGAGATGTAGTAGCACAAAGTTCTGATTTTGAACGTACAAAAATGACTCTACAACTTGTTTTGGCTGGTCTATATCCTCCTGATGGATTACAAACATGGAAAAATGATCTTAATTGGCAACCGATTCCATTTAGAAGTATCTATCCAATCACAAAAGATTACATATTCCGTCGATTTGATGTCTGTCAAAGGTAAAAAATTAAAAATTTAATTTAGAAAATCCTATGCTGCAGAAATTTTTTTTATTCGATACTTTCATTTTCGCAGATATCTTGAGGAGGAGAAGAGAATACTTAATTTGTCAGAAGTGACAAAAAGATTGTCGAGATTTAATTACTTGATAAAAAATATGACGAATGAAACAAAGAAAAATTTAACAGATGTTGCACATTTACGAATTTTTTATTGCAATTTAGTGTGTTTGAAAGCAATGGGATTTAAATTACCACAGTGGGCAAAGAATAATCATCTTCAAAATGATCTTCTTAGTGCTGCAATTGCCAGCTTTGATCTAATGAGTTACAATAATGAATTAAAAAAAATTAACGGAGGTAAAGTGTGTGGGCAATAATTTAAAAATTTTAGATTAGATATTAAAACATAAAAATTTTATTTTTCAGGAGGATTCGTAAAGATTTTTACTGAAAATATGTTGGCTGTAAAGAATCAAACATCGAAAGCTACTTCTAAAATTAATTTATACAGCGGACATGATATGAATATTTTAGCATTGTATTCAGCATTAAATTTAGGTAAATCGCACATATCGGAATTCTCAAGTGCAATAATTGTTGAATTACATCAGCAGGAGACAAACTACTATGTTAAAGTAAGTAACAAATTTTTAAGTTACAAATTTTATGATTTTAATTTCAATAACAGAATTTTGAATAATATTAATTCTCAACAGATTTGGTATTTTTTGGGAGTTCCATCAGAAATGAAACAAATGCAAATTCCAAATTGTCCGATATTGTGTCCATTAGAGTGTTTTCTCCATCAAACAAAAAGTGTTGTACCTACGGATGAGGAATTTAAATGTGTTTAATATTTAATAAATTAAATTAACAAGATAGAAAATTGACTTTTCATTTCTGAAATCTTTGATTTGCGTTTGCAAAGGATTTAGAGTTTTTGGCAGAAGTTTAAGTAAATAATGAAGAGGACGCAAGTATAATTATCAATAGTTTAGAATTTTGTTAATGAATGTACATTGAAAAAAATTAAGTTTTCCAATACCTAAAAGTTTAAAAGTTCTAGAGATATGCCCATATATTTTTTTGTTTTGTCACTTTTCACTTTCTATCATCCCATATATTAAGAATATTATTAAGAATGATGAAGAATATTTAAGAAAAAACACGTGTTCTTCTCTTTGTAATCTGTGATATTCTGTAATATTTATCATCGTCATGTCATTTTCACAACCAATCACGACCGTAACTCTCAAACTCCAGCCAAAAAAGTAGCTGTTTTTCTATTAAGGATTAGGGATTTCTTCTAGAAGAAAAAATTTTATTAGTAATTTGAAATTTAAACGATTTAACGGCGTTGGAGGTCGGGAACTGTCAAGTGTTGCCAACCCACTCTCCCCCACTGTCCAGTATGTTTCGTGTAATTTTCCACTTTGATCACTTTTTAAAAAAAAACAAAGAACTTAATCAAAAAAAGGGCTCTTTACCCTAAAATAAAATTAAATAAAGAATTAGTAAAAATTTACTTTGTCTCGATACGATGTTTCTACGAGCCACAATATGGTTATTACGATGACAATTTATAGATGTAGTTGGCTTGATATGGGGAAAAAATGGCCGCACAACAGAAGGTGGAGTAAGGCGGGGTTGCCTACGTAAAGGCATAACGGTATCATAATACAGGGCAGTAAGTTTTATTTTGTTGAAAATTATAAAAATAACGTTTTGCAGTAATAAAAACTAATATAATTAATATAAATAAATGGGGTTTTGTTTATAATAATATACATAATATAAAATATGTTGAATTGAAACGAAAAATATGAAAAACATTTTTTTTAAATTTTGTTATTCATTAAAATAATTTTTTAAGGAGATTAAAAATAAAAATTGCCAATTAGTACCTCTAGAGGTACAATTTATTGAATTGTAATTAATAAAAATAATAAAAATGACAAATATACAGAATTTTGAAAAATTAAATTATTTATAAAAATTGAATTTTTTTGTATTATTATATGTAAAAATTAATTAATTAGTAATTGGAAAATTATATAAAATTAAAAATTATTTATTAATTAAAAAACCGTAAAAATATGTATTATTTTTTTCCTGATATATATTGGTTACATTATTAGTAATCATGTTTTCTAGTCTATAAAAATTTATTTATTTTAATCCTTTGTATAAAAATAATTAATGTAATTATGTTTTTTTATTCCTCAATTATATAAGATAATAAAAGAAATTTATCGCTAATAAATTTTCTATTCTAAAACAATAATTACTTATTCTACTATTTTAAAGCCCCTTTCAATAGGCGACCAATTTATAAGTTTATTTTTTATGTTGAAACTGTCAATTTGTATACCGAAAACAATATTGACGCTCGTTAAAAAATCGTATTATTAAAAACAAATTTTTTCTTAAATCGTTATTTCATATATAATTACAATAAAAAGCCCCCTTTTTTTATAAGTTTCTGCTTTTTCTCTTTTCATTTAAATTATCCAACACTTTCAACTGCTTCATACTAAACTTTTTACTTTGACAATTTTTTATAAAATAATTTGACACTTTCTCAAAAAAAGAGCTCTTTACCGTAAAGCGAAAATAAATAAAGAATTACCTATTAATTAAAATTTATTTTGTTTCGATATGATGTTTTTATAAGCCACAATCTTATTTCCACCATAGAAATTGAGAGTGTCAAATGTTATAAAAACATCATATCGAAACAAAATAAATTTTAATTAGGTAATTCTTTATTTATTTTCGCTTTACGGTAAAGAGCTCTTTTTTTGAGAAAGTGTCAAATTATTTTTTAAAAATTGACAAAGTAAAAAGTTCCATAAAAATCAGTCGAAAGTGTTGGATAATTTAAAAAGAAAGAATAAAAGCAGATACTTATAGAGAAAAGGACTCTTTATTAAAATTCTATATAATATGAAATAAGGATTTAAGTAAAAATCTGTTTGTAATAATATACGATGTTTCTACGAGCGTCAATATTATTTTCACTATAGTATAGTAGGGCTGCAATGATTTAAATCAACTTGATTTAAATCATGATTTTAATCTTGATTTAAATCTTGTCATTAAAATCATGATTTAAATCAAACTGCAAAATGCATTAGAAACAGAAAAGTTTGCAAAATTAGTATTTTGGTTTAAAGTTTTGAATTAAAAAAAATAAAAAAGAATACATTACAGAGATAATAAAGTAAACATAATAGTTATTAGTTTTGTTTATTTGACTCAAATTACAGAATAACTGGAAATCAGAGAATTTTTTTGTTCAGGGAAAAGTCAGGGAATTTAAATCGAAAAAAACCACAAATTAAAAAACTTTGATAAAAGTCAATTTAGTTTTTGTATAATATTTGATAAACGGGTATTGGCGGTTTATATTTAAATAAATAAATATAACTTTTTGAGCACGATTTAAATTGTAAATTTTCATTAACTTTTTTTATAATAAAAGTTTTAAACACATTAAAATTTTTTTTTAACAAACAATTTTGAATTATCTTATGTTTTTCTTTCTAAATAAAATTGTTACTTAAAAAGCATTATTAAATTTTTAATTATCAATGCAGAATATTAAATAATTAAAAAATTTATTAATCAGGGAAACCGAAAATTTAGTCAGGAAATGTCAGAGAATTCTTAAAATAAAATTTTCCATCCACCCTATTATTATTAATTTTATAATTTTTAATATTTAAAAACGAACTACTTATAAAATAATTAAATATTTAAAATATTTAAAAAAATGATTTAAATAAAAAAAATCGGATTGTTTTGATTTTTTAAAAAAGTCATGATTTTTATCAGCCCTGCACTATACAAATAATTGACAGCTTTGATGTCGGAAATAAACTTATATGACCTGGTCGCCTATTGAAAGGGATTTTAAAATAGTAGAATAAGTAATTATTGTTTTATAATTGAAAATTTATTAGCTCCAAATTTCTTTTAATATCTCATATAATTGAGGAATAAAAAAACATAATTAAATTAATTATTTTGATATAAAGGAATAAAATAAATAAATTTTTATAGACAAGAAAACATGATTAAAGATAATTTAACAAATATATAAGGTAAAAATTAATACTTTTTTATAATTTTGTAATTAATAATTAATTTTTGATTTTATATAATTTTCCAATTACTAATTAACTAATTTTCCAAAATAATACAAAAATATTCAATAAATTTTAGAAATAATTTAATTTTTTTAAAATTCTGTACATTTGTCATTTTTAATATTTTTATTAATTATACAATTTATTAAATTGTACCTCTAGAGGTACTAATTAGCAATTTTAATTTTTAATCATTTTAAAAAATTATTTTAATGAATAACAAAATTAAATTTTTTTTTTTCATATTTTTCGTTTTAATTTAACATATTTTATATTATGTATATTTTTATAAACTAAAATCCCTTTATTTATACTCATTCTATTAGTTTTTATAACTGCAAAATATTATTTTTATAATTTTCAACAAAATAAAACTTACTGCCCTGTTTTATGATACTGTTATGCCTTTACGTAGGCAACCCCGCCTTACTCCACCTTTCGGTGCGGGCATTTTTTTCTCAAATCAAGTCATCTACATCTGTAAATTGTAATCGTAATAACCATATTGTGGCTCGTAGAAACATCGTATCGAGACAAAGTAAATTTTTACTAATTCTTTATTTAATTTTATTTTAGGGTAAAGAGCCCTTTTTTGAGAAAGTGTCAAATTATTTTATAAAAAATTGTCAAAGTAAAAAGTTTAGTATGAAGCAGTTGAAAGTGTTGGATAATTTAAATGAAAAGAGAAAAAGCAGAAACTTATAAAAAAAGGGGGCTTTTTATTGTAATTATATATGAAATAACGATTTAAGAAAAAATTTGTTTTTAATAATACGATTTTTTAACGAGCGTCAATATTGTTTTCGGTATACAAATTGACAGTTTCAACATAAAAAATAAACTTATAAATTGGTCGCCTATTGAAAGGGGCTTTAAAATAGTAGAATAAGTAATTATTGTTTTAGAATAGAAAATTTATTAGCGATAAATTTCTTTTATTATCTTATATAATTGAGGAATAAAAAAACATAATTACATTAATTATTTTTATACAAAGGATTAAAATAAATAAATTTTTATAGACTAGAAAACATGATTACTAATAATGTAACCAATATATATCAGGAAAAAAATAATACATATTTTTACGGTTTTTTAATTAATAAATAATTTTTAATTTTATATAATTTTCCAATTACTAATTAATTAATTTTTACATATAATAATACAAAAAAATTCAATTTTTATAAATAATTTAATTTTTCAAAATTCTGTATATTTGTCATTTTTATTATTTTTATTAATTACAATTCAATAAATTGTACCTCTAGAGGTACTAATTGGCAATTTTTATTTTTAATCTCCTTAAAAAATTATTTTAATGAATAACAAAATTTAAAAAAAATGTTTTTCATATTTTTCGTTTCAATTCAACATATTTTATATTATGTATATTATTATAAACAAAACCCCATTTATTTATATTAATTATATTAGTTTTTATTACTGCAAAACGTTATTTTTATAATTTTCAACAAAATAAAACTTACTGCCCTGTATTATGATACCGTTATGCCTTTACGTAGGCAACCCCGCCTTACTCCACCTTCTGTTGTGCGGCCATTTTTTCCCCATATCAAGCCAACTACATCTATAAATTGTCATCGTAATAACCATATTGTGGCTCGTAGAAACATCGTATCGAGACAAAGTAAATTTTTACTAATTCTTTATTTAATTTTATTTTAGGGTAAAGAGCCCTTTTTTTGATTAAGTTCTTTGTTTTTTTTTAAAAAGTGATCAAAGTGGAAAATTACACGAAACATACTGGACAGTGGGGGAGAGTGGGTTGGCAACACTTGACAGTTCCCGACCTCCAACGCCGTTAATTGGGAACTTATTTTTAAGGAGTGGTCTTTTTTACAATTATATCATATATATGGATTGTAATTTGATCCAAGAGCCCTCTTTTGACCAAAGAAGAGTAAAGAAAGTATAACCCCACTATTCCGTCTTATAAAAATATTTATTTATAATTCTAGTAGTTAAAAAATATGTTTTCAGCCTGTTTTCAGCCTTACCGTTCAAAGATTCTTTCTTTCGAATTGTTTTTCAAGACAAAATTTGTAAGTAATAATAATCATATGTTTTAAAAACTAATTAAACATAAACGAATAATGCAAGTAATAAATTTTAAATTCTGAACCGATTTAACTGTACATTTTTCGAAGGCTTCGATGAGCTCGAAAATTGTCACGCCATGGCAGAAACTCAACATTTCCATCACTACTTCTATGAGCAACAGGTATGGTTATTTCATCATATCCACTATTTGGTCGACAACAGCAAAGTCGACAACAAACTTGTACTTGTATTAAAAACGATGCCACAGCAAATATAACCCAAAATACAGTTAATGAAGTTTCTAGAAAAAAGAAATTGTTGAATGCAAATTTTGATCACATGACTTTAAAAAAATGTTTGTCAAATTAAATATTAAAGTTCCTCTAAATACATCATATTTGTATAGACTAACCTTGGGAGCCAAATGGTGGATTTATAATAGCAACATCAAAGCCGGAAATAGTAACTCGTCGTATGAAGTTTATAATAATGTACTTGAAACTCGATCCAATGTAAAAGTCAATAGCGACGATAAAAAGATACGAACCAATAATTGAACAACAAAATACACTCGACAGACAAGCTGTTATTGATATCATAATAAATAGCAACAATGTAAATGCGGCGAAGAATGCCCAAAAGTAGTAGTCGTTTTCAAATGGCAATGCTTTATCTAAAAATTTAACAGAATTTTTATTAAATATACTAATTTGTATAAAATATCCGTACGAGGATATTCAATTTTTATCCCCACCTGGTAATTTATAGTAGATCAGGCAGGAGAAGAAGAATGCTAAAAAGACGCTGGAAAAAATTCTCGATGCTCTTCCGCAAAGGCAGCAGGAAAGTACGTTCCAAATAATTGCAAATAAAAGCCCACTGCCAATCGCAATCCACATTGTGTCTTAAAGGAATAAAAAATATGAAAACTTTGAAAAAATTTTTGTAAAAAATAAAAAAAAATGGTAAGGTTTTAGTTTACAAAAATAGTTATTTTATTTGGATATAGTACCCAGATAGAAAAATGCATGGCTTATACTTGATTCACTTCTTTCTTACTTGATTCACTTTGTGTTCCTGCGTTTATGGCAATTGTGTAGCCAATTAAACCGCCTTGCAAAGAAGCAAAAATGAAAAGTGCACCTGTTGGTGTTTTGTGACCAAAAATCATTAGATATACACCAAGAAAGATCATCGCTACACATAGTGTCTTTGAAACACCATTAGCTGAAAACATAAAAATAAATAAATAATTATCACAATTTGAAAATATTTTCCCCACGTGGAGAAATTAGTAACTATTCACAGCGCATGCGCCCCCCACTCCACCCCATTCTTCGCGTATAAAAGCCGAGCGCATAGGCGAAAGAGCCACAATCATGACAGTTGTCTTACCGAGCGGAACTTTTTCAATTTTGACCCCCATGATGAAATTTCATAATATTATCATTATATATATTAACGTTATCAATACTTATTCACATTTATTAAATAATATAAAATTTTCAAAAAAATCAATCTTACTCAACATGAATCCACAATCGTCAAACGAAACATCATCGCAAGCGTATGTAAAGGATGGAACATATGCTGAAGAATGATTTTTGTATGTTGCTATCATCGCATAAACTGATCCAACTCCTGGATACGCATTATAAACTCTTCTCATTGAAGATCCAATCAATGATTTTGGAATCTAAAAATAATTAAGTATATTTCTTACAAAGTAAAAAACAGTAAAATTAAAAAAAAGGAATAGTAATTAAAAAAGTAATAGCAAATTGCGCTGTAAGGTTGCCGCAAGTTTGCTCTGCAACAAAATCAAAAAATAAACACTTCTAAATAACTCACTTTTACACCGTTTCGCAGAATATTTTCGGGTGTTAAAAATTTCTTAATAAAGGAGAAATATGTTTCATTTGTAAAATCTTGACCAGGCAGGTACAAATGATAAGCGTCATGTTGAACTAAATTCTTGTCGCAAGCCACTTTTTGTTTGCCAGGCTTAGACGACGGTTGTGCATCAACAAAAATCATTGAATTTGAAACAAACACTTTTTGAAATGGTGAAATTTCGATATTGAATTCCATGTTACATCCTCCGGGAATTGGAGCTGTTGTATAGTGTATTTAATTATTGTGTTTTATGATTATTATTTTTATGATTATTACTATTATTATTCTACTATTATTATTACTATTATTATTATTACTCTTATTTTTATTACTTGATAATTAGCAATTTATGTGACGCTTTCCGGTGTATATAGGGAACCCTAATGCGATCGAGAAATTTATTTATTTTATTTATTTATAGAATTATAGGTTATGTTCACGAAATTTTGTGCTTAATTTATTAACATTAATTTTTAATTATTTCAAGTTAAAAACAATTTTTTTAACTAATTTTTTATACTAAATAATTAATAGAAATTGTTTTTTTACTTGAGAAAATTAAAAATAAATTTTCATTTCAGCAAAAACGTTGACAAACATAACCTATATTTTTTGTTTTTTTTTATCCCTTTCACCGGAAAACGACTATAATATTATTATTTATTAATTATGGATAAATAAACGTATATAAATATCAGGGCTCGAACTAATGCCATAAATTCAATTAAATTCAAAAGTAATAAAATTTTTCGCACAAATTCAATTATATGTTCAAAAATTTTTTTAAATTCTTGTCAAAATTTCAATTATCTTTATAAATAATAAAATTCTTCTATGAAATTCAATTATTTTCAAAAAATTTAATACAATTCTTGGGAAAATCGATTTTCAATATCTAGGTACTGTTTTAAAAAAAAATTTCCAAAAGAATTCAATTATTTAAAAAAATTTTAATAAAATTCTACGCAAACATTTAATCGCATTTTTAGAAAATAATAAAAACTTCACAGGAATTCAATTATTTACAAATTTCTTAGAATTTTATTCGCAAATAATTCAATTATTTTCATAAATAATAAAATTTTTTACAAGGTCCAAAGAATTCAATGATTTAAAAATTTATTGATAAAATTCTTTATAAGAATGAAATTGATTTCAAGAAACACTCAATTATTCAATAAATTATTTAATTTTGTATTTAACTAATTGAATTCTCGTAGAATTTTCTATATTAAAAATAGATTTAAAAATGAATTTCTCAGTTAAAATCTTACGAAATTTTGATTTTTAAAAGGTTTCAAATTAAAATCTTTGGAAATTTTAATTTTTTATACTTTTAACTATATATGTATAACAATTCCGTGGAAATTTTTTTTTGAGAAAATTTAATTGCATTATTTTTTAAATTATTTCGAGTTTTTATTTTCTCATATAATATTTAATATTGAAGAATTTCTGATTAATTAAAATTTTCTAAAATTGAATTATAAATAAATGAATTTGAAAATTCTCAAAGAACTTTTTCGAAAATTCTTAAAAGTTATGGATTTATAGAAGAATTTTAGTTAAAAAAAACTTAAAAGGAAAATTGAATTTTAGAGAAGTTACAAATTAATTGCAAAAATTCGATCATTTTCAAAATTAATAAAATTCGTCGTAAAAATTCAATTATGTTCTAAAATTTTTTAATTCTTCTTAGGGATTCAATTATTTTCAATAGAATCTCAATAAAATTCAATAATCAAATTCTTAATTATAATTATTAACAGACACGATTATTTTAAAAAGTTGAAGTACATTGTTAATTTAATTTGATTATTTTCAAAGTTTTCAATTAAAATTTTAAAAAAAAACTACATTATTTCCAAAAAACTTAAAGAAATTCTTCATTAAAGAATTTATTTATTTTGAAAAACTCGAATAAAATTGTTTAAAAGAATTTAAGTATCTATTCTACAAAAGAATTCCATTATTTTCAATATTTTATTAGTAAAATTCTTTGAATCAATTAAAATATTAAAAAAAATTGTAATAAAATTAATTAACTAATTAATTTTAATTAAATTATTAATTAATATTATTTTAATTCAATATTTTAGTAAAATTCTTTGAATCAATTAAATTATTTTAAAAAATTGTAACAAAAATTCTTAGAGAAATTTAATTGTTAAAAAAATACGATTATTTTAGAAACTTGAAAGAAATTCTTTATAAAATTTAAGTATATTTTGAAAATGTCCAATTTTCGTATTTTTAAATACTTTCACTGGTTCGAGCCCCAAAAATATAATTAAGAAAATAATCAACAGAAATTACCGTCACTTGTGTAAGACAAAACAACAAAAAGTGCATCAACACTATCGTTATTTCCATTCATCACGTACGTATTAATCGAAGAATTTCCATTTGTATCGTAAAATAAGCCAATATTTGAACCAGTTACACTATCCTTTGTATGTAATACAAATTTTTCACTATAAGAAATAGTGACATTACGCTGAAATGCGTGAATTTGAAAAATAATAAAGGAGACATTATTAGGAATGTCCGTAATTGCAAATGTAATATTGCTCATTCCAGGAATGAAACCCTGATGGCTGAATTCCTGAGGATTGTTATCTTCATTGTCATAATTCTTCAAAGAAATTCTATAGTCATCTACAAAAAAAAAAAAAAATTACCAAAAAATAGTATTCCATGCTGTCTAAATGAATTTTTTAAAAAAATATTTTAAAAAGACGAAATCAATTCAAAATGGCGGATTTAATATGGCGGACGCATTTTTAAGAATTGAACCAATTCGTTTAAAAATTAGTTATACTCGCAGATTTTTGGGGTCAATGATTATGAATACGATGTCAGTATTTAACAATTCAAAATGGCGGACAAATTTTTAAAAATTTAACACATTTATATGAAAATTGTTACTCAGGGATTTTTGGAGTCAGTGATAACAAATCTGATGTCAGTTTTCAAAAAGACGCATAAATCATTTTGAATATTAAAAATACAATTGAATTAGAAAATTCTAATTTAAAAAATTATAAAGATAATCTCTAGTAAGGAGATTTATAATTTTATTAACATAAAAAAATAATTACATTATAATTTTTAACTATTTGGGTTAGAGAAAGAAAAACAAACTTTCAATTAAATTACATTCATAATTAAAATTTTTAAAATATATAAAAAAAATTTTAATTCAAAATAAGAAAAATTTTTAATTTTTAGAAAATAAAAATAATTTTTTTGAAAAAATCAGAACATAAATATCAGTCACTTTTATTAAATTTTAATAATACAAAATAAGCATTCGATATATTTTATTTTTATTTACATTTCAAGGAAATTTTAAGATATAAATTGTAATGGAGAGTTCTTTTGTTATGTATACGAGATAGAAAACAAAATACAGACATATATTCTTATCGGGAGAGAAAAATATATGGTACGAAATCATGCACGAGTCGTAACTGTGATAAAAGTTGATAAAAATATTAGTAAATTAAATATTTTTTTAAAATTAAATTAATTAAAAAAATGTTTAATTGAATTCATTTTTAAAATTTTTTTAATTTTTTTAATAAAATATAAAAATTTATTTAAAAATTAATTAATTTTACAAATAACGAGATAATGACAGTACAGTAATGAATATTAAATATTGGAATTCATTTTTTATGAGAAAAAATAAAATGCAGTATATTTATTTAACTTACCGAAATTCGGCGCCTTTTGTTTTAAAATAGTTTCCGTACACGTGCTTCGATATGTAGAGGAAATGATAAATAGAAGAAAATAAATATAGAATTTATTTTCCATCATTATTCCTTTTAGATTCTTCTTAGAAATTCTAAATTTTAGAACGAAACCAGATAAAGTTGCGAGAATCGCAAAATTTTTCTCTTTTATGCGACTTTTATCAAAGTTGCCTGTCTCAGTATTATTATAACCACATTTATAATCTTTGTACATAAACAGGTGAAAAACAAAACTAAAATATGGGAATAAATCAGGGTTGAGAATGAAATTTGCGTTTAATGAAAGTAGTAGTTTTTTTATGTTAAAAGTATGCAAATATACGTATATGTTTCTAACAAAAAATCGACCGTATGAACGCTGCTTAAAAAAAATAATAACCTCATAAACTTCAGTATATTAGATTCGCCATTTTGAATTTTTAAAAACTGAAATTGGATTCATAATCAGCGACCCCAAAAATCCCCCGAGTATCAGTTTTGAAACGAATCGAAGTAATTTAAAAAAAACGACCGCCATATTAGATTCGATATTTTGAATTTTATAAATTTTTGAAAATCTGACATCAAATTTGTAATCAGCGACCCTGAAAACTGCAAATAGCAATTTCGAAGTAAATTAAAGCAATTTTTTAAAAATCCAGTCCGCCATTTTGAATTTTGAAAATCTGACATCGGATTCGCAATCAGCGACACCAAAAGCCCCTGAGTACCAATTTTGAAGCAAATCGAAGCAATTTTTGAAAATCTTGTCCGCCATATTGGATCCGCCATTTCGAATTTTAAAAATTTCAACAATCTGACAAACTGATTCGTGATCATTGACCCCAAAAGTCAAACAAATTTTCAACAAAATCCAACAGCTGGATTCTCCGGTGGCACGAAATGGTTAAATAATAATAGGTCCATATTATTAACAATTTAAGAAAATTGTTGAAAATAAAAATAGTATTGTTTAAAAATATAATATTGCATTAAAAAAATATATAATTTTACAAAGTAAATTATAAAACTTGTTGATTTATTCATTTTTTTATTTAGAATGCGTATACATTTTAAATTAATTTTTATAGTTAATATGGAATTTTATTTTCAGTAAATAAATGAATTTTTTAAATATTTTTCCCATATGGGAAAGAAAAGAAGAGAAATATCTTTTAGCCTTATTTAGAAAAAGGTAAACGATATCTTCTCTCCTTTTCTTTCTCATGTAAATATAACGATCATAGCGCTCTCTTGACGCGGACAATTCAAGAAACATACGTTACAATGTGTGGACGACTCTCCAAATACTGCAGTTTCAGAATATAGTTGACATGAGTTGACATCTGGTTTGCAACCCTGTTGTTTACTATCTTGCTCCAAACGTGCAACATATTATTTTTTATTTATATTTACATTTCTGTCATAAAAAGAGATTAATAATAATTTACAATGTTAACATAAATAATTACTGTACTTATTGGAAATGTGGATAGTTTAGTGTATTTCCCAAGTGATCAACGTTCTTCTGAATAATTCAATACTCCTTGCAGCTAACCTCAAATTTCGTTTATATTTAACTTTTTATTTATTGTTAAAACACCAACAAAATGTCTGAACGAAAAGTTTTAAACGTAAGTATAATTTTTTATTTTAAATAACGATAGTCTTAGAAAAATTGTAAATATTATTTTAATTCCAAACTTTCTTGACATACAAAACGTAAATAATTTCCAAACTTTTTGAAAAAATTATATTTTAATAATTTTCAAACCTCCGATAATTATGATTTTTTTAAAATGTTTTTCGACTATTAAAAAAAAACGTCTTTTTTCGACTTATTTTCAAAAATTGTAACTTTTTAACTTGTCATCCAAATATAAACAAAATACCATATTTTTTGTTAATTTTTCAAATTTTTTAAACGCTGTTTTTTAAAATAATCTTTCTAATTAAATTTTCGAAATATCAAATTAGAAAGATTTTGAATAATTTGAAATTTTTTTAATTAACAATTGACTTTCTTCAAGTATTTCATTTAAATACATTTTGAAGAAGTTTAATTGCAAATTTTTGAAAATAATAAAATTGAATTCTTAAGAATTTTTAAGAAAAATCTTTCAGAAACAAAAATTTATAATTGAAAATTAACTTTTCTGAAAATTATATTAAAATATTTAAAAAACATTATTCTTAGAATTTTTTTTTCATTCTAATTTTTTAAAATTCAATTATTTTCAATTTTTTTTATTACATATTTCCGAAAATTCAATTATTTACAAAGAAAACAAGTTGTTCATTTCATGATCATTAAGCTTCCTCAATATAATATATACCAATTGTTTAATTTTTTATTTTAGAATAATTATTTTAAAGTGTTAAGATAAAATTTCAAAAAATACAAAATTTCAATTTTTTGTGAAAAATTAAAATATTTATTAATTCTATAAATATTGATAAAATATATACTTTATATACATGAATCGATTCGTTTTTATGTCAGGAATGCAATTTTGACAAGAATTAATGAAAATTTTAATATAGAAAAAAGTTATTTCAAAAAATTCAAAAATTAATTTTTTCAAAAATTCAAAAATTGTTAATTAATTTTTTTTTTTTAGATATTTTTGAAAATTATTATAAAAAATTGAATTTTTGTAAATTCTCGAAGAACATTCGGAAAATTATTAAAATTAATCAATTTAGAGGTGAAGTTGAAGTTAAAAATTTTAGACAATGATTAATAATAATTTTTCTTTATTTTTATGCAAAAAATCGTTTATTTTCTAAAATATATTAATTACAATTTTTGTCTTTTTATTAATAATTATTAATTAATAAAATTCGAAGTAAACAAATAAAAGTCCATAAAGTTTGGATGAATTTTAAAATTTTAATTATTTAATTATTTTCATGATTTTTAAAATAATTTTCTTTTTTATAGAAATATTATCCACCGGACTTTGATCCATCAAAGATCCCTCGCATGAAATTGGCTCGCAATCGACAATATACAGTTCGATTAATGGCGCCATTCAATATGCGATGCAAAACATGCGGTGAATATATATACAAGGGTAAAAAATTTAATGCACGAAAAGAAGATGTCGAGGGCGAGGATTATTTGGGAATAAGAATTTATCGTTTCTACATAAAATGTACACGTTGCCTACAGGAGATTTCCTTTAAAACAGATCCAAGAAATACGGATTATGAAATAGAGGCGGGAGCGTCGAGAAATTTTATGGCATTAAAATTGGCCGAGGAACAGGCGCAAAGAGAAGAGGACGAGGAACGTGAAGAGGAGGCGACAAATCCAATGAAACTACTCGAGAAACGAACACAACAATCAAAACACGAATTAGAAGTTCTCGAATCATTGGAGGAACTCAAGGATTTAAATCGTCGACAGCAGACAATTGATTATGAGCAAATGCTGGGACAATATGATACAAAAGCAGATAATTTAAAGACAGAGAAAGAACAGGAGGAACTCGACGAGGAATATGTGCAATCTGTTTTTAAGAAGAAGCAAAATGTCACTGTTGTCGAGGAGGAAATTGTCGATTTAGAGGAGAATTACGAACCGCCGGGGAAATTATTTAAAAACGACAGTGATGCGTCCACGTCGAATGTTGGGAGGAATTTAGAAAAAAAGGGATCTTTAAGTAAAGTGAATTTATCAACGCTCGTGAAGAGAAAAGTTGATCTCGTGAAGGTCACAAATATAACGAAAAATGATGATAACAAAGAAGAGAGGAAATCAGTTGTTGAAGATGCACCAAAACCAAGCGGACTTTCATTATTAGGTGCCTATTCGGGTAGTGAAGATGATAGCAATTGATTTTATTAAACATCTCTGCAATCTGTTGAAAAACTGTACATAAACATGTATTATACGTTTTTATTTATCGAAAACGTACCTGAAATATTTGTAAATACAAAATTGAATTTGAATTTTTTTACTTTTACGTATTAAAACAAAAACATTCGGACAATGATTGTTTACTTCAACGTTTCGAAATCTAAATAATTTTCTCTTCAGGAAGTCCAACAAAAGAATAATAAAAAATTATATTTACACACTTCAATACTTATTTTCTTAAAATTCAATACTTTTTCTTCTCTTTTATGGGATTTAGCTTCATTATTTTTGTGCTTTTGGAAAATACTTTACTTATTTAATAGTCTCGACTCTTTGGTAAAAAATCTAAAATTATCAAAAATTCGAAAAAATTCAAAAATCCGTTTTTTCTTAAAATTCAACATTTTTTCTTCTTTTTTATGGGATTTAGCTTCATTATTTTTGTGCTTTTGAAAAATACTTTACTTATTTAATAGTCTCGACTCTTTGGTAAAAAATCTAAAATTATAGAAAATTATCAAAAATTCAAAAATCCGAATTTTTTAAAATTCAACATTTTTTCCTCTCTTTTATAGGATTTAGCTTCATTATTTTTGTGCTTTTGGAAAATACTTTACTTATTAAATTGTCTCGACTCTTTGGTAAAAAATCTAAAATTATCGAAAATTATCAAAAATTCAAAAATCCGAATTTCTTAAAATTTAACATTCTTTCCTCTCTTTTATGGGATTTAACTTTATTATTTTTGTGCTTTTGAAAAATACTTTACATATTTAATACTCTCGACTCTTTGGTAAAAAATCTAAAATTATCAAAAATTCGAAAAAATTCAAAAATCCGTTTTTCTTAAAATTCAACATTTTTTCTTCTTTTTTATGGGATTTAGCTTCATTATTTTTGTGCTTTTAGAAAATACTTTACTTATTTAATACTCTCGACTCTTTAGTAAAAAATCTAAAATTATCAAAAATTCGAAGAAATTCAAAAATTTGATTTTCTTAAAATTCAACATTTTTTCCTCTCTTTTATGGTATTTAGCTTCATTATTTTTGTGCTTTTGGAAAATACTTTACTTATTAAATAGTCTCGACTCTTTAGTAAAAAATCTAAAATTATCAAAAATTCGAAAAAATTCAAAAATCCGATTTTTATAAAATTCAACATTTTTTCTTCTCTTTTATGGGATTTAACTTTATTATTTTTGTGCTTTTGGAAAATACTTTACTTATTAAATTGTCTCGACTCTTTGAAAAAAAATAAAAAATTATTAAAAATTATTAAAAATTGAATTTCTTAAAATTCAACATTTTTTCGCTTTTATACCATTTAGCTTTATTATTATTTGAATTTTTATTCAAGAGAAAAAATGGAAAACTGAAAAAATTTAGATTTTTTTAAAAATTACAGGCCTTTTCCATGATTTCCCTGATTTCCAGAAGCCTTTGAAAAATTCCATACCATTTCCATGATTTCCATGATTTCGTGATTTTGTAGGAACCCTGCTTTTGTCTGAATTTCTTCTAAATTATCGAATTCAGTGATTTCTGGGGTGAAGTTGGTTAAGTTGTAAAATGATTAATTTCTATTTGAATTCGTTTGTGTTGAATGTAGAAAATTTGATGTTAATTTAATTCTTTTTTCGTTATGCACGGCAAAAAATATTTAGCTGGATGAACTACAGATTTCACTTTAGTAGCGAAATTTTTCAGTGCTTCAATTAATACTTTCGTTATTCTAGAGAAACTTATCGCTATTTCAAGTAAAACTTTTTTCAGTGTGTAATAATTATTATTTCTTTAAAAAGTATTTAATTTAAAATGGCTTTATAAAATAAGCAATGCAAAAGATGACCCAGATACTAATTGTAATTGTTCTAGCCATAGTTTAAGTCTAGTAATGTAAATTCTATTTAAATTGAGACCATTGAGTGAAATTATTTGAATTTTAGTTAGTTAAATCTCTTTGTTAGGTTATAATAATTATTTCTTTAAAATTTTTTAAATTGTGTAAAATAAGCAGCCCCATACAACATTCCCGCGCGGATAGTTTGGCTAGTAGTTTAATAATTACACATAAATTAATAAACAAAAATGTTGAAAAAATGATATTTTCCACAATTTTTGATTTTTCAAATACCAATAATTTCATAATTTCTGCCCGAATCAGGTTTAAAAATAGGTCAATCGAAGCTTTTTTTAATGCTCTTTAAGTTGGTAATAATTTTTTGAAGTTACTTTTACATAATTTAAAAAATTTTTTATAAAAGTCTTATTTTTCAAAATTTTAGATTTTTAAAAGTTTAATATCTTCGGTTAATATGGACGAAAAATGTTCAATTGGGGCTCAAAAGATGCGTGTGAAAAAACTCTACAAAACTAAAGAAAAAGATTTATAAGTGTCCTAACATTTTTTTAAGTTACGTCCAAAAAACGTTTGTTTACAAAATGAAAAATGCAAAAAAAAAATAGTTAAACTTCATGAATCGGGCTGAAAATACTCTCATTCTATGTCCCCCGGGGAGACCTACAATTTAAAAAAAAATTGAGGCCTTTAGCTCTTTCCCGTTCTGAAATATTGAGGCAAATGTAATGTTAGTACACACACACACACACACATCGGGACACATTTTTAAAATCCGTTTTTTGGACTTCGGAGTTCAAAATACGTCGAAATTTTTTTTTATTTATTTAGAACATTTATACGGGGAGTTCCTGTGCATATATATAAAGTACTAAAGTATTAGGCATAATAAAAAAAAATTTATAAATATGTCAAAAAATGACAATCCAAAATTTTGCTAATACAAAGCTTCCTTTATGAGGAAGCAAAATGAAAATTAGTTTCTAATTTTTTAAATTCAAAATAATTGAATTCCTGTGATAAATATATTATTATTATTTACGAAATTAATTGAATTTTGCAATGAATTTTATTAAAATTCCTGAAAATAATTGAATTTTGTCGAAGAATTTTATTAAAAATTTTGAAAATAATTGAATTGAATAAAATTTTTTAAAATAATTGAATTCCTGTGATGAATAATTATACTATTATTTACGAAATTAATTGAATTTCGCAATGAATTTTATTAAAATTTCTAGAAATAACTGAAATTTTGCTATGAAAAAAAAAAAATTTTTTTTATTAAAAATTTTGAAAATAATTGAATTTAATAAAATTTTGGAAAATAATTGAATTTTATTTAAATTTTTGAAAATAATTAAATTCTTGTGATGAATATTATTATTTATCATTAAATTAAGAAATTTTTTGAAAATAATTAAAATTTTGCCATAAATTTTATTAAAAATGTTTGAAAATAAATTGAATTTTATTACTTTTTAAAATAATTGAATTCCTGTGATGAATAAACTATTATTTACGAAATTAGTTGAATTTTGCAATTAATTTTATAAAAATTCCTTAAAATAATTGAAATTTTGCTATGAATTTTAGTAATAATTTTGAAAATAATTGAATTTAATAAAATTTTTAAAAATAATTGAATTTTATTTAAATTTTTGAAAATAATTAAATTCTTGTGATGAATATTATTATTTATCATTGAATTAAGAAATTTTTTGAAAATAATTGAATTTTATTTTCTTTGCAAAATAATTGAATTCCTGTGATGAAAATACTATTATTTACGAAATTTATTGAATTTTGCAATTAATTTTATTAAAATTCCTGAAAATATTTAAATTTTGTCGAAGAATTTTGCTATTTATTTATAAAGCAATAATTTCAAGTATTTATTTATAATTTTTGAAAATCAACATTTTAAGAATTTTAATTGTAAATTTTGAAAATAATTGAAATATCAAAAATTTCGATGAAAAATCTTTAAAGGTAAATTAAAAAATGAAAATTAATGAAAATTAGTTTCTAATTTTTTAAAATTCAATATTTTCAGAATTTTTAATGACATATTTTCAAAAATTTAAATACATACAAAAATAATAACATTTTTGAATTATTTTTAACATTTTGGAGAAAAAAATAATGTTCAAAATATTTAATTAAAATTCATCTAAAAATTAATTAGTTTTTAAAATAATAAAAAAACTCTTTTAAGAAATTCGATTGTTTTCGAAAAATTACATTAAAATATTTTTAAAAACTTCTTAATTCTTAGAATTTTTTCATCATAATTTTTTAAGATTTTTAATTATTATAAAAAATTGAATTTTCATATTTAAATAATTTAATTCTCGAAGATTTTTTGAAGAAGAACTTATTTCTATAGGTAAATATTACGTAAATAATTTTGAAAAACAATTATTTAAAATTCATAATTATCATATTTTGTTTTTAAATGTATCATTTATTTTGTAACAATGCGTATATAAAATAAAACTTTACAAATAAAACTCTTATAAACATTTCGTTAAAAAAAAAAAAAAAAAGAAAATACGTTTTTCCCCCAATGATGCACGTGAATTCAGATATTCAGATGCACAGAATCATTGAAATAGAATAAAATTTACATAAAATTTTTACAAGAAAAAAACAAATTTTTTTTTTCACTAAAAAATTCCTTACAGGATGCTGAATGTTTTGTTCCTATAAAAAAAAAGATAAAATTTATGAGATTTATTTTAATTGCAACATTCGAAGTCTGCTTCAATTGACTAGGCACTCTGTAAGGAATTTTTTTTAAAAATATTTTTTCCGCAAATACAAAACAAAACTGCAAACAAGTACCTAGCTTATTAAAGCAGACCATTAATGCGCCATTGAATTCTTATTTTAATAAAATTTAGCTTACTTTTTATTTTCAGAATTAAATATATTAATAATTTATTTTAATTAAAAGTAAATAGAAATCAATTTACAACTTGAGGAAAAAATTGATTGTATGTAAATTATTTTTTTTTTTTTTTTTTTTTTTTTTTTTTTTTTTTTTTTAATTTTCTTAGTGGAAGAAATATTGTAAATTGAGTGTAAAAATATGAAATGTATTAAAATTGATTAATTGGAAAAAAGTGTTCTATACAGTATATTGTCGAACACGAATCGAGGGCGTTTGCTTTCGGGGTGATTGATAATCACAATGCGGTCGATTAAATCGAAATGATCTTCTTTTATAACCGCGAATTATCGATTCCTTACTTTGACTACATATTCGACGGGACTTTACGGATTTATTTCTTAAATTTTTATCTCTAGGTGATTCCCTTGTCGGCGATGTATTCAAATTTAGTGTAAATCTGGGTTTTGAAAAAGCATTTAATAACCAATCGTATTGAGAATCTAGAACTTTGGGGACTTTAGGAGCATTCGTCAATGGGGTTAATCGTTGACCACCCCTTTGAAAGTGGTCAATATGATTTTTTGAATTCTTAAAATTTTGCTCCTTATCGTGAAAAATTGAACGATTACGTGGAGAAATTTTAATTCGCGGTGATTTTAAAGAAGTTGGAAGTTTTTTATTGCTTGTACTATTAATGAATTTTGGTAATTTGGAAATTTTGTTTCGTGGTGAAGAAAGTTGTAATTCTTGAAATAAATTTGTAGATGCCGGTGGTGAGGGAATGTTTAGTGTGGTTTTTGGAAAATTTTTAACAGGCACATTATAATCCCCGACATACCGATGTGTTTTTTCTTTAGCCGACACTTCCAGTTGGGCAATTCGACTCTCTAAACGAACTCTTTGCGTTTGAGATCTTTCCTGTTGATCCTCCATTTGTTTTAGCATTTTTTCCAATTGCATTATTCGTGTTTGTTTCTCCTCGAGTTTGTTAAAGATGTCTTCATAATCCTGCGTTGCTGATAAACCCTATTTATTTGTTCGAATTTTTTTTTTTTTTTTTTTTGTTTGTAAATATTAGAGAAATTTTTGGTTAGTTCAGGGTTGCCACAAAAATTTAATTCTGTCTTTCTCTGATTTCCAGACAAAATTTTAACTTTTTCTTTATAAAAATATTTATAAATAAAAAAAAAAATAAAAATATTTTTGTTATAAATCATTGAAGAAATAAAGGTGTTCAAGTGATAAAATTATTATAAAATTATTTTATATTATAATATAAGAATCCTGTTACTCTAACTTCTTCAAAATTATTTTCATCATTTCAATTCAATTATTATTTTCTCCAATTTTTAAATAAAATTCTTCTTTAAATCAATTTTTAATGATTTTTAAATAAGTACTTCTTTGAGAATTTTTAAATCCATTTGTTTAACATAATTCAATTTTACGTGAATTTTCAATTATTCGGAAATTCTTCAATTAAATACATAAATTAGAAAATAAAAAATTGAAATAAATTTCAAAAATTTCGGATAACCTTTTTGTGAAAAAATTAGTTCAATAGAATTTTTAATCAAAAGTATGAAAAATTCAGATTTTCAAATATTTTAATTTGAAACCTTTACAAAATTCAATTATTATGTAAAATTTTAAATGAAATTAATTTTTAAATCAATTTTTTATTAGAAAATTCTACGAGAATTAAATTGTTTAAATATAAACATAGACAATTTATTGAATAATTGAAATAAAAATATACAAATTATTTAATTAAGAAAATTTTTTGAAAATAATTGATATTTTGCCGTGAATTTTATTAAAATTTTTGAAAAAAAATTGAATTCTTGTCATAAATACTATTATTTATGAAAATAATTGAATTTTGCAATAAATTTTACTAAAATTTTTTAAACTAATTGAATTTTATTAAAATTTTTGAAAATAATAAAAAAATTATTAAAAATTTTGAAAATAATAGAATTTTATTAAAATTTTTGAAAATAACTGAATTTTAATAAAATTTTTGAAACATAATTGAATTTTACTAAAATTTTTGAAACATAATTGAATTTTTGTGATGAATACTATTATGTATAAAAATAAATGAATTTTTCAAAGAATCTTACTAAAATTCTTGAAAATAATTGAAATTTTGTCATGAATTTTATTAAAAATTTTGAAAATATTTGAAATTTATTAAAGTTTTTGAAAAATAATTAAATTCTTGTGATGAATACTATTATTTATGAAAATAATTGAATTTTGCAATAAATTTTACTGAAATTTTTGAAAATAACTGAATTTTATTAAAATATTTGAAAATAATTGAATTTTATTAAAAATTTGGAAAATAATAGAATTTTATTGAAATTTTTGAAAATAATAGAATTTTATTAAAATTTTTGAAAATAATTGAATTTTATTAAAATTTTTGAAACATAATTGAATTCTTGTGATGAATACTAAAATTTTTTAAAATAATTGAATTTTTCAATAAATTTTACTAAAATTTTTTAAAATAATTGAATTTTATTAAAATTTTTGAAAATAATAAAAAAATTATTAAAAATTTTGAAAATAATAGGATTTTATTAAAATTTTTGAAAATAACTGAATTTTATATTAAAATTTTTGAAACATAATTGAATTTTACTAAAATTTTTGAAAAATAATTAAATTCTTGTGATAAATACTATTATTTATGAAAATAATTGAATTTTGCAATAAATTTTACTAAAATTTTTGAAAATAACTGAATTTTATTAAAATATTTGAAGATAATTGAATTTTATTAAAAATTTGGAAAATAATAGAATTTTATTGAAATTTTTGAAAATAATTGAATTTTATTAAAATTTTTGAAACATAATTGAATTTTATTAAAATTTTTGAAACATAATTCAATTGAAAATAATTGAATTTTCCAATGAATTTTCCAAAAAATTTTAAATATAATTGAAATTTTGTTATGAATTTTATTAAAAATTTTGATAATAATTGAAATTTATTCAAATTTTTGAAAATAATTGAATTTTATTAAAATTTTTGTCATGAATTTGATTAAAGATTTTTTTAATAAAAAAAAATAAATAAAAAAAGAAACTTTTGAAAATGATTGAGTTCTTATGATGAATATTATTATTTATCATTGAATTACGAAAAAGTTTTAAAAATAATTGAAATCTTGTCATGAATTTGATTACAAATTTTGAAAATAATTGAATTTTATTACTTTTGAAAATAATTGAATTCTTGTGATGAATATTATTATTTATCATTGAATTAAGAAATTTTTTTGAAAATAATTAAAATTTTGCCAAGAATTTTATTAAAAAATTTTAAATATAATTGAATTTTATTACTTTTCAAAATAATTGAATTCCTGTGATGAATATATTATTATTTACGAAATTAATTGAATTTTTGCAATGAATTTTATTAAAATTCCTGAAAATAATTGAATTTTTTCGAAGAATTTTGCTATTCATTTATAAAGCAATAATTGAAATGTTGACAATTTTTCTTTTCAGATTTTTTTAAAAATAATTGAATTTCTGCGGAGAATTTTATTAATTTGGAAAATAATTGAATTCTTGTGATGAATATTGTTATTTATGAAAATAATTGAATTTTTACAATGAATTTTATAAAAATTTCTGAAAATAATTGAATTTTATCGAAGAATTTTGTTATTTATAAAGATAATTAAAATGTTGACGAGAAATTTTTTTTTTAATTTTTTGAAAATAATTGAATTTCTGGAAAGAATTTTAATATTTATTATGATAGTTGAATTCTTTCAAAGAATTGCGTTAAAATTTTTAAAATTGAAATCAATTTGAACAGAATTGAAATAAAATTTTTTCAAAAAAATACTTCATTAAATGTTTTATAAAGTAATAATTTTATGGTAGTTCTTCAATAGAATTAAGTTATTTAAAATGAAGTTATTGTCAGAAATAGAAATAATTGAAGGTTTTTTTTTCTGAATTCGTAGTAATTTCTTAGTTTATGAGGCAAAGAAAAAGATATTAAACAAAAATTCATTAAATTTAATTTTTTTGCAGTAATTTTTGATAAAAATCCCTGACTTTTTCCTGACCTGTGGCAACCCTGTAGTTTTCACTTACCGGACCCACTTTCTTCTGAGCAGTTTTATTCAGATGCTTATTTTTCATCTCCTCCTTTGCTTTCAATATTCTATCCTGAAATTGCTGAAGACACTCAAGCTCAACTTGCTTTTGTGAAAGTTCAGCTTCGAGTTTTTTATTTTGCCTCGCAACGTCGGCTATCGTACACTTAAGATCAGAATTTTGCTGTTGCAAATCAAATATCAGAACACACCAATCGGCTTTTCCATTTTCTTTACATTGATTTTGTAAACGAGCATGCAATTCCGTTAGTTGCTTCTGAACATTTTCTCCCTTATTTACTCTGTTAAAAATTACACTTCGTTAATTTTTAAGTATCATTATTTGGTTTAAAAATTAAAAAAAATATTTTTTTAAAAATTATTTCTTACGCAGATTTGAGATTTTTTTTTAACTGAAGATTTTCGTCTTTAAAATTTTTCAACTCATTCGTCGTTCTCGTGAGGTCCGATATTAATTTATTTTGCTTCTCTTCAGATAGTTCTTGTCCCTAAAATTTTGAAATTAAAAAAAGTTCTTGATTCAGAAAGAGGAATATAAATTATTAATTATTAACTATAATCAATTAATAAACTATAATAATAATTCAATTTTTTTTTCTAAAATTTTAATAAATCCTTCGAAAAAATTCAATTATTTTTATAAATAGTAAAATTTTTCGTAAGAATTCAATTAATTTTATAAAAAGTAAAATTCTTTGCAAGAATTCAATTACTTTTTAAAGCAATTTCAATTTAATTCCTCGGATGAATTCAAATATTTTCAAATATTTCCATAAATTTCAATTATTTCCTAAAATTTTAATAAATTCTTGGAAACAATTTTCAACTATTTTTATAAATACTAAAATTCTTTGCAGGATTTAAATAATTTTTAATCTAATTTAAATAAAATTATACGAAAGAATTTAATTATTTTCAAAAATTTCCATAAAATTGAATTTCAACAAAAATTTAAAATTTTCTAAAAATAATTCAATTATTCTCGGAATATTTTTAAAAAATTCGATATAAAAATTAAATTACTCTCAATGCAAATTTTTAAATATATTCGTCAAAAAAATTGAAAGAATTCAATTATTTTCAAAAAATAATAAATTCTTTAAAGAAATTCAATTTTTTTCGAAACAACTTTAATTGAATTTCTCGAAAAAATTGCATTATTTTTCAATATTTCTATAAAATTCTTCATAACAATTTAATTATTTCTTAAAATTTTAATTTTTTTTTTATTTTTTTTTTCTTCGTAACATTTTAATTATTTTTATAAATAGTAAAATCCTTTACAGAAATTCAATTCTTTTCAATAGAATTTTAATAGAATTCCTCGAAAGAATTTAAATTTTCAAATATTAACATACAATTTATTTATTTTATAAAATTTTAATAAATTCTTTAGAACAATTCAATTATTTTTATAAATATAGTAAAATTCTTCGCAAGAATTTAATTATTTTCAAATACAATTTTAAATTGAATCCTTCATAAAATTCAATTGCTTTCAAAATTTTCAATTAAAATTATTAAAAAAAAACTCCATTAGTTTAAAAAAAATTCAAAGAAATTCTTCTAAAGAATTTAATTAGGATTTTTAAAAATTTTAATAAAATTCTTCGCCAAAATTCAGTTACTTTTCTAAATAATAAAATTATTTGAAGGAATTTTATTATTAGCAAATTTTTTGATAAAATTCTTTGCAACAATTCGATGATTTTTTCAATACATTAATTTTAAAATTGAAAATATAATAAAAGAAAAATTATAAAAAAGTTTATAGTTAATTATTTTATAATTAATTCAAAAAAAATAATTCAAAAATTATTTTCAAAATTTTAATTCAATTATTATTTTCTGGAATTTTTAATTATTTTTTTTGAAAATAATTGAATTCTTTAAAAAAAATTTAATTATTTATAAAAATAATTGAATTCCAGTGAAATTTAAATTATTTATGAAAATAATTGAATTCCTGTGAAAGTTTCATTATTTTAAAAAATAATTGAATATTCGTGTCGAATTTTGTCAAAATTGTTTTTTTAAATAATTGAATTCTTTTTAGAAATTTTATTAAAATAAAAATACACAAATTATTGCATTAAGAAAAATTTTTGGAAATTTTTGAAATTTTGCCATGAATTTTATTAAAATTTTTGAAAATAATTGAAATTTTGCCAATGAATTTGATTAAAAATTTGGAAAATAATTGATTTTAATAAAAAATTTTAAAATAATTGAATTTACTTAAAATTTTTGAAAATAATTGAATTTTATTGCTTTTGAAAATAATTGAATTCTTGTGATGAACATTATTATTTATCATTGAATTAAGAAATTTTTTTGAAAATAATTGAAATTTTGCCATGAATTTTATTAAAAATTTTTGAAAATAATTGAATTTTATTATTTTTCAAAATAATTGAATTCTTGTGATGAATATACTATTATTTATACGAAATTAATTGAATTTTGCAATGAATTTTATTAAAATTTCCGAAAATAATTGAATTTTATCGAAGAATTTTACTATTCATTTATAAAGCAATAATTGAAATGTTGAACAATTTTTTTTTTTTAGATTTTTTGAAAATATTTGAATTTCAGCGGAGAATTTTATTAATTTTAAAAATAACTGAATTCTTTTGATAAATATTGTTATTTATGAAAATAATTGAATTTTACAAAAATTTTTTTTTTATTGAATTCTTTTTGGAAAATTTTATAAAAATAGTAGATATTGAGAATCATTGAAATTAGAAAAATGCATTTTATTTTTGAAAATAATTGAAATTAGGACAAGAATTTTTTTTTTAAATTTATGAAAAATAATTGAAATTTGGACAAGAATTTGATTATTTATAAAGATAATTGGGATTTTTTTTTAAATTTTGAACATAGTTGAATTTTTTTTTCAAATATTGAATTTCTGAAAATATTTGTAATTTCTCCAAAATTGAATTTTTTTTAGTGTTTTCAACAAAAGTTTAAATTAGAAAATTTTTAAATTCTATTATTTTTAAAATAGCTAATTTTATTTTTAAAAGAAGGCAGTAGGAAGTGTTGTTGCTAGTATTTTTTAAAAGAAGATTTAAATTTTTTTTTGTATAATTGTGTAAATGATAATATGGAATATAAAAGCCAATGTGAGACAGTAATTTCATACAATTTTCAATTTTTGGGTGTTCTGTCCAAATATTTAATTAAAGCAACCTACAGAAACCCGTTTCATGGCGGCTACTAATTCTTCCCTTTCCTTGTGAAGCTGATCGATTCTTTCCTCTTGCTTTAAAATTGTAGTTTTTGCATCTTCTAGTTCAGTGCACAATTTAGTTTCGTTCAATCCTTTATTGACTGGAAATTACATTTTTATTTGATATTAAATTAATTTTGTAGGCTTCTTTTTCGAATTATAAAAAAAAAAAATTTTTTAATTTTTTTTAAATAAAAAAATTTTTTTTTTTAAATTTAAAAAAAATCATATAGTTAATATGTACTAGATATAAAATAATCACCCAATGATTCTGCCTTTTTCGATAATTCTTTGTTTTCCTTCTCCAATTTTCCACTGTATTCCATTAATTCTGCCAATTTGGCTTCTACCTGCAATCTAAAATTACAGTATTGCAAAAACACTTTTATTTCCGGTGACTTGAAATTGAATCATTAATTAGAAGAGTAAATTAAATTATTTTTTTTTAAATGTTTTAAATAATTGCTGGAACTGAAAGTTAAATTGTTTTTAAGAACCTTAGTTGCTTTTCTTGATCCAGTTCTTTAACTCTATCCTCCAACTGATTTACTCTCTTTTGAATCAATTCGTAATCATTGGTCTTATTAGACAGCTCTGTTGTTAAACTGGCGAGTCTGTAAAAGTCGAAACAAGAAAAAAATTTTGGTTTTCAATAGTTTTTAGTCACTGGAAGATGTTTTTTCTAAATTACTTTCGAAAATTAAGTCCCAGTTTGCGTATAGAGAAAATTAAAATCGATTTGGTAATGTTCACTATACGAATGTCGGTAATTGTCGGTAAATGATTTCTGTAATTATGTAAATGTCGGTAATTGTCGATAAACGATTCCTGTAATGGTTTTTCCAGTCGGAGTCCGTTTAGAATTTTATAAGATATTTGAAATTGATTTTGGAATTATTTTGTTAATAGTGACGATTTAATGAATGCGCGACAATATTTTTACTATTCAAAACTATTATTATATTGAAATTAACAAGAATTTTGATTTTATCATGAAAAATGAAAATTACCGCGATTCGAGAGTTTCCCTTTGCGCCTCCAATTTACTGACAGTGCTCTTATTACTTCTTGAAGCCTTCTGCAAATCCTTATTCTGCTGTTCTAAAAGTGCCTCCTTCTGCTTCAATTGCGTCTTCAAATGCTCCAAAGAATTTTGCAATTGACTCACTTTCCCCTCACTATTGCTCATCTGATTTTCATAATCCTTCAATTTACTTCTAACTTTTGCCAATTGATTTTCAACCAGACTCTTTCCTTCCTTTAATTTTTGACTCTTTTCCATTTCAATTTCCAAAAGATTCTTAAATTTCTCAACACCCAAAATATTTTGTTCAGAATTCTTGAAATTCGAACGATAACTCTGACATTCAGTCCAAAGTGATTGTAATTTTTTCGTTAGATTTTCTATTAATTCCGTTTGTTGTTTTCTGGTCAATTCAAGTTTTTCAATTAATTCATTGTCCTCGTTGCGGAAGATTTCAATTTTTTCATTTAATGCAAAATCATTTTCACAATCTTGATGATCATATTCCATGACCCATGAGACAATTTCCATTCGATCGCTGAGAACGTTTTTACAAAAATCAATTAAACTCTCTGGTATTGAGTGTAAATTTGATTCAATATTTTCCATGAATTCATTATCAATATCTGATTCGGGAATTTGAATTGGTGTTTCAATTTCGGCGATTATTTGTGAATCGAGGCGTTTTTCTTTATCGGAGCACGAAATCAAACCGATTTCCTCTGGTTTTCCTGGATCTTTTGCTCCCATTGAAATTACCTTGTCTCGTAATTGTAATACTTCATCGTACATTTCAACAGCAACTTTCTGTAAATTATATTGGAAATTTTATATTTTATTCAACTACTTTAAATTCGCTAATACTAGAAGTCGAAAAACTATTCTCAAAAATTATAATCAAATTCTTTAAAACGATTCTATTATTTTCATAAAATTTCGCAAAAGAATTCAATTATTTAAAAAAAAAATTGATAAACTTTATCCAAAATTCAATTATTTTCATAAATAATAAAATTTCCACAGAAATTCAATTCATTTAGAACGGAATTTTTAAAATAATTTCGAAAAAATCAATTATTTAGCAAAATTTTTATACATTACAATTTTTGACAATAATTCAATTACTTTCACTAATAACAACATTTTTTATGAAAATTCAATTTTTTAAAAAGATTTTTAATAAAATTCTAAGCAAGAATTAAATTATTTTCATAAATAATAAAACTCATCGAAGAATTTCAATTATTTTTAATAACTACTTTAAATTAATTAATTGAAAAATTCAATTATTTTCATAAATAAAGTTTTACACAATAATTCAATTATTTAAAACAAAATTTTCATAATATTTATTATTTTTCGAAAAAACTAATTAGGTATTAAAAAAAGGTTTATAAAATTCTTATCAAGAATTCAATTATTTTCAAAAACAACAAAATTTTTCACAGAAATTCAATTCTTTTTTTTTTTTTTTTAATAAAATTCATTGTAAAATTGAATTATTTTCATAAATAACAATATTCATCACCAGAATTTAATTATTTTCAAAATTAATCAAATTCTCTGCAAAAATTCAATTATTTTCAAAAAATCTAAAAAAAAAATGTCAACATTTCAATTATTGCTTTATAAATGAATAGCAAAATTCTTCGACAAAATTCAATTATTTTCATGAACTTTAATAAAATGCATTGCAAAATTCAATTAATTTCGTAAATAATAGTATATTTATCAAAGGAATTCAATTATTTTGAAAAGTAATAAAATTCAATTAGTTTCAAAATTTTTAATAAAATTGATAACAAAATTTCAATTATTTTCAAAAAAATTTCTTAATTCAATGATATTTAATAATATTCATGACAAGAATCCAATTATTTTTAAAAGTAATACAATTCAATTATTATCAAAAATTTTAAGAAAATTCAATTATTTTCCAAAATGTTAATAAAATTCAATTATTTTCAAAATTTTTAATCAAATTCATGTCAAAATTTCAATTAGTTTCAAAAATTTTTTTTTTCTAAATTCAATGATAAATAATAATATTCATCACAAGAACTTAATTATTTTCAAAATTAATAAAACTCATCAAAGAATTTCAATTATTTTTAATACTTTTTTAAATTAATTAATTGAAAAATTCAATTATTTTCATAAATAAATTTTCATTTCATTAAAAGAATTCAATTATTTTTATAAATAATAAAATTCTTATTAGAAATTCAATTATTTTTGAAATTTTTTATAAAATTCATTGTAAAATTCCATTATTTTCATAAATAACAATATTCATCACAATTATGCAATAATTCAAATATTTTCATAAATAATAAAATTCATCGCAGGATTTCAATTATTTTTATAAATAATAAAATTCTTTGCAGGATTTCAATTATTTTTATAAATAATAAAATTCTTTGCAGGATTTCAATTATTTTTAATACTATTTTACAAGAATTGCTCAAAAAATGTAATTGTTCCTAAAAATTTAATTTCAATTCCTCGGAAAAATCAATTATTTAAAAAAAGGATTTTTGAAATTCTTTTTGAAGAATTCAATCATTTACAAAAATATTAGAATTTTTCAAAGGAATTCAATTATTTTCAAATATTTTAATAAAATTGTTCGAATGAAATTAATTATTTTAAATACAATTTTAATTAAATTTCTTTGAAATAATTCAATTATTCTTTTAGATTTTAATAAAATTCTCCCCAAGAATTAAATTATTAGCATATATAAATAATTCTTCGATAGAATTCAATAATATGTCTATAATAACAAAATCATTCCCGAAAATCCAATTATTTTGAGGCATTTTTATAAAAATTCATTGCAAAATTCAATTATTTTCATAAATAACAATAATTATCACAAGAATTCAATTATTTTTAAAAACTTTTCGCCCATCAATGATTTTCAATATCTTCTATTTTCATACAGTTTCCAAATAGAAAAAATTATTCAAAAAAAATTTTTTTTTTAAATCTTCGTAAGAATTCAATTATTTTCATGAATAATTAAAATTTCTCAGGAATTCAATTATTTAAATTAGAATTTTCATAAAATTAATCGAAAGAAATCAATTATTTAAAATTTTTTATAAAATTCTTCGCAAGAATTAAATTATTTTTATAAATAAAAGTTAAAAATTAATTTAATGTGTTAATTTTTTATTTTTTCTATTTTTAGTATTTTTAGGAGTTCAAAAGTGGTTTGAGGAAAATTGAGATTTATTCTAGAATAATTGTAGCCGAAAAACGAATTTTATAGGTAATTTTTTATTTTTAAGTAGAAATCTCAGAAGATTAATTTGAAAAATATTTTTGTAGTTATTATTCCGAATTCTAAATTGTACGTATTTTAAAGAAATTTTTATTTGTTTATTAAAATTATTCGGCCTTGTAATTATAAAATAAAAAAAATAAAAAAATAAGCAATAAAAGCAAAAAAAAAATAGACTCACGTGCTTATTTTCCATTTCTTTTCGCACCACATTGTAACGATTTTTCTTCGTTAAATATTGATTTTCGATTATTCGTTTCTGTGAATTATTTGAATTCTTTGAAATTCTAGCAACTGAAGACGATCTTGCACGTGTTTTTGAATTCGATCTTTGAGTTAAATTTCCATTTTCTGGTAAATCTGCCTAAGAAGGAAAAAAAAGATTCTTTTTAAAATTACCAAATAAAAATCGAAGAAACTAGAAAAATTTGTTATTAAGTTGAATTTAAAAAAAAATAAAGAAAAAAAAGCAGTTAAAATAATTTTTTTTAAATAATTTTTTTAAAATTTTTTTACTTTGGAATGTGAAGTTGTTCCGATATTTGCTTTTGTGTTGGTCTTCTGTCGTGCGGAAATTGGAATTGGCCTTTTTAAACATCTTTTATTTATTGCAGTGTCGATATTTGAAGATTGATTGTCACCTCTACCTGTAATGAAAAAAAAAAAAAAAAAAAAAAAAAAAATTAATAGTTTATAAATTAATTTCTTCTTGCTATAAAAATATTCGTTAACTTTTACTTCATATTAATTCTTTAATTTTCTTAAAATCCGTAATTCCGTATTAAATTTTAACCTCGAATATATTTATATTACATTAAAATTGATAAACTTATATTATAATTATTACACTAATGATTATAATTAATATACAGTTTTATAATATTACAATAATTTTTCATTCAAAATTACTAAAAAAAAGTTTGGTTATAGTTAAATAATTGTGCGAAAATACTTACAGGAAATGGAGTTCGAATTTTCTAAATTCGACGTTGACATTGTTGAAATGAATTTTTCTCATTTAGCATATTTTGTAAAATTTTGAATGCTTACTTTATTTTCAAGTGCATCGAAAATGTTGTTTTTCTCAAAATTAAAAAAAAAAAGATATAAAAATAAGTTTTATTTTATTTGACTTCACGTGAAAAAATAAAACAGAATCGAGATAAATTGTCTCTTGAACTTTTGTTTCTATAGATACGAAAAAAAAATCCTGAAAAAAAATTAATTACAATTGGATATAAAAAAATTTTAATTTATTTTTCAAATACGAAAGGATTGTCTTTTATTGAATTTTTATTTTTAAGAAATGAAAAACTTAATGAAAAATTGTAATATAACGGAGAAATTTTTTTTTTTGCAAATGAAACAGAATAAAGTAATTTTTGAATAAATTAGATTTAAAAAATTTGACACAAAATGCTGTATTCGTAATTGAATTATTATATATGTAATTTTCAAATTTAATATTATTAATTTAAATTGTTTCCAATCGTAATTTTTAAACTTTAATTTGAACTAGATTTTAATGTTTAAATTCAATCAAGTTTTAATTCAAATTTAATTTTTAAATTTCTGATATACTTTTATTTCTATATTTTGGAATCTGGTTAATAAATAAAAAACATTATTTAATTTTAAAAATACTATTTATAATTGTAGAGATAATCTTTTTTTTACAAACCTCAAAATTCTAAAATATGAATTTTTTTACACTCTAAAATTATAAATTCTTCGTTCTTACAATTTTTTAACATTTTTTAGACGAAAATACCTGAGTTTACAATTTTTTTCCATTTTTTTTCATGTGAGATTACAAAAAGTTTACAAAAACTGTACAAAATTTTACCTAAAACTTGTAAAATACAAAATGAACAATTTTTAGACGAAAATACCTGAATTTACAATTTTTTTTTCTGTTTTTTAAAAGTAAAGCTTAAAAAAAGTTTAAAAAAGAATTATTTAGTAAAATTTTACCTCAAAATTCTAAAATATAGAATAAAAATTTTTTTGTACGTTAAAATTGTTAATTTCACTTTTTTACTAGTTCTGTAAACAATTTTTAGACGAAATAACTTAAGATTACAATTATTTTTTGTATATTTTCCAAGTAAAACTACAAAAAAGTTTACAAAAAAAAGTATAAAATTTTACCTCAAAATTCTAAAATTCAATATGAATTTTTTTACATGTTATTAATTATAAATTCTATTTTTTTACTTGGTATGTAAACAATTTTTAAACGTAAAAACCTAAATTTACAATATTTTTCTGTATTTTCCAAGCAAAACTACAAAAAGTTTACAAAAGAATTATTTCACAAAATTTTATCCTCAAAATTCTAAAATACGCAATAAAAACTTTTTTTGGACTTTAAAATTGTAAATTTTACTTTTTTAATATTTCTGTAAACAATTTTTAAACGCAAAATCATGAATTTACAATTATTTTTCTGAATTTTCCATATTAAGACTAAAAAAAGTTTCCAAAAAAATTATTTAATAAAATTTTACCTCAAAATTCTAAAAATGAATTTTTTTTTTTTTATTTTAAAATTATAAATTCTACTCTTTTAATAGTTCTGTAAACAATTTTAAAAAATATCTAAATTTACAATACATTTTTGTATTTTTCAAGTAAAACTACAAAAAGTTTACAAAAAAAGTATAAAATTTCACCTCAAAATTCTAAATACAATTTTTTTTTTAACAATTTTTAGACGAAAGTACCTGAATTTACAATTTTTTTCCGGAATTTTTCATATGAGACTAGAAATGTTAAAAAAAAAAATTATTTAATAAAATTTTGCGTCAAAATTCTCAAATAGAAAATGAATTTTTTTTAACCGTTGAACTTATAAATTCTACGTTTTTACAATTTTCAAACGAAACTACCTGAATTTACAAATATTTCTGTATTTTACAAGTAAAACTAAAAAAAAGTTTACAAAAAATTATTAGGTAAACAAAATTTTACCTCAAAATTCTAAAATACAAAATGAATTTTTTTTTACGTTAAAATTGTAAATTCTACATTTTTTCTAGTCCTGTAACAATATTTAAACAAAAAAAAACTTAAATCTACAATATTTTTTTGTATTTTCCTAGTAAAACTATAAAAAGTTTACAAAAGAATTATTTCATAAAATTTTATCTTCAAAATTCTAAAATAAAATAAGAATTTTTTTACACTTTAAAATTATAAATTCTACTTTTTTTAATAGTTCTGTAAACAATTATTAAACGAAAAAAAACCTGAATTTACAATTTTTTTCGGAATTTTCCATATTGAGACTAAAAAACGTGTACAAAAAATTATTTAATAAAATTTTCCTTCATTACTTGAAAATCCAAAATGAATTTTTTTTAACGTTAAAATTATATTTTTTTATTCTTTTACTAGTTCTGTAAACAATTTTTAAACGAAAAAACCTAAATTTACAATTTATTTCTGTATTTTCCATGTAAAACTACAAAAAGTTTACAAAAAAAACTATAAAATTTTACTTAAAAATTCTGAAATATATTTACAGGAACAAGGATTTTTTTACACGTTAAAATTATAAATTCTACGTTTTTACAATTTTTAGACGAAAGTTTAGAAAAAAATTAATTAATAAAATTTTACCTCAAAATTCTGAAATATAAAATGAATTTTTTTAACACGTTAAAATTATAAATTCTACTTTTTCTTATAATTTTTAGACAAAAGTTCCTGAATTTACAATTTTTTTTTCTGTATTTTCCATGTGAGGCCGATAAAAATTTACAAAAAACGTATAAAAATTTTATCTTAAATTTCTAAAATACATTTTTTTTTACATAAACTGTTAAAATTATAAAATTTTAATTTTTTTTAGTTCTGTTTAAAATTTTTAGACGAAAAAATCTTAATTTACAATTTTTTTTTCTGTAGTTTTTACGACGACGTATAAATATTTTTAGAAAAAAGTATTTAATTCTTCCCTCAAAATTGAAAAAAAAAATACGAGACTTTTTTTCAAATATTCGAATTGAAAATGAAAATTGCAAAAATTAAAATACAAATACAAAGAATTTACTCGAAAACAAAAAAAAAACTTAAATTTCCAATTTTATTTTCTTCATTTTTGGCGTCGAGATATGAGCGAATAGTTCCTTGAGTAAATTCGAATGATTCTGAACAAAATTATTGTAGGCCACTGATTCGAGAATACTTTTCATATGATTGCGAATAAAATTAAAAGCACGTTCTCTCAGTTCGGGTGAATTACATTTATCCGACCAAACAAGAACATCGAGGGCAGTGTCAACATCAATATTTTTACATAATTCCTGTGCGCACAATAATTTTAATCCCTTGATATCATATTTATCCGAGAGTTCCAATAATTTCTCCGTATCCTTCTCAATATTATCGACTTTATCCGAATAAATGAACTGCAACATTTTCTCCACGCACTCATTATCAGTGTCCTCAATAATAATTTCACTCTCCATATTTTCGAGCATATTAATTTGAAACATTGCCAAAAATACCGGCGATCTTGCCGCTAAAATACATTTGTGCGCTCGATATTCTTTACCCATCACTGTGAGTGTAACGTCAGTTAAAAGATTATTGCGAAGAATTATTGCCATATCGTCGGCAATATCATTTTCCAGACATTCAATAACATTATTACGACAAATAAATGTTGAATCCATTCTTGAGATTTCGCACAAAAGAAATAAGTTTCCGCTCACGAGGAAATTACTCGATTCCTCCTTGTCGACGAGGAGAAATTTTTTGAAACACACCTTATCGCCTTTGATAATATTACGCGCGTAGGCAACTTCGTGAAATGAACTTGTCATATTTTCATTGATTGTATGAATGGTAATTTCATAATTGTGAGTCGGCGGTACTTTTGTATTGAATGTGAGATAAATTGACATCCATTCATTGAAATTTGCACTTAAAAAACATTGGACATTTGAATCGTCATTTAATATAAATGATGTGGTGTCAATGTGATTTTTTATTTTAACAAGAGATTCGAAATTTTTCAATGACCACGTATAAGTTGTTCGCAGTGATTTGATTTTTGTTTCACCATAAAAATCCGATTCGGCAATTAATGTTTTCTTTAATTTTGGTGATGGTATTTCTGATTTGGAAAAACCACCACGAGAATCGTCTTCGAATTCTTCCATTTATTCTTTTACACTTCCTTTTTAAAACCGATTTTCACACTATTTTTAATGAGTTTTTGCGAATTAAATATTTTTTAGATTTTATGAAATTTTACTGTACTTTTGACATTTTTTATATTAAATTTCTAACCTCACTTTTGAAAGGAAATATAAACAAATATTTTATAGGAAAGGAAGGAAATCACTGAAACGGGCTTTAAATTTAAGCTCGTTCATAGTATCTCACTTTCCAAATTAAAACTATTAAAGGTCTGAACACAACTGATTGGCGAACGTTATTCGCGAACGCAAAGCATGAGTTAGAAAAGAACAGAGATATATTTGTGACCTTTTCTCAAAAGTTAATTTAATTATTTTCATAATTAAATATTACTGTTTATTATTTTTCAAAAATTTTAATAAAACTTTTAGCAAGAATTTCATTATTCTCATAAATAATAAAATTCTTTAGATCAATTCAATTATTTTCAACAGAATTTTAATAAAATTTCTCGAAAGAATACAAATTATTTTTTAAAATATTAATTAAATTCCATTATTTTCAAAAATTTAGATAAAATTCTTCGAAACGTAATTCAATTATTTTCAAAAGTTTTAATAAAAATTCAATTATTTTCAACAATTCTTCGAAACATTTCAATTATTTTTATAAACTATAAAATTCTTGTCAAGAATTCAATTATTTTTGTAAATAATAAAATTCTTCTGTGAAATTCAATTATTTTTAATAACAAATTTAACTAAATTTCTAAAAAAAATTCAATTATATGTATTCAAGATAATTTTAATAAAATTTCCCTAACAGGTTCAAATATTTTTAAAAATTGTAATACCTAACATTTTTCTAAACAATATATTTAATTTTTCTCAAAAGTTTTTAATCATAATTCTTTGTAAATTTAAATTATTTTCATAAATAACAATATTCATCACGTCAAGAATTCAATTATTTTCAAAATTAATAAAACTCATCGAAGAATTTCAATTATTTTTAATACTATTTTAAATTAATTAATTGAAAAATTCAATTATTTTCATAAAGTTTTCCACAAGAATTTAATTATTTAAAATAAAATTTCCATAATATTTATTATATTTCAAAAAAATAAATTATTTAAAACAATGTTTATAAAATTTTTATGAAGAATTCAATTATTTTCATAAATAATAAAATTTTAATTAAATTTAAAAAAAAAATTCAATTATACATTCAAGATAATTTTAATAAAATTTCTCTAAGAGGTTCAATTATTTTTAAAAATTGTAATAAAATTTTTCTAAACAATTCAATTTGTTCTCAAAAGTTTTTAATCAAAATTCTTTGTAAATTTCAATTATTTTCTAAATTTTCAATTCAAATTACTTTCAAAAATTACATTATTTTTTACGAAGTTTAATGAAATTCTTCAAAAAGAATGTAATTATATATTCAAAAATTCTAATAAAATTGTTTAATAGAATTAAATTTTCTATGAATAATTTTAATATAATTTATTAGGAAACTATCGTTAATTACAAATTAATAATAAACACGATTATTTTTAAAAAAATTATTCTTAAAATTCAATTACTTTAAAGAATTTTAATAAAAATCTTATTCCAAAGAATTAAATTATTTCCAATACAATTTTAATTGCATTTTCTTTCGAAAGAATTCAATTATTGAAAAAAATATTGATGAAATAGAAACTAATTCACTTTTTAAAAATATTATAATATGTATTTTTTTTAGGTGTTTGACCACTGTAGAAACTTCAAAAAATCGAAATTTTTTTGTGTTAAAAAATTCTTTAATAGTAAATCCTAAAGATTTACAGGCGCAGTTCTCGAAGTGCCAAGGCCGTTTTTGGCAATAATTATTTATGAAATGAATTTTTACGCCGAATTTATCTTTACAATTATTGAATCCCCCTTTAACAGAAAACTGTCCTGTCGACACATCTAAAATAAAGAGGGTTTTTGGCTACATTTGTTATATGAATACAATAGAAATCGATAGTAATTTCCTATTTATTGTAATATTTTATTATTTTGTTATTATATATAATAAGACAGTTATTATGTAGAAAAGAATCAGAATTAAATAATTCCGATCTCATTCAATTTAATTAATTTATACTAGTAACAATGTATTTCAAAAGTCTTTTTTCCTTACATCTTATTACACAAAAGATTCAATTAGAATTTCTTGTTACGACATCAAATTCATTGCAGTCTATTTCTATCATTTGAAGAAATCGGTTGTTAAGGATGAAAGTCATTAACATATATTTGGTTACGTTTATTTTTCTAAGAGGAATTCAAGATACCTCACCAACAAATGGTTACATCGATGGACTGCTAAAGTATTTAAAAGAAGAATCAAAACTACATCAAGTTATATTCATTGTTGACGATGTGCAAAATGTTACGGACCCAATACTACAATCAACCATAACGAGTGTCAATTCGCACTTTCCATCCGTAATCTTTAGTCATAATGATTTGGAAACAATTTTACTCACAGATCCAAGGTTAGAGATGCCAAAGAAACTTTACAAAAACGCTGGTCCTTCACTGTTTGTTTACGAAATGTCAAAACTGGACTTTGATTTATTTTTTTTTACGCATATTTATCAGCTTAATGGACTTTATTATCGACGGGAAATTCAACATAAAATATTAATTCTAAATTCCGCATCCTCAAATTATACGATTATTGAAAGAATTTTATCTACTGCCTGGAGTTTTAGGTATTTAGACTTTACCTTACTGACATACAGTAATGAACAACCGCATAAAATAATCAAATCAAGTTCCTTAATGTCACCATTTCTGAGTCACCTGAATCCTTTTAATCAAAATTATTCTCACGAATTGCTGTCAGCAAAAAGTGAATGGTTTCCAAATAAATTGAAGAATCTCCATGGATATAGATTAGAAGTAGACTGTAAATCTGTTAATGATTCATCTGTAGATGAATACAGGAGTTCAATGAAATTACTAGACATTCTTGAAAAGAAAATGAATTTTAAATCAAATGTGACACAATTTATAGATATTGCAAGCAAGGTATATTTTTTTAAAGCAAACCACACAACAAGATTTCATATATTATTAAAAGATCTCTCTAGATTATCGGATTTGACGATAAGTTTACAAGAACTATTTCATTCGTATATTGGTCTTCGTCAGCATACCGTAGTTCTTAATATTATTAGAATAAATGTTGTTATTCCAAAAGGATTAAAATGTAACGAAGGCATTGAAGTTTCAGAACAATTTTGGCATATGATCCTAGCAACGATTTGTATGATTAGCGTAATGCGACTCGCAGTATTTTTATTAAAATTCAAGAAGAGAGCTTGGCAAACGTTAAGCATCTTTCAGATTGTAATCGGAATGGGAACATCCGAGGAACCACTTACTTTAACAGAAAGAACAATTTTCGGCTCACTGTTAATTACATGCATTGTCTATACAAGTTATTTTTACTCCGTCATTTTGGACGTCAGCTTAAAATCAACTCCCGAAATTTCAACTCTTGCAGAACTAATGAATACGAATATATCTGTAATTACTACACTTAATGGAGCAGAACTATTATATTATACTTTATTTTCACAATCTGATGTTAAAAGGTGGATTTTGAAAGGAATAGTTTATCCATCTGGAGACGAAGAAATATGTTTGAAGCAATTGTCTAATTTTCAAAATATTTGCTGTATTCTTAAAGACGGTGCTTATCATATTGCGGAATATGAAGTTAAATACGGAAAACTAAATGGAAAAATATTGCAGGAGACTATTGCAAGTGGATACAGTACATTCACGGCACATTATTTTTCACCCTATGTCAATCGATTTAGGGAAATAATTCTAAAAGCATCTGAATTTGGATTCCTTGAAGATTTCTATAAGAATATTCCACATGTACTCAGTGATATACCAAAACCAGAAGAAATTACTAAGGATAAACTGTTACCCATACTGCTTTCTGTACTAGTCATTGGATACTCTCTTGCCATCATTGTTTTTCTTCTTGAAGTAATAACAGCGAAAATCAAAAGCAGATATTTAAGGAAAAAGCCTCTTTATCGATTTGTCAATTAAAAAGATACAACAGAACTTTCCTGATGCGAAAAGATCTTCTAATAGGTAAGATAATTTGAATTTTTAATATTCTTATTAATATTTAAAGAAAAAAGTATTTAATATTATTTTCTCATTTTAGATTCTCGACAAAGTAGAGCAGGGAAATTGTAGACATTTGGAAGAAAGATGTTATCAATTATCTTTAATAATTTTAATGGTTGATTAACAAGTAAACTAAAATTCATTTATTGAGAAATATTTGTAAAACTAATTTAAATTCTAGTAATTGTTTACCAGAAATTCTCGATATTATTATTAATATTAGTATTATGACTATATTAATCAAATTAGTATTTTAATAATTTACTATATTAATTGTTATTAATAATTAATTCGTTATTTCAATAAAGACAAATTTCAAAAGTCGCAAATGACAACAAATTTTTGATTCGTAATAAAAAAAATTTTAATTACATTTTTAAGAACAAAAAAACTCTTCATCTGATGGAAGTAAATGCTTAACAAGATTTTGAAATTCTTCCAATGGACAAGGATTTTCACAGTTAAAAATCTTCAATTCTTTCGTAACTGGTGGAATTCCCAAGTAATACAATATCTAGATAAAAAAAAAGAAATATAGAAGTGAGAATTCATTAAATTTAGAAAAATGATTATTTTTACTGAAAACAAAGTTTGATTATAGACACAAAATAATAGATTTGACTCACTTGACATAAAAATAATTAGACATAATTGTTATATTTGAAATAAAATTCACTTGACAACTATTATTTTTACATCTAGATCATTTGACATAAAAATGGAGGAGCGAATTTTAAAATTGGCCAATCACAATTTTCTTGATAATATCTAATTCGTTATTTTTTAAATTCGCACCAATATTTTCATATTCATATTTTTATTTTATATAATATAATTAAAATAATATATAATATTTTATATAATATTTTATACATAATTTTTTATATAATATTTATATTTTTATGTCAAATGAAATTTTAATGTCAAGTGACTTTTCTGTCAAATAATATTTACGACATATATAAATTTTGTGTCTAATGAAATATTATCTGAAATGGATTTTATATCAAAATGTTGTTTATTTGTAAAAATTTGTCACATATTGTTGTAAAATGAATAAAAATGGGAAATTAAAAAAATTCCTCTTATTGCAAGTAAAGAGTAGATTTTTTTCAGTAAATACCTTTACGTAATAGTTATTGTCAATGAATAATAATTCCATTATTATTGTACTTGTAAATCTTGTTAAAAGCGATTCAGTACTGTTCAAAGCAAGGAGAAAAGCCACAACATTAAGATCGTGTCCACTGTATAAATACAATTTTGGATTACTCTCAACTTTAGGAGAACTTTTAGTTACAGCAGAAATATTTTCCAAAAATTGTCGTAAAAATTTTCCTAAAAGTATCATTTTCATTATAAAAGACGCGCTTCGAAGAAAGGTTCAATATTATTTTGAAGTTATGTTTTTGTTATTTCTATTTTAATTAAAAGCTTCTGCTTCGTTAGATCCAAAATATTCAATAGAATATCTGATTTCAAGTTTAAATATAATCAAACGGAAGCTTTTAATCAAGATAAATCGGACGCAAACATAATCTATAACTTCTTAGGTTTCTTTGCGGCCTGTCACATATTTACTTGAATCAAAAAGTTTTTATTTCAATCAATTAAATGGTATTTGCTTCCAATAATGAATTTATTGGTTCAAATACACTTTAATTGATTCGAGTAAATGTAAAAATTATTTTCGTTTAAATAGTAAGTTTATTTGATAATAGACAAATAATCGGTTATTTGAATGAAATTAAAAATTTTACCTCCATTAAGTCGTTTCAATAAATTATTGTTATTAATAACTTTTAAAGTTGTTTCAACAACATTTAAGAGTGGTCCAGTTGGAAAATAGTAATTAACCCAATTCGGAAAATGAAATCCAATTGTTTCCAAGCTGTCAAGATCGGCATAAAGACCCGAAAGTTTATCAGGATGATCCAGAGGGTATCCGGTCAGATAACTTAAATTTTGTCCCAATTCATGAAAATCTAATTTTGTTTCTCTTAATTCGGTGCTATTCCATTCCTTATAATATTCGTCTCTTAGTCTGAAAATATATTCCAAAAAAATTTAATATAAATATCAGTGAAGAAAGATAAATATTTTTCTGCAAATTCCGTTTTATGTTACAATTTACAGTGAAGCGTTGGTTGAAATAAATAGTCATCCTCAATAGTTTTGTAGTTTATAGGAATTGGTTGCCAATTTAATTTTTCATTCCAATTTTGATATGAATCGGGAGGATAGAGACTCGCTAAAACAAGTTGTAAAGTCATTTTTGTTCGATCTAGATTCGAGCTTAAAGATTCAACATCTTTTGGTAAATAAGTACTGCCCAGGAAATCGTCATATAAATTTCGTAGGATTTTTCCTAATTCGTAGGCTCTCTGTTTTCCTCTCTGTTAGAAATAACAAAATTTGAATTCTAAAAAATTAAATTCTTTGCGATTTTTTAAATCCATTTGTTTACAATTCAATTTTACATGAAATTTCCATTATTCGGAAATTTTTCAATTAAATATGTATATTAGAAAATTCTACGAAAATTAAATTATTTAAATACAAGAGTTTATTGAATAATTGAACTTTTCTTAAAATTGAATTCTCATAAAGAATTTTATTGACAAATTTTTAAAAAATTGAATTTTTTTCTAAAGAATTTGATTTATTAAAGTTTTTTTTAAAAATTTAAGTTCTTTAAAATTTCTCATAATAAAGCTTTGATACTTACAATGGTTAATTGTCCAGGACCAGCGGGAAAATAATGATCAGGTGTGAATGGAATCGTCGGGTATATTTTCAGCGGTGTTCGATCGCCGTGACGAAATAGCTTGACATATTATAACAGACTTAATATTTTTGTTCTCTTTTCAAAGAAATTTTTTTTTACAGAAAAATATAGAATGGAGAATTATTAAATTTTATTTACCACGTTCACTTGTTTGAGAAGCGCACTACTTGTGTTCATGATACAGAGACAATTGGGAATTAAGATTAAAAGCGTAAGAGCGTAATAATTACGATATGCCATTGTTGATGATTTTTAATTTTTTTTCAATACAAATTTCATTTGATTTCAATTTTAGAAAACAGATTTCAATAAGAGCTGGACATTTATTAAAGCATTGCAGAGTCAAAATACTTTAACAGACATATACGCCCATTTGTTATGTATAAAGATAGCAGGAGACTATTTATCTACTTGATTATATTATTATAACTTTATGTCACTTCTATTTGATTGAAAATTCAGAGGATGATGACCTGAAAGGGAAATGAAAATAATTTTCCGAAGAAATGTTGTATGTTTAAAAAAATATGTATTTGCTGGTATAAATAATTTGTTACAGAATATACAGAATTTTTGGAACATTTTGAAGATGATAGGTAACAAGTAAAGTAAAAAAAATTTAAACAACTACGTCTACTTCCTTGTCGACCATCATTTTATCGAGAAAATCCATAACACATTTGTCTACCACAACATCATCAACTTTATCGTCCTTTTTCATTTCCTTAACACAAACATCAACTTGTACCATCATTTTGCTATTGACTAATTTTCCAAATTTCTCACCAATAAGTTCCTTCTCCTTCATCCAAACCATTAAATCCTTAAAGCATCTCATATGCCAAGGATTCATTTCCATATCAACGTGTTTCAATTTCGTCATATGATTCATAAAATCGACGGAAACACATTTAACATCATTGCCAGACATATGCATCATTTCAACATTCTTCCAAAGCTCGGCAACATCGTCTTCAACAACTTCAACTTCATTATCGGAGAAGTCGACTATTCGAACATTAACCGCATCCTTAAACCATGCTGCTTTCACTTTCTTCAATTTATTATGTGAAACAACGAGTCTCTTTAAATTAACCATACCCTTCAATGCATCGTCCTCCATGTCCATCATATTTGAATTAACAATTGACAAAACACGAACATTGTCCGCCACTGGTGTCATAACGTCATTCTTTAAAACTCCAACATCTGAATATGCAACAACAACTACCTTAACGTCCTTTGGCGCTCTTGCCATATCGGCAGCAACATCCTTTGATCTAATGCAAAACCAAACAACAACATCTTCACCATGATACTTTATTACGTTTCTATTGCAAACGGCGTTTGAAAGCACAATTGCTGATAATAAGAGGGAGCAAATAATGAGTAGCTTCATTTTGATATAGTGAAATAATTAGACTGATTTTATATGTGTGAATGAAAATTAATTTATAGACATCTGGTATCAGTTGGAAGATTTGACATTAGATGATCCTTTAGGTTATTATGTTTTTGAATTGACCCCAAAAGAATAATTACATTTATGGAAAAATGAAAGAAAAACTGTTTGATAAAAATACTATTATTATCTTAAGGTTAATAACAATTGATCGTTTATCATTTAAAAAAATAGAAACGTCAGCTTTTATGATATTTTTAATTATTATAATTATACTTTGATGATTAGGAAAATAAATTTAATATTCCTAATGCACAAGATATTGAAAACACAGATATCCAATAATTTTTTCGTTCATTATTACATAATATTACATAATTAATAAAATATGCCCTGAAACTGTATTTTCTTATCTATTTTAGCAAAAAAACTTTTTTATTTTACTAAGGAAAAATAAAACTTAGACGTCTTTGGAAAAACAGCTGAAATTTTGCTTATTTCAAAAAAAGTGGCCCCAAGGTGTCCACCATTTAAAAATGCACTGAAAAATTAAAGAAATAGTTGCAAACTCTGTTTTTTGATTATAAGAAGCAATTCTAAAATATTGTTAATTATTTATCCTATTTCATACATTAAAAAATAAATTATTTTATTATTCATCATAAAATTTTCCAAAAATGATAAAATTTACATTTTTTATAATATATTTCGACAAATATTGCATCGGTAAAAAATTTAAAAGTGGATTTTACATAAAAAAAACGCATGGTGGCTACCTTAGGGCCCTCTACTTTACAAAATTAGTAATTTTTGACATTTAGTACTAAAATTAACGAACCTCAAAAATTGCATAATTAAAATTTTTTGAAAAATTGACGCTTAAAAATTGTATAGTTAGAAATTATGAATTTATACAGATTTGAAATTAGAAACTTTGAAAATAATCGGGTATAGATTTTATAGAAAACTTTTTTTTACAGTTCTTAGAATTGCTGAAATTTTAATCTTAAAGACACCAAAAACACCACGTTCGTATAAATAACGAATTTCCAAGGAAAATTTAGTAATTTTTTTTTAAATATTCGGAAATTTTAGAGTCGTTACTTTGAATTTTAAAAATACATCAACGAATTTTGGATCATCTGTCTTGAAAACATTCAAAAACACCATTAGTTTCTGGTGAATTTGATAATTTTTTAAAATTCTTTGGCCATATTTGAATCGCCATAATTTTGAATTTAAGAAATTTTTATGTCACAAAAATTTAATTGTTTTCATTATTTTAATTCAATTATTATTTTCTAGAATTTATAATTATAAAATACTTCTTTAAATCAATTGATTTTAATAATTTTTCAAATAGTTGTTTGAAAATTTTCAAATACATTTTTTTTTACAAATTCAATTTTACGAAATTTCGATTATTCTGCAGTTTTTCAATTATATATTAGAAATTAAAAACTTAAACTAATTCAAAAAAAAAAAAAAATTCAATTAAATTCTTTCGAAAATAATTGATTCTACAGAATTGTTAGTTGAAAGTATGAAAAATTCAGATTTTCCAAGATTTTAATTTGAAACCTTTTCAAAAATTCAATTTTTTTCTTTAAATTCACATCGTTATGCTTTTAATATTCAAATTTATTATCAAAAATTTGAAGTGAAATTCGTTTTTAAATCAATTTTTATTAGAAAATTCTACGAGAATTGAATTATTTAAATATAAAAAGAAATCATTTTATTTAATATATAATTGAATTTTTTCGACGAATTTTAATCAAAATTTTTACAAATCATTACATTTTTCAAGGAATTCCATTAAAATTGTATAAAAAATATTTGAAATTCTGCGATGAGTTTTATTATTTATGAAAATGAGTGATTTCCTATAACAAATTTTATTATAATTATGAAAATAATTGAATTATTGAGGAGGAATTTTTTAAAAAATTTGTAAATAATTGAATTCCTGTAAAATTTTTATTAATTTATAAAAATAATTAAGTCGATAATTTCAACTATATTATTAAAATAATTAAATGTTTGCGCAGAAACATATTAAAATTTTTTTGAAATAATTGAAATTTTTGGAAAATTTTATTAAAATAGTAGATATATTGAAAATCATTGAATTGATGAAAATTTGTTTTCAATAATTGAAATTTAGACAAGAATTTTTATTAAAATTTTTGAAAATAATTGAATTTTGAAGAAGAATATTATTATTTATAAAGATAATTGAAATTTTGACATGGATTTTTTTTCAATTTTTTTCAAATTGAATTTCTTCGAAGAATTTTATTACTTTTGAAAATAATAAATTGAATTTCTGTAATCGCATATTTGAAGAATAATTACATTTTTCGAGGAATTGAATTAAAATTTTAACAAAAATAATTAAAATTCTGCGATGAGTTTTATAAATATATATATATGAAAATAATTGAATTCTTAAAAAAGAATTTTAATATTTATGAAAATAATTGAATCCCTGTAAAAATTTTTATTATTTTATGCAAATAATTGGAATTATTGCAAAGAAATTAAAAAAGAAAATTTATAAATAATTAAATTCCTTCTGAAATTTTAATTATTTATGAAAATAATTGAAATTTTGCCATTAACTTTATTAAATTTTCTGAAAATAATTGAGTTTCAGAGTAGAAGAATTTTTGTTATTTACAAAGATAATTCTATCTATTTCGGCCATATTGGATCCGACATTTTGTTTTTTTAAAAAATTAACATCATATCTTCCTTAAAAATTTCCGAGTTATGATTATTATAAAAATTTAATTACGACTTTTTGGCCACGTTTTTAGCATATTTGGAATCACTATCCATCTCTTTTGCTAAACAATGAACAAGATAAAAAAATTTTTACAAAAAATACAATATTATTGTAATTTTCTATATGTTGGCAAATGATAATACTATAAATATTTTGAAATCTCCACAGCAAAGAAAACAAACTGCATTACAATGTAAATAGAAAATAGATTACGTTTAACTTATACAAAGATATGTTTTTAATGTCAAATGTTATGTATACAATAACAATAAAGATAAAACACTCTAAAACAATTGACCTTAATTAGAATGATTATTTACTGCAATAATTTGATCTTCAACTCTCGATAAATTTTTCTTTTTGTTATGTAAATTTAAATTCTCACTTGACATTTGCTATACTTTAAACTCTATCAGCTGGTTTGCAGTAATTAATGATGAAAAGGAGCTGTCAAAAGTTTTTCCAAGTGACTCCTAATCATAAAAAAATTTTTTTTTTTTTGACTAGGAGTCACTTGGAAAAACTTTTGATTATCTACTTGTTGAATTGGAAAATAGCGATGGAATATTACTGAAACAATAATAGAACTTTTATTTTGACATATTTTATTTATGAAAATAATTTTTTTTAAAACTTCTATAAAGAACTTGTGGGAGCTCCTCCGAAGCGAGGCATCTTGAGGTGAGCAGAATATTTCTGGACTGGATCATATAAAAAAAGCCCTTAAATTAAATCCTTAAATTTTTGGAGATTAATTCTATTTTAGTTCTGAATCGAAATTTTTGGAGATTAATTCTATTTTAGTTCTGAATCGAAATTTTTCAAATGGACATTTAACAGGAAGATTAGGATAATTAGGAAGTAAATTACTAAAGCATGTTTCTAATAGTGTTGTTTTTATTAACAGCTGATAAAAATGTTGTTATACAAACTTCAAAGAATTTCTAAGAAGGATGACATTTTCATAAGTTTTTTTTTAACAAATCAGTCACTGAATTAATTTCTAGGAAGGGAATCGAAAACAATTTTTTTTTATATTACTGCCAAATATTTGCACTAATAGAAATTTTCAGCAAAATAGATGAACGTAAATAATTATCTAACCACAGTCATTTTTGAATCTACGCAAACGCCAACTGCCTCTTCATCATTAACATCAGTTACAGTTTTCAAACACTCTCTTGTATTAACAAGTAAACGCTCAATACTAAGATCTTTAGATACAAAATCGCCAACAACATCTGGATGACTCTTCATCCAATCGTCCAATTCAACCATACATTTCCAACTTAATGGATTCATAACGACCTTCAACGTTTTAACATTTTTCATCGTATTCAACATATCCATGACAACACAATTAAATTGATTATCTCCAACATCAACGTTCACCACTTTCGAAACGTCTACATCTTTATCAACTTTAGACAATTGATTTGAATTCATATTGACATCAGTCAATGCAACCATATCGTTCATCCAACCGGCTCTAACCTCCTTCAATTTATTTAATCTCATATTTAAAACTTTAAGCTTAGTAAGACCTTTGAATGCGTGATCTTCAACGTCCTCCACTTCTGAATGTTGAATTTCCAATCGTTCCATTGTCGGTCCAAATCTCTCAAAAACACCGACTTCAACTTTGGGTATTTGACTCTCTACAATAATCATTGCCACAACGTTCACGTCGTCGGGAACTTTGGCCATTTCAACTTTCAGGTCCTTAACAAAAAAGCAGACTACCACAACGTCCTTCTCACCCATATCGGCCGTCCTCCGCATTATGCAAGAGGCTCTAATCAGGGCAACAAGGCCCAATAAAATGAATAGTCTCATCAGCATCTTTACCAAAAATGTATCAACTAACTGCGATCGAATTCAAATAGACTGCAATTTATATAACGGAAATTGTTGATTTTACAAAGAAAGAAAAAAAATTCTCTTTACGAAAAATTATTTTGTTGTTTGACCTAAGAACTCGTAACGAATTTTTGGTAAAAATGAAAAAGCCACAAGTCATAGATGAAAGGTTAAATAGTTATCTAAAAGTTAGTATTCAGCGACATCAGCAAAAATAAATATATGGTTTATCATATTCTCCCGACCTTCGATAATGTTTTTGTATTTGTCGCCATAGTAGGGGTGACGTAAATTAATTCTAGTTCCTTTTTTTATCTCTTTTCGCAACTGTCACTTAAAAAATAAATAATCTGAATCTGTTAACACAAAATTGTATAGGTATCTTTTCTTTTAATTAATTAAATTCTTCCTAACAATACCCTAACATTGCGTTAATAATTTGACGTTTTTGTATTAATTTAATCAACAATATAATTGTTTATAACAAACTAATTGCGTAATCTATTACAAATTTTAGTAAAAAATTGTTATAAAAAGAAATTTCCAACGAAATTTATATGACGATTTCCTGGGCAGTACTTATTTACCAAAAGATGTTGAATTAAGCTCGAATCTAGATCGAACAAAAATGAGTTTGCAGCTTGTTTTAACGAGTCTCTATCCTCCCGATTCATATCAAAATTGGAATGGAAAATTAAATTGGCAACCAATTCCTATAAACTACAAAACTATTGAGGATGACTATTTATTTCAACACAACGCTTCACTGTAAATTGTAACATAAAACGAAATTTGCAGAAAAATATTTATCTTTCTTCACTGATATTTATATTAAATTTTTTTGGAATATATTTTTAGACTTAGAGACGAATATTATAAGGAATGGAATAGCACCGAATTAAGAGAAACAAAATTAGATTTTCATGAATTGGGACAAAATTTAAGTTATCTGACCGGATACCCTCTGGATCATCCTGATAAACTTTCGGGTCTTTATGCCGATCTTGACAGCTTGGAAACAATTGGATTTCATTTTCCGAATTGGGTTAATTACTATTTTCCAACTGGACCACTCTTAAGTGTTGTTGAAACAACTTTAAAAGTTATTAATAACAATAATTTATTGAAACGACTTAATGGAGGTAAAATTATAAATTTCATTCAAATAACCGATTATTTGTCTATTATCAAATAAACTTACTATTTAAACGAAAATAATTTTTACATTTACTTGAATCAATTAAAGTGTATTTGAACCAATAAATTCATTATTGGAAGCAAATACCATTTAATTGATTGAAATAAAAACTTTTTGATTCAAGTAAATATGTGACGGGCCGCAAAGAAACCTAAGAAGTTATAGATTATGTTTGCGTCCGATTTATCTTGATAAAAAGCTTCCGTTTGATTATATTTAAACTTGAAATTAGATTTTATTGAATATTTTGGATCTAACGAAGCAGAAGCTTTTAATTAAAATAGAAATAACAAAAACATAACTTCAAAATAATATTGAACCTTTCTTCGAAGCGCGTCTTTTATAATGAAAATGATACTTTTAGGAAAATTTTTACGACAATTTTTGGAAAATATTTCTGCTGTAACTAAAAGTTCTCCTAAAGTTGAGAGTAATCCAAAATTGTATTTATACAGTGGACACGATCTTAATGTTGTGGCTTTTCTCCTTGCTTTGAACAGTACTGAATCGCTTTTAACAAGATTTACAAGTACAATAATAATGGAATTATTATTGATTGATAATAACTATTACGTAAAGGTATTTATTGAAAAAAAATCTACTCTTTACTTGCAATAAGAGAAATATTTTTAATTTCCCATTTTTATTCATTTTACAACAATATGTGACAAATTTTTACAAATAAACAACATTTTGATATAAAATCCATTTCAGATAATATTTCATTAGACACAAAATTTATATATGTCGTAAATATTATTTGAAAGAAAAGTCACTTGACATTAAAATTTCATTTGACATAAAAATATAAATATTATATAAAAAATTATATATAAAATATTATATAAAATATTATATATTATTTTAATTAAATTATATAAAATAAAAATATGAATATGAAAATATTGGCGCGAATTTAAAAAATAACGAATTAGATATTATCAAGAAAATTGTGATTGGCCAATTTTAAAATTCGCTCCTCCATTTTTATGTCAAATGATCTAGATGTAAAAATAATAGTTGTCAAGTGAATTTTATTTCAAATATAACAATTATGTCCAATTATTTTTATGTCAAGTGAGTCAAATTTATTATTTTGTGTCTATAATCAAACTTCGTTTTCAGTAAAAATAATCATTTTTCTAAATTTAATGAATTCTCACTTCTATATTTCTTTTTTTCTATCTAGATATTGTATTACTTGGGAATTCCACCAGTTACAAAAGAATTGAAGATTTTTAACTGTGAAAATCCTTGTCCATTGGAAGAATTTCAAAATCTTGTTAAGCATTTACTTCCATCAGATGAAGAGTTTTTTTGTTCTTAAAAATGTAATTAAAATTTTTTTTATTACGAATCAAAAATTTGTTGTCATTTGCGATTTTTGAAATTTGTCTTTATTGAAATAACGAATTAATTATTAATAACAATTAATATAGTAAATTATTAAAATACTAATTTGATTAATATAGTCATAATACTAATATTAATAATAATATCGAGAATTTCTGGTAAACAATTACTAGAATTTAAATTAGTTTTACAAATATTTCTCAATAAATGAATTTTAGTTTACTTGTTAATCAACCATTAAAATTATTAAAGATAATTGATAACATCTTTCTTCCAAATGTCTACAATTTCCCTGCTCCACTTTGGCGAGAATCTAAAATGAGAAAATAATATTAAATACTTTTTTCTTTAAATATTAATAAGAATATTAAAAATTCAAATTGTCTTACCTATTAGAAGATCTTTTCGCATCAGGAAAGTTCTGTTGTATCTTTTTAATTGACAAATCGATAAAGAGGCTTTTTCCTTGAATATCTGCTTTTGATTTTCGCTGTTATTACTTCAAGAAGAAAAACAATGATGGCAAGAGAGTATCCAATGACTAGTACGGAAAGCAGTATGGGTAACAGTTTATCCTTAGTAATTTCTTCTGGTTTTGGTATATCACTCAGTACATGTGGAATATTCTTATAGAAATCTTCAAGGAATCCAAATTCAGATGCTTTTAGAATTATTTCCCTAAATCGATTGACATATGGTGATAAATAATGTGCCGTGAATGTACTGTATCCACTTGCAATAGTCTCCTGCAATATTTTTCCATTTAGTTTTCCGTATTTAACTTCATATTCCGCAATATGATAAGCACCGTCTTTAAGAATACAGCAAATATTTTGAAAATTAGACAATTGCTTCAAACATGTTTCTTCGTCTACAGATGGATAAACTATTCCTTTCAAAATCCACCTTTTAACATCAGATTGTGAAAATAAAGTATAATATAATTCGTCTGCTCCATTAAGTGTAGTAATTACAGATATATTCGTATTCATAAGTTCTGCAAGAGTTGAAATTTCGGGAGTTGATTTTAAGCTGACGTCCAAAATGACGGAGTAAAAATAACTTGTATAGACAATGCATGTAATTAACAGTGAGCCGAAAATTGTTCTTTCTGTTAAAGTAAGTGGTTCCTCGGATGTTCCCATTCCGATTACAATCTGAAAGATGCTTAACGTTTGCCAAGCTCTCTTCTTGAATTTTAATAAAAATACTGCGAGTCGCATTACGCTAATCATACAAATCGTTGCTAGGATCATATGCCAAAATTGTTCTGAAACTTCAATGCCTTCGTTACATTTTAATCCTTTTGGAATAACAACATTTATTCTAATAATATTAAGAACTACGGTATGCTGACGAAGACCAATATACGAATGAAATAGGTCTTGCAAACTTATCGTCAAATCCGATAATCTAGAGAGATCTTTTAATAATATATGAAATCTTGTTGTGTGGTTTGCTTTAAAAAAATATACCTTGCTTGCAATATCTATAAATTGTGTCACATTTGATTTAAAATTCATTTTCTTTTCAAGAATGTCTAGAAATTTTATTGAACTCCTGTATTCATCTATAGATGAATCATTAACAGATTTACAGTCTACTTCTAATCTATATCCATGGAGATTCTTCAATTTATTTGGAAACCATTCACTTTTTGCTGACAGCAATTCGTGGGAATAATTTTGATTAAAAGGATTCAGGTGACTCAGAAATGGTGACATTAAGGAACTTGATTTGATTATTTTATGCGGTTGTTCATTACTGTATGTCAGGAAGGTAAAGTCTAAACACCTAAAACTCATCCAGGCAGTAGATAAAATTCTTTCAATAATCGTATAATTTGAGGATGCGGAATTTAGAATTAATATTTTTTGTTGAATTTCCCGTCGATAATAAAGTCCATTAAGTTCATAAATATCCGTAAGAAAAAGGAAATCAAAGTCCAGTTTTGACATTTCGTAAACAAACAGTGAAGGACCAGCGTTTTTGTAAAGTTTCTTTGGCTTCTCTAACCTTGGATCTTTGAGTAAAATTGTTTCCAAATCGTTATAACTAAAGATTACAGATGGAAAGTGCGAATTGACACTCGTTATGGTTGATTGTAGTATTGGGTCCGTAATATTTTGCACATCGTCAACAATGAATATAACTTGATGTACTTTTGATTCTTCTTTTAAATACTTTAGCAGTCCATCGATGTAACCATTTGTTGGTGAGGTATCTTGAATTCCTCTTAGAAAAATAAACGTAACCAAATATATGTTAATGACTTTCATCCTTAACAACCGATTTCTTCAAATGATAGAAATAGACTGCAATGAATTTGATGTCGTAACAAGAAATTCTAATTGGAAAATTTGTGTAATAAGATGTAAGGAAAAAAGACTTTTGAAATACATTGTTACTAGTATAAATTAATTAAATTGAATGAGATCGGAATTATTTAATTCTGATTCTTTTCTACATAATAACTGTCTTATTATATATAATAACAAAATAATAAAATATTACAATAAATAGGAAATTACTATCGATTTCTATTGTATTCATATAACAAATATAGCCAAAAACCCTCTTTTCATTTTAGATGTGTCGAGAGGACAGTGGATTCAATAATTGTAAAGAAAAATTCGGCGTAGAAATTCATTTCATAATTATTGCCTAAAACGGCCTTGGCACTTCGAGAACTGCGCCTGTAAAATGTAAATCTTTAGTCAAAAATTTTCGACGAAATTTCCATAATGAAATTAATACGAAATTCGAGCGAATTACGAACGAATTTATTTTGAATTTTTAAAAAATTCTGCTCGGAAATTCGTACGGAATTCATATGGAAATTTCGTCGAAAATTTTTGAGGAAATTGGCAAAAATTATTCTGTGCGAATTTCCATACGGATTTCCGAACAAAAATATTTCTTGATAATCTATTAAAAAAAATCGGGGTACTATTCGCACGAATTTCGCTAGTAATTTCATACGAATTCTGTACGAATCTGGCCGGATTTCGGAACGAAATGTGTACGAATTTCGTTCGAATCATTTTTACCTTGGGTTAAGACTACATTAATTTGTTAGATTTGTTACAAACATTAAAAAATTATCAAAATGTTTAATATAAATATTATTTAAATTTTAGTAATTGATATATATATAAGTATTTTTCCATAAAAAATATTAATTTCTTTAATGGATTCTCACCTCTTAATTTTCGGAAATTAATAAATTTTCCAAGTAGAGGAAAAATGGATTAATAATAATACATCTTAAGAGCGTTAGGCAATTGGAAAAAGTAAATGTACAGTTTATGTTTTATAAGTTTGACTTAACACTACCGAATTCGAAATTGCTAGACCGACAATCTGAAAAATAAATATTTCAGTATGATAATTATCATAATAAAATTTTCGGCAAGACAGTGCAGTTGTTAAATTTTACGTGAAAGGAAAGATGCTTTCTAAAAGGAGTGGTCAGTTTTAATTTTTTTTTTTTTTTTTGACAAATTTATGAAAAAATAGTGTCGTTTAGAAAAGTATAATAGAATTGAAAAAGTGAACTTACGGACTTAAATGTTTCTAGCGAAAGAATATAAAATGGTCCTCCGGTTAAAGATATCGGACGTTGTGCACGAACTGTCATTATTAACACAGCATACTTTATAACATGATTTTTTTGCTTTTTGCAATTTTTATAATCTAGAGTATCGTAAGTGGAAAACCATTCGCAGGAATATACAGCATCTGATACGTCTAAACCCTTAAATGAATTATTAAATTTCTTAGTAAAGGTGTATTTTACACTAGAATATTAGCCAATGCGACAATAAAAGAAACGTCTAACCAGTTTTGAAATATCGCTGGCAACGAAGCAGAAGAAAAATAATTGCACCGTTACCCCCATAGCGAATTCTATCAAGTTTAGTACTTGCACAACGCATTCTATGTCAGGCTAGAAACCAAATTTCTTTTAACTTCGGAAAAATGTTAGAAATTTTTGAATTTAAATAAATAAAAAAAAAAAAAAAAAAAAAAAATTTAAATAATTTCTTTAATTATATTACTGTAATTTGAAGTGTTGCTGCTTCAAATGAACACAAGCAAAGGATGACAATATTTTGCACGCATTGCAAAAACATACACGGACTTCCAATATTTTCTAAATTTTCAACATAACTGTAAATATAATTTGTTGATAATGTTAAATGAATAAAGTAACTATTCTACAAAATGGAATTACTCTCTTACCTTAGAACTTCCTTATGTAGATTCACACAATTTTTCAATCGTCTTTCAAGTAGTGCTTTATGCATTACTTTACTCCTAAACAATTTTTATGGAGTAGTAGTATTTTTTTTAGTATTGTATTATTTGAAAATAATTTGAAAACAAAAAAAGGAGTATAGTTTGAAAATTTGAATACCTATTGAAATCTGCCGGCAGTGCTTTACTGAGAAATTTTAAATACGAACAAATAATCACTAGCGAAGAAACGTATAATTGATCGTAGCATATACTACCCATACAACAACCAATAACACCACTGATTTGAGAAAAATATGACCATCCATAATATTCATATTCGTCCCATGGAAACCATCCTGAAAATGGAAGTATTTTTGGCACCACATTACCATCGTGCTGTTGTACATGAATTTCATAAAGTCGAAATGAAATTGGATTGAAACAATAATGAAGCACAGCGCCAACTCCAATTGGCGGCCAATAGTAGGCGAATAAACTTGTTATTCTCTTTGCCACTTTCATTTCCTTATGCAAAATTTCCTTATCTGAAAAAAATAATGAAATAATTAAATTTGTTAAAGAATTTTCATTAAAAACTTTTTAACAAATCGAATTTTCAAAAGATTTTAAATTTAATAATTAATAAAAAATTGAATTTTATAAAAAGTCACATTCTAATGTATTCCTACTGCTTAGTACGAAGATTAATAATTAAAATTTTTATTAGTTAATTTAAAAAAAAAGATATACACTTTATTTTTTAATAAAATTGAATTTTCGCAAAGTTTTAAAAAATTTTTATTAAAATTCATATTCGAAAGAATTCAATTATTTCTAGAAACTGTAAAAAAAAATTCTTCTCGAGAATTCAATTATTTCCATAAATATAGCAAAATTATGCAGATTTACTAAATTTGAATATTATTTAAAAAAAAAATTTCTTCACAGGAATTCAATTATTTTCATAAATAATAAAATTCTACAATGGAATTCAATAATTATTAATAATTTTTTTTTAAATTCTTCTCAAAGTTTAAATTATCTTTATAAATATTTTAAAATTGTTCTCCACAATTCAATTATTTTCAAAAATTTTTTAAAAATTCTACGCAAACATTTAATTATTTTCATAAATAATAACATTCTTTGAAAGGATTCAATTACTTAAAAAAAATAGTAAAATTCTTTGCAGAAATTTAATTAGTACCTATATCAATACATTTTAATTTGAATTAATCAGATTTTCAAATATAATTATGAACAGACAAGATTATTTTAAAGAATTGAAAAAATTCTTTGCTTCAATTATTATTTTCCAAATTTTTAATTAAAATTATTAAAAAAAAACATTATTTTCAAAATATTTAAAGAAACTCGTCAAAAGAATTTAATTATTCATAAAAACTCTAATAAAAATTTTTTGAATCCATTTGTACATTTATTTATGTTTGAAATTAAACAAATTTGATGAGAAAAAAAACGGGAAATAATAACCAGGAATTTTGTTGAACGAAAATAATAGACACCTTGAATATTAAAGACCCCAAAGATTTAAAAAATTTTTAAAATTTTTAATGTTAAGAAATTTTTATGCAAAATGTTTACAGGATTTCCACAAAAATTTTATTGTTTTTTAATTCAATTATTATTTTTAAGAATTGTTAACTAAAATTCTTTTCTAAAACAACTATTTTTTTTATAATTTTTTAAAAAATGTGCCTTTAAAAATTTTCAAATTCATTTGTTTACAATTCAATTTTACGAAAATTTATTTTCAAATAAATATCTATTAAAAAATTCAACGAGAATTAAATTATTTAAATAAAAAAATGAATTGTTTATTAAATAAAATTGAATGTTTCTTAAAATTAAATTCTTTCGACGAATTTTAATAAAATTTTTACGAATCATTATATATACATTTTTCGAGGAAACCGATTTAAATTGTATTAAAAAAATAATTGAAATTCTGCAATTCGTGTTTTATTATTTATAAAAATAATAATTGAATCCTTGTAAAAAATTTTATTATTTATGAAAATAATTGAATTATTTGTGAATAAATTTTTATATTATTTATAAAAAAAATTAAATGTTTGCGTATAGAGAAAAATCATTGAAAATAATTCAAATTTTCCCAAGAATTTTATGAAAATTTTTGAAAATATAATTGAATTTCTGCAATCATTTTTTTAATAATAATTATATACATTTTTCGAGGAAACCGATTAAAATTGTATTAAAAAAAATAATTGAACTTTTGTTATGAGTTTTATTATTTTTATAAAAATAATTGTATTCCTAAAAAGAATTTTAATATATTTATGAAAAATAATTGAATCACTAAAAAATTTTTTTTATTTATGAAAATAATCCATTATTTTCATAAATAAAAAAAAATTGAGGTGAAGAGAAATTTTTGAAAAAATTTGTAAATAATTGAATATCCTGTGAAATTTTTATTATTTATGAAAAATAATTGAAATTTTGTCAAGAACTTTATTAAATTTTCTGAAAATAATATTGAGTTTCAAAGAAGAATTTTATTATTCACAAACATAATTTAAATTTTGACAAGAATTTTTAATAATTTTTGAAATATAATTGAATTTTTTCGAAAAATTTTTATTAATTTTCGAAAATCACTGAATATCTGCAATTATTTGTAACTTTTTCGAAATTCAATTTTTTTAAAAGTGTTTTTAAGTAAAATTCTTCTATAAATTCATTATTTTAATAATTAATTAAATATATTAATAAATTTAACTAATTTCAGAAGAATTTGAATTATTAATTTTTCAAAAATCTAAATTCTTTAAAATTTCTAATTAAATTCATTTAAAATTGAAAATGAACAAGATAACAAAATTTTTAAATAAAAAATACAATTTTATTGTTTTTAAATTCAATTTTTTTTTTTTTAAGAATTTTTAACTAAAATTCTTTTCTAAAACAACTATTTTCAAGAATTTTTAACTAAAATTCTTTTCTAAAACAACTATTTTTAATAATTTTTTAAAAAACGTGCCTTTGAAAATATTCAAATTCATTTGTTTACAATTCAATTTTACGAAAATTTATTTTCAAATAAATATCTATTAAAAAATTCAACGAGAATTGAATTATTTAAATAAAAAAAAAAATAAATCGTTTATTTAATAAAATTGAATGTTTCTTAAAATTAAATTCTTTTGACAAATTTTAATAAAATTCTCAAGAATAATGACATTTTTCAAGTTTTACTATTTATGAAAATAATTGAATGTATTGCGAAGAAATTTTTAAAAATAAATTAATAATTACAGTGATTAACTTCCCTTGATTATTTTCGAAGAATTGAAATAAAATTCTTTAAAAGAAGTAAATTATTTTTACATAGAATGTAAAGAAATTTCAATTATATCAAAAATTTTCAATTATTTGTCTATAAAAATTCAATTATCTTGAAACAAGAGAATTGAAAAAATTTAAAAATCTTATTTTTCAAAATTTTCAAAAAAACTTTGCGAAAATTCAATTTTATTAAAAAATTTGAAGTGTATATATTTTTTTAAATTAACAAATAAAAATTTTAATTATTAATCTTCGCACTAGAAAACATGAATACATTAGAATGTGACTCCTTATAAAATTTAATTATTTATCAATTATTAAGTTAAAATATTTTGAAAATTCGATTTGTTAAAAAGTTTTCAATGAAATTCTTTAATAAAATTGATTATTTTCAGTTGAATTTCACGAAATTTTTATTAATTCGATAATTTTTTTGTAATTTACTTATTTACGTACTATATTTAAATGAGTGACTGATTTTTAACTGTAAAATTAATTATTTTTAACTAATTTAAAATTAGAGAACAGTATAAATATCTATAAAAATTGAAATAAAAAGCGATTTTTTAAACACAAATTAAAATGATAAAGTTCTTTCTAATTTGGTGAGAAAATTCTAAGAATTCCCAGCTTGACTAGGAAAGTAAATCACACTTTCGAAATTTAACAAAATTCTTCTTTACCTTCATCTGTGTGGCAGATTTCCAATGCGTAACAATGACATTTATAAAGCATATTAATAAGATTTGTGATTTCGTCTATTTTCCACATACAATATAACCATTTAACAAGTCCAGTAGTATGGAAGGAAACACAACCGAAGATGTGTGCAAATTCTCTTACATTCTTAGAATCTTTGAGTCCTATTAATTCTGAGCAAATTAGTAAAAAATTCGACGATAAACAAATTATGATAATAACACTGGTCCATAATTTAATTGCAAACGAAAACACTCTTTCACTATTGTATATACGAAGAAGATGTAGAAGATTAAAAGTATGTTGAGCATAATAAGTTAAGGATCTATTACTACAAGTCATCGTTTACTGAATTTTCTTTTTTTTTCTTTTTTTTTAAATATTATTTATTTTTATAAATGAAAAAAGCAAAAGTAACATACTACTGGAATTAGTGATCTGTTATATTGAACGTGGAAATTTGTACTTTGTATTCTTTTCTTCGTATTATTAAACTCTATTTCAAGTATAGTGCCTTTTGCGAAAATGGAAACTCTGTTAAACTTGATTCTTGCGGTATAAATTATTTATTATCGGTAGAGTACACTATACTATTAGAGTATTGAATTTATATCGAAGAGGACAAGTGTGTAATTTTCTAATCTTCTACATCTACTTATAAAGTTTCCGACAAAGTGGGAAATAACTTAATTTATCGTTTTCTGTCGGAAGTATTTTTGAAAAATAACCATGCATATTGTTCTGGATTCAGTTTCATTGAATTATTAATATTGAGTTTGGTATGTGGTTTGCAAATAAAATATACAAGTTTAATTTTAAATAATATATTTTGAATACTAAAAAATGCCAGTAGTTTAAGCAATGAGTTTGATGAATAAATGAAAAAAAAGTTCTTTGACTGTTTTTTTTTACGTACGAACCTGTATTCATTATGTAAAGTCTGCATAATATTGAGATTATTGTGAGGATTAAAGAAAATTCACTAAAAATGTAGATACAAGAAAATTATATTTTAATAATTATTTTAACAATTTTCTATATTATGATCAGAGTCTATAATAAGCTTTGTCATAAATTAATTTGCAAAAATTGAATGAAATACGCATTTTTGAAAAAAAAATTGCGCAACAATATTATTAGATTCTAATCATAGTACAAATGTTAAAATATTAATAAAATAAAAAACTTACTGAATTTCCTTGAATTTTAACCGATTTCCGGGCAAAATTTTCAATTTTTCCCTAACCCTAAAAAATATTTTGATTAAAAAATAATTAGATACTCAAAAAATTGTTCTATTGCATTTAATTATACGAATTCTTTTAATTGTAAAATTATTCTAAAACACGTCAATAAATTCTTTTTTTAAATAAATATTTAATGATTATTATTTCATAGGAATTCAGATTTTCAAAAAATTTCAAATTCAAACCTTTATGCAAATTCAACAACTGAGAAGAATATTATTATAAAACATGAAGATATAAATCACTCCGAGTCAAAGACTCAAAGTAAAAAAAAATTAAAAAAAATTATTATTATTATTATTATTATTATTATTATTTTGAAGACTCGGAGTTATTGATATCTTTATGTTTTGTAATAATTTAAATTTTTGAAAAAAAAATTTTTTTGAAAAAAAAATTTTTTTTTTTTTTAAAGAAAAAAAATTCCTAAATTATTTATAAAAATTTTAATAAAATCTTTCCCAAGAATTCAATTATTTTTACAAGTAATAAAATTTTTCACATGAATTCAATTATTTAAAAATATGTAATAAAATAACTAATTCGTTCTAAGAATATTCAATTATATTTTCATAGATTTATATTTTTCATAAGATTTCAATTATTTTTAATACAATTTTAAATAAATTCGCCTAAAAACATGTTGTTATTTTCACCAAAAATTTTTCCAAGAATTCAATTACATTTCGCAAATAAAAATAATGAAATTCTTCGCTGAAATTCAAATATTTTTAAAATCTACTATTTTAATAAAATTTTTTAAATGAATTTAATTTTTAAAAAAATGTAATAAAACGCGTTGCAAGAACACGAAATTAATTATTTTCATAAACAATAAAATTCTTTACAAAATTTCAATAATTTAAAAAATAGTTTCATAAAAATTCGCTGCAAGAATCCAACTTATTTTCATAAAAATAATAAAATTCTTTACAAGACTTCAATTACTTAAAACAAATGTAATAAAAAATTCTTACAAAAATTCAATTATTTTTCTAAATATAATAAAATTCTTCGCAGGATTTCAGTTATTTTTATTAGAATTTTAGATAAATTCTTCGCAGAATGTAATTGTTTTCAAAAATATTCAGAAATCAATTATTTTTTTAACATTCATGCCATTAATGCTTTTAATATTCAATTATTATGTAAAATTTTAACTGAAATTCATTTTTAAATCAATTATTATTAGAAAATTCTACGAGAATTCAATTATTTAAATGCAAATAAAATGCAAATAAATTATTTATTGAATAAGAATGTTTTTTAAAATTGAATCCTCATAAAGAATTTTATCAAAAAATTTTAAAATAATTGAATTTTTTTTTGTGACGAATTTCGGAATTTTAATAAAATTTTCAAGAATAATTACATTTTTCGAGGAATTCGATTAAAATTGTATTAAAAATAATTGAAATTCTGCAATGAGTTTTATTATATTTATGAAAATAGTTTAATTCCTAGAAGGAATTTTATTATTTCTGAAAATAATTGAATATTTGTGAAAAAGAATTTATTATTTTATGAAAATAATGAAATTATTGCCAAGAAATTTATAGAAAATTTTGTAAATTATTAAATTCCTTGTGAAATTTTTATTATTTTATGAATATAATGAAATGTTTGCGCAGAATTGCATTAAGTATTTTTTTAAATAATTGAATTCATTTGGAAAATTTTTGAAAATAATTGAAATTTTCACCGAGAATTTTATAAAAAATTTGTTAAATAATTGAATTGATTCGAAAAATTTTCTAAAAAAATTTTTAAATAATTGAATTCTTGCAACGAATTTTTATTAAAATTTTCAAAAATAATTGAATTCTTACGAAGAATTTTATTAAAATCATTTTAAATAATTGATGTTTTTCAAAATTGAATCCTCATCAGGCTGATCCTCATAAAGAATTTTATCAAAAAATTTTTAAATAATTGAATTTTTTTTAACGAATTTCGGAATTTTAATAAAATTTTCAAGAATAATTACATTTTTCGAGGAATACGATTAAAATTGTATTAAAAATAATTGAAATTCTGCAATGAGTTTTATTATTTATGAAAATAATTTAATTCCTAGAAGGAATTTTATTATTTTTGAAAATAATTGAATATTTGTGAATAAAAATTTATTATTTATGAAAATAATGAAATTATTGTGAAGAAATTTATTAAAAATTTATAAATAATTCAATTCCTTGTGAAATTTGTATTATTTTATGAATATAATGAAATGTTTGCGTAGAATTGCATTCAGTATTTTTTTAAATAATTGAATTCATTTGGAAAATTTTTGAAAAATAATTGAAATGTTTACCGAGAATTTTATAAAATTTTTTTTAAATAATTGAATTGATTCGAAGAGTTTTATAAAAAAAATTTTAAAATAATTGAATTCTTGTAACGAATTTTATTAAAATTTTCAAAAATAATTGAATTCTTACGAAAAACTTTATTAATTTTTTTTTAAATAATTGAATTCTAGCGAAGAATTTTATAAAAATCATTTTAAATAATTGATTTTTTTTAAATATTGTGTTTGAAAATTGTATTTGAAAATAGTATTTGAAAATAATTAAATTCCTTTAAAAATTCAATTATTTATGAAAATAATAATTGAATCTGGGTCAAAAATTTTATTATTTATGTTAATAATTTAATGTTCGCTTTAAAATTTTAACAACACTTGTTTTAAAATTTTAAATAATTGAAATCTTTTAAAAAATTTTATTATATAAAATAGTAGATATTCAAAATGATTGAATTTGAGGAAAATTTTTGAAAATAATGAAAATTTTGTCTAAGAAGTTTATTAAAATTTTTGAAAATAATTGAATTTTGAAGAGGAATTTTATTATTTCTAAAGATAATAATTGAATAAATTTTACGTGGAATTTTTAATATAATTTTTGGAACATAATTGAATATATGCGAAGAATTTTATTACTTTTGAAATAAAATTGAATTTCTGAAAATATTTAATAAATTTTTAGGAAAGTTTCGCTGCTGTGGGGGTTCTTCTAAATTTAATTTTCTTCCAATACTTCAATAAAAATTCTTGACTTTTCCCTATAATCTATGCGACCACCCTGGAAATGTTAAAATATTTAAAAAATAAAAAACTTGCAAAATTTCCATGGAAACTTTGCACGGAAATTCCATGGAATTTTCAGGGGGTACTTCCATGAAATTTTTCGACGTGAGGGGGGGGGGTGCTGTATTATCATTATTTTTATTGTATTATTATAGTATTTTTACCATTTGTTATGTTTTGAATATTTCATAAATTTTAAATGAAAAAGTCAATTTTAGTATGATATAAAAATAATATTTATTAAATTGTATCATAACAATATCCCTTTACTTGCTATCGGGACAATTAATAAAAATACAAATAACTACAAAAGAAAAGTTTAATTCAAATTATACATAAATATAAGCACAAAAGAAATAACGATCCAGTCCTTTAAATCCTCTACTCCATAATTTCCCCCCTTTTAATAAGTATTGTTAGAGGCCATATCCATAAATTCTAAAAAAATTTTTTTGGAAATTGAAATCCTTTTAAATCCTTTTTTTTTTTTTAAATCCTTTTAAATCCTTTTTCCTTCTTGCATGTCAGACTATGTTACATACATTAGCACCACTGTTTCTCCTAATAGTCGTAACAAATAACTGGACCCCCACTATCCCCTTAAAGCCTTATTTAATTTGTCAATGCGGTTCATTATATTTATTAAAATGAATATTTTAATTATTTGAATATTTGGATATTTTTATTATTTACAATTGGTTATGAAGACTTTAGGAGGTGTTTTTGAAGCCTTAGGAAGTTAAAAAATACAAAAAAATTTAATTTTTTAAAAATTCTAAAGTGTATGTAGTAGTAGTACCTTAATTTATTGTCTTGACTCTATTTCAGGAGTTTTAAAGAAAATAAAATAAAAAACATATTATATAATATTTACATATAATATATTTATATTATAGGATCTTTAGACAATTTAATGAGCTCTGAAATATGATTCAAATAAAGTGGTCCAACAACAATGGTTTTCAAAAAATACAATACTTGTTACACAGTTTAAAAAATGCTGCAAAAAAATAGTTAGGATTTACAAAATTCAGTCTTTGCCAGTACCACATTATTTATAATTCCTATATTTATTAATTATAACATTGACATTGTAGTAAATTTACAAGAAACAACATATTTCCATTAATAACAAAAAAAAATTTTTTTTTTATTTTCAAAAACAATTGCAAAGTTTGAAAGCAATTTGACAATTCAAATAAGAACTTTAGTTCCCTTCCGTGATCTATAATCATCACTGAATTTATATATGCAAAATCAATTTAGAAATATTCTCCCGCACGATTTTGAAATTCAAACTTTAGAAGTTGATGAATAATTGAATCCCAGGGGTGTAATTAGATATCAGTAATTTATAAGGTCAACTAGTTCCATAAAGATGACAAAGTTTCAAAATTCCTAAATAATAAATGATCGAACAATCTCCTACAACTTTCTATTGATTATCAAGAGTATTAGTAATACTAAACATTTATTCCATGCTCTATATACTGTTAAAAGGAATTCACGATCAAAATAGAAAGAAAATTTGCAATATTTTACCATATTGTTTCTTTAATGTCAATCAATTGTTTAATGAAAGGAACAATAAATTTAGGATTAGGAGTAAAATTGATCTAATGTATAATTATGACTGTCCTAAAAAACAGTCTTCAAAATTACGTACCTTATTTATTCGATACTTTACAATTACTTCGTATTTATAAAAGTGAAAAGAAATTTGCATTGCGTGTAAAAATTTCAACGCTGATAATAATAATTTGTTTTTTAGCCGCTAATTTATTTTTAATATTATCGGAACTGATAGATCTGAAGAATGTGAATGACGCTAGGGAATTAGCTACAAGAATTGGACCTGTTTCCCTACATATCACTGGTTTTATGAAATGGTGTTTTTGTATGATGAGCATCAATAGAATAACAGATTTGCTGTCATTGTTAAAAAAATGCTACTCCTATTCTTACGAAATTTGTACAAATCAAAAAGGTCAGGATTCTATCATTTCTATAGTTGAAATTCTGATATAATCGTCATTGGGAAATTTTTTTAAGGAATTTTTCAAATAACAAAATTGATGATTCAATCTGAAACGATATGAAATTTCAGAAAAGGAGGATTTTCACGAGGAAATGGAATTAGTGAGTAGGAGGACTAATTTTTTTATTATTTTGTGGCCCGCTTTAGGAATGACTGGAGCTTTACATTATTGTTGCAATCCTCTATCATTTCGTTTATATAAAATTTACGTACAACATGAAGATAGTAGAAATGTGTCAAAAGTCCTTCCAATGAAGGGATGGTTTCCATGGGACGATAATAATTACTTTGGATGCTCTTATATTTTACAAATTTTCGGCGTGCTGGGCTGTTGTCTGGGAAGTGTTTCCTATGATCAGTTGTATGTGACGACGTTGATAATAATTTCTGGTCTTATAAGACATCTTCTCAAATCTCTAGAAGGAAAAAATGTCGAACTGCAAACATATAGGTACACATTGGCCATACTATCTAGTGTTTTTTTGTTTTATCATAAACACTTTTTCAGAAAATATATCCTAGTACGCATTATTAAAAATTTTATTTTCAGACAAGATTTATCGAATTACAATTGTTTTGAGAATCGACTGCGAAAATGCGCTATACAGTATGCGGAACTTTTACAGTAAGATTGCGATAATAAACAAAGTTTATTTATTTCTAATATAGTGACTAATCGTCACTAATAATACAAAATGCTAAAAATTTCAATTTTTATAATTAAATTACAATTAAACTGATTATTTCAGTTATTTACAAGATTTGGAAAACGTTGGAAGTCCTTGTATGTTTGTACAATGTGTGCAAAATATTGTTATCTTGTGTCTGTCATCATTCGAGGCAGCAACACTTAATTATACAGTTATGCTCCTTGTAAAATTGAAGATATTTAACTTTTAATTTAACTTCAAAATAATTCTTTTATTATTTCTTGATGCAGATGGATGCAGAGTGTATTTTGAAAATTTTAACAATGGCAGAATTTGTCACTGCAATTACGATACAGTTGTTCTTTTTTTGCTTTGTTGCAACGCATATCAAATCACTGGTTTGTAAAAAAAAAAAAATTTTTGAAAAACTTGTTCAGGAACAAGTTACCATTACCTTTTTTTGCATAAATGAACTATGGACTTTTTGTCAAATTAATTCATACCTTCTTAAAGGGAATCGAGTTCTTAAGACTAGATGATAGAAAATGTTTTCAAAAAGACTTTTTTTTTATTTTAGGGTTTGAAAATAGCAGATGCAGTATATGCTTGTGAATGGGTTTCTTCCTTTGGTCCAGTAAATTTAAAAAAAGAAAAATATCTCAAAAATAATAGGGTGAAGTGCTCAGTGCTAATGATTACAATTCGTTCACAACGACCAATTCTTCTCACTGGTGGTCCATTTTATATTCTCTGCCTGGAGACTTTTAAGGCTGTAATTTTTATTTCACACGTGTACACAATTTTTATCTTTTTTTTATTTTTCTCTTAATAATATTTAAACTAATAATAAAGTTGAAATTATCGATCACTCCGAACTAATTTAAACTAATTTCAGATAATCGGTCTCGCTATATCTAATGCCGTTATATTAAGTCAAGTCTACAAGGGTTAATCTAATTCTTGTATAATAATAAAAGATGCAGAATTTTGCAGTAATTTATAAAAAAAATCTTCTCTGTATTAATTAAGTCATAACATAAACATAATCATTGTTTGATATTCAATACATTGTTCCATTGTGGTACTATTAAATAAACTGAGTTAATATCAGTATATATAGTGCTTTCAGATATTAATAGTATTAAAAGCAGAGCTAAAAATAAAAATTAATTTATTAAATTAAACTATTTAAAAAATAATTGAATTGTTTAGAAGGATTTATTAAAATTTTAGGAAATATGAACAGTAATAATTAATTTTGTACTTAATAAGTATACCACTTCATAATAAGGATATTATGAATTTGTAGGATAAAGGAAAGGAGTTAAAATCTAAACTAACCAACATATGTCGTTATTCAAATTTAATTAAAATTATTTATTCAGTCTGAAGTAAATAAAATGTTTCACAGCATTAAACATTTAAACTTCGAAGTAAATTTAAAGTGTCAATTTAGTGCAATTACATATACCCGATAAGTGTAATTAATCTAAGGATTACACGTCCAGGCTTCGCACTCCATTATGAGTTTAAAAAAGTAGGAAAAAGTAGCGTCGATGACAAAAAAAAAAAAAAAAATAGGAAATAGTAGCCTCGATGACAAAAAAAAGTAGTATACATATATTCCAGGGTGTCTGCTAACCGGAAAATCCGGGAATTTAATTCGACCGGGAAAAACCGGGAATAAGTCAGAAATTGTATTCCAAACCGGGAATTTTCTCACCAAATTAGAAAAAACTTTATTATTTTAATTTCTGTTTAAAAAATCGCTTTTTATTTCAATTTTCATAGATATTTATACTGTCCTCTAAATTTAAATTAGTTAAAAATAATTAATTTTACAGTTAAAAATCAGTCACTGATTTAAATATAGTATGTAAATAAATAAATTACAAAAAAATTATCGAATTAATAAAAATTTCGTGAAATTCAACTGAAAATAATAAATTTTATTAAAGAATTTCATTGGAAACTTTTTAACAAATCGAATTTTCAAAATATTTTAACATAATAATTGATAAATAATTAAATTTTATAAGGAGTCACATTCTAATGTATTCATGTTTTCTAGTGCGAAGATTAATAATTAAAATTTTTATTTGTTAATTTAAAAAAATAAATACACTTCAAATTTTTCAATAAAATTGAATTTTCGCAAAGTTTTTTTGAAAATTTTGAAAAATAAGATTTTTAAAATTTTTTAATTCTCTTGTTTCAAGATAATTGAAATTTTATAGACAAATAATTGAAAATTTTTGATATAATTGAAATTTCTTTACATTCTATGTAAAAATAATTTACTTCTTTTAAAGAATTTTATTTAAATTCTTCGAAAATATAATCAAGGGAAGTTAATCACCGTAATTATAATTTTATTTTTAAAAATTTCTTCGCAATACATTCAATTATTTTCATAAATAGTAAAACTTGAAAAATGAGAATTCTTGAGAATTTTATTAAAATTCGTCGAAAGAATTCAATTATTTCTAGAAACTGTAAACAAATTCTTCTCAAGAATTCAATTATTTCCATAAATAACAAGAATTCAATTATTTTCAAAAATTTTTAATTTAATAATTTGTATGTCTACTATTTTAATAAAATTTCCAAAAAGAATTCAATTATTTAAAAACAATTTTGACAAAATTCTACACGAATATTCAATTATTTTCTAAGAAAACGGAAATTTAATAGGAATTGAATTATTAAAGATAGTTTCTAAATTTTTTTTTAAAATCAATTATTTGAAACTTTTTTATAAAATCCTCGCAATAATTCAATTATTTCCATAAATAATAAAACTCATTGCAGAAATTAAATTATTTTTAATACAATTCTAATCAAATTCCTTGAAAAATGTAATTATTCTTAAAAATTTGATTAAAATTCGTCGAAAGAATTCAATTATTTCTATTATTTCCATAAATATCAAAATTCTTCAGATTTACTAAATTCTTTTGAAAATTATTTTTGAATATTATTTTTGAAAAATATTCTTCACAAGAATTCAATTATTTATTTATTTATTTATTTAAGTAGTAAACGGAACTATGCCCGTTTATTTATTTATTTTCATAAATTTTCATAAAATTCTAAAAGAAACAATTCAATTATTTTCAAAAGTAATAAAATTCTTCGCAGAAATTCAATTATGTTTAAAATTTTTTTTTGAAATTCTCTTCGCATTTCAATTATATTTATAAATAATTAAATTGTTCTCCACGATTCAATTATTTTCAAAAATTTTAATAAAATTCTACGCAAACATTTAATTATTTTCATAAATATGTAATAACATTCTTTGGAATGATTCAATTACTTGTATAAATAGTAAAATTCTTTGCAGAAATTCAATTAGTATCAATAAATTTTAATGAAATTGAATTAATCAAATTTTCACTTATAATTATGAACAAACACGATTTTTTTTTGAAAAATTGAAAAAATTCTTTGTTTAATTCAATTATTTTCCAAATTTTTAATTAAAATTATTTAAAAAAAACATTATTTTCAAAAAATTTAAAGAAACTCCTCAAAACAATTTAATTATTCATAGAAAATCTAATAAAAATTTTTGAAACCATTTGTAGATTTATTTATGTTCGAAATCAAATAAATTTAAATTTGATGAGAAAATAAAACCGGGAAAAATTAGGACAAAGTCGGGAAAAATCGGAAATTTAAAGGTTATCATTTGCAAGAAAATCTAAACATAATTCATAATCAGTCACTATTGATAGACTAAATGTCGGTAAAATTATTCTCTAATATCTTATTGACGGTCGTTTTTCATTAACGATTTTAGTTTTTAACATTGTTTTTAAATGGAAATTTGAAAACTAAAAATCTAAATGTGACTATTTGTTGAGAAAAGTAGCTTTTAGTAGCATTAAGCTCAAAAAAGTAGCCAAAAAGTAGCAAATATTATAGCTTTTAGTAGAAGAGTGCGAAGCCTGCACGTCATTTCGAAGAAATTTTCACACGCGACATAAAATTATTTAAATTTCTAAAAAATTCGCTAATTGCCTTTTTTGCTTTTCATCGTAAAGAAAATACAAAGCAAAGAAAAAAGAATTTTACTATTATTTTTTAAAAAAATCATTATGATGAAAGAGAAACTTAGAACATTGATCTAACGTCGAATTTTGATTTTGAAGGTTCTTTTATTCCGTTAATCCAATTACGATAATTGAGAACGTTAACGTACACACCTGGTACATCACTTTGTCCACAACCAACTCCCCAAGCCGTTAAACCTGCAATCACGAAACGTCCTGAATTCATCATACAAACAAGAGCACCACCTCCATCACCCTGAAATTGAAGAACAGATTGTTAAAAATTTAACAAGTTGACTGTCACCGATTTTTCGTGTTAATGTTTTCAATGAGTTAAATATTAACTTTCAAAAGAGAATTATTTAAATAAATTGTTAATTATTTATAATTAAAGATTTATGAACAAGTTTATTGTACCGTGCAACTGTCTTTTCCTTTTTCTCCACCGGCGCACAGAAAGCTTTTATCATTCAATCTGAAATCTGCACCAAGTCTTGTTTTCTGTAATTTTGATTCACATGTCTTGGCATCTACTAATGCAACATTTACTTTTTTTAAAATTTGTTCATATTGTGCATTATTTTCGCCTTTGAATTCGACAGCACCCCAACCGGCAGTACTGCACCTGTATATAAAAATTATTGAGTTACTTTTCAGTTATGATATTTAGATATAATTCAGAAAAATTAGATGATATAGATGTTTTGAATGGTTATATATAAATAAAAATAATTGTAATTTTGTTAAAGATAATTAAATTATTGAAAATAAATTATTGTCTGTATTTTCTTATAATTAAAAATTAAAGGCACCTACAAAGTATTGTTTAGAAAAAAATCTTTAGAAAAATCTTTTTCTGGAAGGCAAGCAGAATTAATGTTATAGTAGTCCTGGAACATTATTTTTATCACATTAATATTAATAACAGCTATGTCATTATCAAGAGATTCAGGATCGAATTTCTCGTGGACTCTTGTTAAGATTGGTTTTACAGTAAGACTTTTTTCATTCATATCCATTCTATCGAATTTTCCCAATCTAATTTGATACTGATTGTTTCTGAAAATATAAATATTAATATATTAAACTTTTTAATTTCTTTTTTAATCCTTTTCGCTATTTTTTGTTGGAAAAATCAACACCTTAGATTCTTCATCTTAATGATTCAGACCCTAATCCATTAAAATTAGTTTTGCTTTCTGAAAATTATTATTTTTGTCAATAAATATGTTTACTAACTTACAAATTATAAACTTTGTGAGCCACTGTGAGTACAGATGTTTCATTAATAATGACACCTGCTCCAATTGTGTTACCCTTAAGATCTATAATCTCCGCATGCCAAGGATATTCACCATAATATGCTTGATAATTAGGTTTTGGTTTTGAATCAATACTCATTCTCACTCCACATGATTTTTCTATACAACAGCGTTTTTTATTAGGTGGACACCATGGATTTTGATCCTATAAGAAGAAAAAATATTTTTTATAATTATTTTCTTCTATTTCCAATGAAGCTCAATGCCAGATAACTTAGAAAAACTCGTAACTTAGACGAGTGTAAAAAAAAAAAAAAAAAAAAAAAAAATTGTAACATTTGAAAATCTTACATAGCATAAAAAATTAATTATAACTTACATTATTTACAATACGAGGAGAATATTTCGAGTTATCATTGTCTTCAACAGTCAATCCATCACATACAGTTGTCGATGGTATACAGTTACAAAATGTAGGATTCTTGCTGGGTACCGGTGTTAATCCTACAGTAAATAATTAAAAAACATTTATCTCATAATAGAAATTTTATTAACTTTAAAATATATTATATACATTTTTTTGTTATTCCAAGTTAACAAATTACAATATTTTTGGAAAAATCATGTTTATAGAAAAATGAAAAATTATTAAAAAAAAAAAAATGTTTTGAAAAATACTTTCAAAAACTTTAAAAATTTATTAATAAAAATAATTACATGTTATAACAAGGTTGCCACGCAACCTGGAAACCTGGAAATGTTTATAAACTTTGAAAAAACCTGGAAAAGTCAGGAAATTTTCATCGAAATTCTAGAAAAATTATTATTTTCTAAAGTTTATTCTTGAAATCTAATTTTACATAAATATTTCAAAATTAATTAAATTTTAAAAAAAGTTGCGTTCATAATTTTCATAAGTATACAGAATGATGAATTTCAAAAGATTTTAATTGGAAATTTTGTAAAATTTCAATTTTCAATGAATTTAACTAGAAATCGTCTTAAAGAACGTGAATTTTTGAGAAATTTTAATTATTCCAATTCTTCTGAAATTATATAGTTAAATTTTTTAATATATCTTTTTAATTGATTATTAAAAAGAATGGATTTATAGAAGAATTTTAATTAAAAACACTTAAAAAAATTTAATTTTAAAGACAAATGATTGCATAAATTCAATTATTTTCCAAATTAGTAAAATATTCTTCTTGGAAATTCAATTATTTTCAACAATTTTCATAAAATTCATGCGGCAAAATTCCAATTATTTTCCAAAAACTTTCCTCAATTCAATGATTTTTCTACTACTTTAATAAAATGTTTCAAAAGAATTTAATTATGTAAAAAAATTTTTATATTCTACGCAAACATTTCATTATTTTTTATAAATAATAAAATTCATCTCAGACTTTTAATTATTTTTAATACAATTTTAATGAAATTCCTCGAAAAATGAAATTATTCTTGAAAATTTTTTTAAAATTCATCAAAGAAATTCAATTATTTAAAAAGACATTTTAATAAAATTCATCTCAAGAATTCAATTTTTTGTTTAAAAGTAATATAATATTCTTCGCAGAAATTTTATTGTGTTCAACAATTAACAAAAGTTCTCGTCAAAATTTCAATTAAATCTTTAATAAATTTCTCTTCGAAATTCAAATATTTTCAAAAACTTTAATAAAATTCTTGGCAAAATTTCAATAATTTTCAAAAACTCTTATAAAAAAAAAAAAATTTCAAAAACTCTTTTCTCTTTGGAGAAATTCAATTATTTTTAATAAAATTTTAATCAAATATCCGAAAAATAAATTTATTTAATTAAAAATTTTATTAAAATTTGTCAAGAGAATTCAATTATTTAAAAATTTGTTAATAAAAGTCTTGATAAAAATTCAATTTTAAGAAACATTAAATTATTTAATAAAATATTTATTTTTGTAATTAAAATAATTGAATTCTCGTGGATTTTTCTAGTAAATATTGATTTTCATTTCATAAAAATGAATTTCAGTTAAAATTTTAAATTATTATTGAATATTGAAAGCTAATAGCGTAAATTTTTAGAAATAATTGAATTTTAAAAATGTTTCAAATTTAAATCTTTTAGAGTATTTTTGAACTTTTCATACTTTTAATTAACAATTCTGTAGAATTTATTTATTTTTTTACTTTTTAGAATTTTTTTTTAATTTTAGAATTTTTTTTTAAATTTTTAAATTTTTAAAAAAAATATTTTTTTTAAAAGTTTAATTGAATTTTTCTTTAATTTTTGTAGTTTTTATTTTCCAATATATATTTAATTGAAGAATGTCAGAATATAATCAAAATTACGTAAAAATTAATATTGAAAATAATTGAATTTTTGCGAAGAATTTTGTCAATTTTTAAAATTAATTCAATTTATTTCGAAGAATTTTATTCAAATTTTTTTGAGAATAATTGAATTCCTGCGAATAATTTTATTATATCTATAAAAATAATTAAATTCTTGACAAGATTTTTAAGGAAATTTATAGAATTAATTTTTCTCAAAAACTTTAATGGAATTTTTTTTTAAATTATTTAATGTTTTTAATTTCTAATTTTTTTAATTGAAAAATGTCAGAATAATCGAAAGTTAAGAGGTAAAATTGAATTGTAAACAAATGGATTTAAAAATTCTCAAAGAAGAAGAACTTTTTCGAAAATTATTTAAAAAAATTGTTTTAAAAAAGAATTTTAGTTAAAAATTCTAGAAACGAAGAATTGAATTGAAATGAAAATAATTTTGAAGAAATTACAGTAACAATAGTTTTATAATATTAAAATAATAATGATAGTATCAAGTTTTAATTATTATATGGAATTTGAATTTAAAATTTTTGAAAATTTCAATTTCTGTAAAAAAATAATAATTATTGAATATTCATTTAAATACGAAGTTATTGATGTTTTTTGAGTAATTTTATAATGAAAAAAATTCGTAAATAAATGTAACAGAACAGGAAAAGAAGTCGTGTTTGTCTGAAGAAAATCAGGGAGTTTGGCAAAATTAAGAATAAAATTAAAAATAAAATTTTTAATTTTTTTTTTTTTTTTTTTTTTTTTAATGTAGTTTTAAAAACTTGGCAAAATTATGTTTTTTAACCTCGAAAATCATGGAAGTCAGGGAATTTGAAATTAGGAAAAGTGTGGCAACCCTGTGTGAACAAAATATTTACTTGATAAACAAAAAATGCCTTATTTTTGAAAAAAAATTTTTTCTTTTTCCGCGTAAATTTAAATATATGTAAATAAAAAAAAAAAAAAAAAAAAAAAAACTTTTGTCTCTGAAAAAAGAGCAAAATTAAATATTTTTTTTTTTAACTTATAATGTTTATAAAACTTATAAAACATTTTAAAGTTATAACTGGTGAAGAAAAATTGAAAAATTAAAAAATTTAAAGTTACTTCATAAAATATAAAAATAACATACTGTTATCTGTTGTTGCAGGAGTTGATGGAGGCTGCTGAGGTTTTGGTGTCGAATTAGTTGGTGGTTTTGCATTGCCTTTAACTTTTACAGGACTCATTGTCGTTGTAGTCACTGGCATTGGATTTGCTTGAGGTTTTCGTGTTCCTGGAGCAACCGTAGTAGGTATTTGCCGCTTTCTTATTTGCGACACTTGATCCAAATCATAGAATATATCCGTAAAGCCAACAGCTTCACTCAAAAAATACGCAAAAACTAAAATCACCACTTTCTTCATATTTATAAATATTTAAACTTCTATTTGCTTTATAAAAAAAAAAAAAAATTTTCTTTCCAAAAAAAAAAATATGGACACACTTCACCTGAAAAATACAAATTCCTAATGTCAAAATATTAAATTCAACTTTATATTTATATGTCAAAAATGAATTGTCATCATTTTCACCCTCTTTCTTCATTGTTTGTCAATTTTTTTTTTATTCACAATAAAAAAGTAGAGGAAGTGGAAATAAATTATGTGTAATACCAAAATTCAATTGATTTAAAAAAAGGCGACAAATTTTTGATTTAGTTATTTATCTTTTCTTTTTGTGAAGTGTGGGGGGGAGGACAAAATTGAGGAAATGGCGCCAACGGTTACTTAACCATGAACTATAGGGTCGAACTCTTTCATATTGTTCCTTTCATTTGGAGGTCGTTTGAAAAATTACATAAAAAATTTTTTTTCCCCTTTCAGGAACTGAAGTTCCGTATTTTAGTAATTGGCACAAATTTGAATTATGAGCACTTATTATGACACTTTCACTGTCCATCCAAATAAGTCACCTACTTTTAAAATTTAATTACTCTTACCTTTTTTTCTGGTAGGCTTTTATCAAATTCTTTACTATTTGGTAAAAATTTTTTTTGTTGTAGAAAAAAATGAAAATGAAAATGAAAAAAAAAAAAAAAAAAAAAAAAAATTTTTTTTTGATAAAATTGAAGTTTTAAATAAACAATAAACATCTTTCTCTATATTACAACAGTCCAAAAAATCTAACATCTTTAGTTAAAATTATTTCAAAACTAATTGCAATTGATTTAAATTTTTTTTTTATAAAAATTATGAAAATTTCAAAAACACAATTTTTTTCTAAATAAACTTAATTTTTTTTATTCAGTCAATAAAATGTTTTACAAATTTCGAGAACCTTAAATTAATAATGTACAGGATATTTTTTTTTTATAAAGTTTGCTATAAACATTTTAGGAAATACTTTTATTTATTATTGAATTATTTTTTTTTACTGAACTAAATGGTTATTAATGCTAAACACCAATTTCGTGTAAAAATTTGACTAAAACAATTTTTGCTAAAAATTCTGCTAAACATTGAATTTTGCTTTTTTCTTGCAATTCTAATTAAAAAAAAAAATTAATTTAAATTTTTTTTTTTTGCAAAAAAGCAATGACAATGAAGAATGCGATCACAATGATCTAATATCATAAATTGAATGCATTTTTGATTCCTTTATTCCTCTTATCCAATTAATATAATTATGAACATTAACGTACACTCCAGGTACATTATTTTCTCCACAACCAATTCCCCATGCAGTTAATCCTACAACATTAAATCGACCATCCTTTGTTTCACAAACAAGAGCACCACCTCCATCACCCTGAAAAATTAAAGACAAAAAAAAATGCTTTAGTGAAAAAATTAAATTTGCATAAATTTCTACAGTTAATTATAATATTAAATCCACTCTGAAATTTACGAAAAGAAATTAAATTTTTTTTCAAATGTATTTTTAACGATTTCATTTTTTTGACAACCTTAAAAGTTAATATTCAAATTAAAAATATTAATTACAGAAATAAAAAAAATAATGAAATTTTTTTTTTTTCAATTTTCTTTATATAAAAAAAATATTTATTAAAAAGTCAATCTGTCAATTACCGTGCAACTGTCTTTTCCTTCAACTCCACCAGCGCAGAGAAAACTTTTTTTATTTAATCGATAATTAGAACCAAGTCTTGTCTGCTGTAAACTTGATTCACATAAATCGGAATCGACTGTTGCGAGATTTACTTTTCTCAAAATTGATTCATATAATGTATGATTTTCTTTACTGAATTTTGATGCTCCCCAACCGGCAGTAGTGCAACTGTGTAAAAATTATTAATTATTAGTATTTAAATTGAAAAACCAATCCACACAATATTATTTTATTAAATCATCTGATCTGAATATATTTGAAAAATATTTCATAAAAAAAATATGAAATAATTATTTTCTAGAGCAAAAAATGTCAAATTTTTATTAATTATGAATTTAAAGTCTGATTTTCAAAATTCAAAATGGAATTTCCAAAATGAAGGACGAGCTACCTATTTTTCAAATTCATTCTCTTTGAAGAATTTTCAAATCAATTTTTGTTTATAATTCAATTTTACGAAATTGAAATTATTTTGATTATTCGAAAATTATTCTTCAATTAAACCTATATTAGAAATATAAAAATTCGAAATAATTTCAAAAAGAATTTGAATTAAAATTTTTCCCCAAAAATTACTGACATTTTAATTAAAAGTATGATAAAATTCAGATTTTCTTTCATTTTAATTTTTGATACCTCTTAAAAATTTAATAATTTATAAAAATTCATGTCTATAATTCAATTAATATTTAATTATTATCTAAAATTTTAAGTGAAATTAATTTGAAAATTAATTTTTATTAGAAAATTCTTACGAGAATTCAATTATTTAAATACAAAAAATAAATAATTTATTGCATAATTGATTGTATTTTAATAATAAATTCTCCATAGAGAATTTTATCAACAAATTTTTAAATAATTGTATTCTTTCGTCGAATTTTAATAAAATTTTTTAAGAATAATTACAGTTTTCAAAAATTGAATTAAAATTTTATTAAAAATAATTTATATTCTGCGATGAGTTTTATTATTTAGTTAGAAAAGTATGAAAAATTAAAATTTTCAAAATTATAATTTGAAATCTGTTCAAATTTAAAATATTTTAAAAAATTCATGCTATACTGCATTTCATATTCAATTATTATGTGGAATTTTAACTGAAATTATTATTTGTAAACAAAATTTTTATTAAAAAATTCTACGCAAATTCAATTATTTAAATAGAAAAATTGAATTGTTGAACAATTGAATGTTTTTTGAAATTGAATTATTTCGACGAATTGTAATAAAATTTTTAAGAATAATTACATTTTTCGAGGATTTCAATTAAAATTGTATAAAAAATAATTGAAATTTTGCGATGAATTTTATTATTTATGAAAATAATTGAATTCTTAAAAAGAAATTTATTATTTTTTAAAATATTTGAATCCCTGTAACAATTTTCATTATTTATGAAAATAATGGAATTATTGCGAAGAAAAATTTAAATAATTGAATTTTAAAAATTTTTCAACATAATTGAATTTTTTCGAAGCTTTTTATTATTTTGAAAATAATTGAATTTTCAAAATTCAATTATTTCAAAAATGTTATGCTTCAATTCAATTCAATTATTATCTAAAATTTTAACTAAAATTCATTTTTAAATCAATTTTTATTAGAAAATTTTACGAGAATTCAATTATTTAAATACAAAAGTAAATAATCTATGAATAATAATTAAATGTTTGTTAAAATTTAACTCTGTTAAAATTTTTGAATTAAATTTTTAAATAATTGAATTATTTCGACAAATTTTAATAAAATTTTTAAGAATAATTACATTTTTCGACAAATTTGATTAAAAAAAAATTAAAAATTAATTAAAAAAAACTTTTTTTATTAATGAAGATAATTGAATTTTTAAAAAGAATTTTATTATTTATGAAAATAATTGAATTATTGCAAATAAATTTATAAAACATTTGTAAATAATTGAATTCCTGAGAAATTTATATTATTTATGAAAATAATTAAATGTTTGCGTAGAATTTTATTCAATTTTTTTTTTTAAATAATTGAATTCTTTTGGAAAATTTTATAAAAATAGTAGATATTGAAAATCATTGAATTGATACAAATTTTTGAAAATAATTGCAATGATGAAAATTGTTGAAAATAATTTCAATTTTGCCAAAAATTTTGTTATAATTTTTGAAAATAATTGAATTTTGGAGAAGAATTTTATTATTTTGAAAATGATTGAATTTTCAAAATTCAATTATTTCAAAAATTTTATGCTACAATGCTATTGAATTATTATCTAAAATTTTAAGTGAAATTAATTTTCAAATTAATTTTTATTAGAAAATTCTACGAGAATTCAATTAATTAAATACAAAAATAAATAATCTATGAATAACAATTAAATGTTTGTTCAAATTTAATTCTTTTAAAATTTAAAAATTTTTAAATAATTGAATTATTTTGACAAATTTTAATAAATTTTTTTAAGAATAATTACATATTTTGAGAAATTTGATTAAAATTGTTTTAAAATTAATTGAATTCCCAAAAAGAATTTTATTATTTATGAAAATAATTAAATTTCTAAAAAGAATTTTATTATTTATGAAAATATTTGACCTAAAAAGAATTCTATTATTTATTAAAATAATAATATATTGAATCTCTGTAAAAAATTATTAATGAAAATAATTTAATTATTATGAAGAAATTTATAAAAAATTTGTAAATAATTGGATTCCAGTGAAATTTCTATTATTTATGAAAATAATTAAATGTTTGCGTAGAATTTTATTCAATTCTTTTTTTTTTAATAATTAAATTCTTTTGGAAAATTTTATTAAAATAGATATTAAAAATCATTGAATTGATGAAAATTCAATTTTTGCAAATAATTGCAATTTTGCCAAGAATTTTGTTATAATTTTTGAAAATAATTGAATTTCGGAGAAGTTTGTTATTTATAATAATAATTGAAGTTTTGACTAGAATTTAAAAAAATTTTTGAGCATAATTGAATTTCTCCTAAGAACTTTATTAACTTTTGAAAATAATTCAATTTCTACAATCATTTCTATTTTCTCCAAAATTCAATTTTTTTTTACTTTCTTTTAAACTAAAATTCTTCTATCCACTATTTTTAATAATTAATTAATTATTTAAATATATATTAAAAAATTTCTACTAATTTCAGAAGAATTTGAATTATTAATTATTAAAATTTTTTAAAAGTTATATTCTTTGACATTTTTTTTTTTTTGCTTTTTAAAATTTCTAATTAAATTCATTGAAAGCTTAAATTTTATAAAATCCTTTTGAAGTTCATTTATTTATAAAAATTTTAGATGGAACTCTTTGAAAATTAAATTAATTTTAAAAACATTTAAGTAAAAATGATTTTTTTAATAATTTAATATGTAATAATTTTATGATTAGTCGTTCAATAATTAAATTATTTAGAAAGAAATTATTGTCAGGGGCAGAAAAAATTGAGTTATTTTTATTACAAATTCGTCGAAATTTCATATGTAGTTTATGAGGAAAACAAAAGAGATTCCAAAATTTAGAATTTTTATTTATTAAAAAATTTTTATTTTTTTTTCTTCTTTAATAAAAATCTCTGCCTTTTAAATTTTGTTTAGACAAATAAAACATTCAAGTAAGAAATTTCAAATAAACATAATGGATTATTGTGAACCCAATTATTATTGTCCGCCATTTTGAATTTTAAAAATCATACTCGACTCAATGTGAAATATTTTTTAAATTTTAAAAAAATATTTTTTTTTGTGCTATACACTTAGAAATATAAAAAAATTTATTAATTAAATGCACTTACGCAGTGTTTGCAGGAGCAGCTGTTTTAGGAAGACATGCAGAGTTTATATTATTATAATTTTGAAATATTATCGGTTTTTCGATATTTATAATAGCTATATCGTTTTCAACAGTTTCAATATCAAATTTCTCGTGAATGTAAGTCAATATTGGTGGTACAACAATATGTCGTTCCATAGCATCATTTCTATTGTATTTACCCATTCTTACAAGGTACTGATTATTGTCCCTAAAATAAATAAATAAAAAAACTTTTTAAAATTTCACTTTATAATTTACTAAATTAAATAGTTTAGAATTTGATCTTATTAATTTAAATTTATAGATGTAGATATTCTACAAAAAAAAAAAAAAAAAAAAAATAGCTTTCATAACTTTATTAATTTTATAACTTACAAATTATATATTTTATGAGCCACTGTGAGTATAGATGTTTGATTAATAATGACACCTGCTCCAATCATGTTACCCTCAAGATCTATAATTTCTGCATGCCAAGGATATTCACCATAATATGCTTGATTATTAGGTCTTGGTTTTGAATTTTGAACAATTCTTAATCCACACGTTTCTTCATAACAACAACGTTTTAGCCCTTCTGTACACAATGGTTTTATCATCTAAAACAATTAATAAAAAAAATGCAATAATCTTTTAAACACCATGTATCTTTAGGAACTTTAGAAAAAAAAAAAAAAAAAAAAAAAAATCGAATACAACTTACATTATTAACAATTCGCATGGCAATTCCGGCTCTTTCTACAATATCATTTACTTCAATACCGTCACAATGTGATTGGCTCGGTATGCATGTACAATATGGTGATTGATGATCAGTAGATATTGAATTTTTAGTAGTTACTTCGTGAGTAGGTTTTTTATCAACAGTATCTTCTTCTTCACTATTTTCTTTATTACCAGTAGGCATTTCTTCATCATCTGCAACATTACCAGAATTGTCTACTTCTTTATCTTCTTCATCATTAGCAGCATTATCTAATAAATAATAGAAATTCAGGGTATATTTACACTGAAAAAAAAATTATAACAAAATTCTTGGAAAAATTGCAATTATTTTCGAGAATTTTCATCAATTCAATGATTTTTAATATCTATTTGAATAAAATTTTATTTTATTTTTTTTATTTTATTTTTAAAATAGTAATTTTCGTATTAAGGGCGCAAAATAGGTGATTTTGGCGAAGGCGAGATTAGGGAAACCGAGGGGACCTGAAGCACCGAGGCGAAGCCGAGGATGCGTAGGGTCGCCGAGGTTGTCCCATAATCTCGCCTGAGACACTATCACCTTTTGCGCCCGTGCTGCGAACAACATTTTTTGTCCTGCTGCATGGAAAGTGTGTTATTAAGTGCACACACATTTGGATGAATTGTTTGTTTGTTCCATATGGCTAAAAATGACTTGCGATGTCATTTTCTAAAAGTTAAGGTCACTGGATGCACAAATGAGCAAAGAAATATTTTGCGCCCGCATCTATATAACGGCAGCGGGCGGGAATGTATTTTGCGCCCGCTCTTATGACGTCAGCGGGCGGGAATGTACTTTGCGCCCGCTCCTATGACGTCAGCGGGCGCGAATGTATTTTGCGCCCGCTGACCTTACCTCTGGGCGGGAATCACTTACTTTGCGCCCCTTTCATGTGCACGAAATAACACATTTTCCGTGCAGGCAGGACAAAAATAATATTTTTCTATTTTAATAAAATTTAAAAAAAAAATTGACTAAAATTTTACGAGCAAATATTTAATTATATTAATAAATAATAGAAATTTCACTGGAATTCAATTATTTACAAATTTTTTTTATAAATTTCTTCACAATAATTACATTATTTTCATTAATAATTTTTTTTTACAGAGATTCAATTATTATTTTCAGAAATAATAAAATTCTTTTTAGGAATTCAATTATTTTCATAAATAATCCAATTTTTTATTTTAGGAATTCAATTAATTTTAATACAATTTTAATCGATTTTCTCGAATAATGTAATTATTTCTTAAAAATTTTATCAAAATTTGTCAAAATAATTCAATTATTTGAGAATTTAATTTAAAATTTAAAAAATTTTAACAGGAGTTAAATTTTAACAAACATTTAATTATTATTTATAGATAATTTTTTTTTATTTTAATAATTGAATTCTCGAAGAATTTACTAATAAATATTGATTTAAAAATGAATTGAAGTTAAAATTTTAGATAATAATTGAATTGAATAGCATTGTTGCATAAAATTATTGAAATAATTGAATTTTGAAAATTCAATTATTTTCAAAATAATAAAATTCTTCTCCAAAATTCAATTATTTTCAAAAATTATAACAAAATTTTTGGCAAAATTGAAATTATTTTCAACAATTTTCATCATTGCAATTATTTTCAAAAATTTGTATCAATTCAATTCAATGATTTTCAATATCTACTATTTTTATAAAATTTTCAAAAAGAATTCAATTATTTAAAAAAAAATTGAATAAAATTCTACGCAAACATTTAATTATTTTTATTTTCATAAATAATATAAATTTCTCAGGAATTCAATTATTTACAAATGTTTTATAAATTTATTCCCAATAATTCAATTATTTTCATAAATAATAAAATTCTTTTTAGAAACTCAATTCTTTTTAATCAAATTTTAATCAAATTTCTCGAAAAATGTAATTATTCTTAAAAATTTTATTAAAATTTTTCGAAATAATTCAATTATTTAAAAATTTAATTTAAAAATTTTAACAGAGTTAAATTTTAACAAACATTTAATTATTATTCATAGATTATTTATTTTTGTATTTAAGGGCATTTGAACCTTGATGACGTCACACATGCTTTGCACAATCTGTAACGTCATCAAGGTTCAAATGCCCTTAAATAATTGAATTCTCGTAGAATTTTCTAATAAAAATTGATTTAAAAATGAATTTTAATTGAAATTTTAGAAAATAATTTTAATACAATATTATTGGCAAAATTTCAATTATTATTATAAATAATAACATTTTTCTTCGAAATTCAATTATTATTAAAAATTGTAACGATTGTCAAAAGTAAAATACGAAATTTCGTAAATTTGAAAATTTACGGGTGCAAGAAATTTTAGTTACGGCACTGTAAGTTGCGCGCGCGTCGCCCCTCCACCCGGCGACGACTAGACTCGTGCTCCCCGACGGTCTATAAAAGCCGGAGCGCGACCAGAATCTACGCAGACGAAGCGGTTCTACCGCGGGCCAAAGGGTTATACCCTAAAAGCAGTTATACTGCAAGGGCGATTGCTCACAAGCGGTTTCTACCGCAATTAACGGGTTTATAACCCTAAAGTGGTTGTACCACAATGAAAGAGGTTATACCTCGAAACGGTCCTACCGTGAGCACCAGGAGGCGATTGCCTCGGGACGATTGTGGTGCCGACGAATTTAAGTGGCGTTCGTCACACCCGAGAGCCGTCTACGATAATAACGATTCCGCCGTTGTCGATAATTTCCGATTTTTAGTTCCCCGTCTTACGAAATGTTTTACGTGATATCCGATTTTTATTGTTCTTTCTGATCTCTGTAAATACTGTAAATATACGATCTTTTGTGTTTCTGTAATTGAACTTGTTAATTTCTAGCATAATTAACGAACCCTGACCGACGAGCTAATCCCTCACAATTAACAATCATTACAGATTTGGCGCCCGAACAGGGACGATTTTAATTAAACAACGATTCAAATTTAATTAAATAGAGCCGGTTAATTGTTTTTCGATTTCCCCGTTTTTTTGTTCGTTTCAACGCGTTTAAAAATCGTTTGACTTAGTCTACACCCGCGATTTTTATTCCTACAGTATCTTTTGATTCGCGAAAAACCGATCGAAACATTTCGTCCTCCACGCGTTTTTCGTTTATAGTTCATGCAACGTAAAACCGATTTTCCTTTTTTGTTTTTAATATTGTTTCGTTATTACAAAAAGTCGCGCCTTTGGAAATCGTCCGTATCGATACCCGTACCTGTTATTTCGTCGATAGCTAACGCTTCCCGGAAATTCCATCATCCGTCAAAACCCGTATTACGTCTCATACGTTACTGTACCGAGAATAAACGAACCGTCGCGATTAATTTTCGAGAAGATTTTCGCATATCCAGGCAGTCGTTTATTCTATTACCGTTATTAATTCACGAATTACGAATCGTTATAGTGTTCGATAGAATAATAGCAAAACCGTCGGTCATAGATCTGTTCATACCGGATTTAAACGCGATTATTCATACGAATTCGATCACTTATAAAATTACGAACGTTACGACTTGTTTTCTACAAAAATATTCAACGCCGCAGAATATTTCAACGCACCGAATTTTACGAAATACGAAGGAATGTCTCGACGTCGAAGAGACATTTTCTTATCATACGGAAATATTTTAACGTCGAAGAAATATTTCAACGAACCGATATTTTTCATGCATTTACCGCCGCGTCGGATTAATGTATTGTAAAAATTTACGTACGGAGTTACGTTATTGCAAACGTCGCCGCAATACGTACACTCATCGTTAGCTGTTTGTACGTCGCTCAAACAACTGACACGGGATGGAACAGGTTAGAATCGAAAACCTCAGCATCAGTTTTAGCTGTACGTATATTTCGTAACTAATCATACGATGTTCGTCCATTAACGCCTTAATACGACCCGAATTAAACGAAAATTAATCGTTACGAAGATGCAGTCTATCGATTTGAGACCTCCATCGGTTCGTTATCAATTAATTATTTCGAATCCACGATTACGAGAATAAATACTGATAGTCCGTTATTGAAATCATGTCGTTGACGCAGACCCCCTCGCGATACCCACAACGCTCGTGATAAACACGTCCGCTTTTCCGAATAACGTTCCTCATTTTCGATTTCGACACTTCTGTAATTACTAAGAAATAATCACGTAGTGCACGGCATTCTATACTTCGCATAGACCTCGATTAAAAATCCGATCGCGCAGTCGAAGAAAATAGTTCATCTTATACGCGAAATGATTAATCTTAAAAATTGTCTGAATACAGAAGGCGAAAGCTAGCAATACGCTGCGAGTTTTCGTAACGCTTCAGAAAACTCCTTTTAACGTGTAAAACCTTGAAGTAGGTCTAGATTATTTCGGTCTTTTAAACCTGCGACACTTCAAATTTGTACACTTCGTTACCAGTTTACCGTCATTCAAGATTTATATTCTATATCTACGTCTGAATAATTTTGTAAATACGTTATGTTCTTTTTTTTATGTTATTCTCGATTCCGTTACCGTTCGAAAATGTTTTTAAGTTACGTCAGTCCGATATATGAAAGATAAAAATCAGTTTGAAAATATCTCGATCTGTTATGCCGTTAAGTTTTATGTTTACACAAAAAGAAATACGTACAATCCGCTAATTGTAATCTACGTCTACGTTCCGTTAATGTTTATATTCGAATTTACGTTTTGTTTTAATTACGTCCAATGTTTTTAATTTTGTATAATTAGGATAAATCGCGTCGTTACATACTCTTGTATTTGAATAATTTTAGTCGTTCTAAAAATTTGTTACGATAGCTGTCTGCGTTTGGTACTTGTGATATTTGTTTAATTGTATTATATTACCAGTTTACGTTAATTTATCGTGTTTATTCGTTGTAAAGGCCGAGACCAAACAGAAGATTCCGTCAACACTAAGAAGACCATCGCCATTAGTGATCAGTTTACGTACGTTGAGATGAAGCCTTGTGACAATCATGTCGATTACCAGTAACAGTCATACGTTATGAAGTCTATAAGGGCACAGTCATCAGTATTATTACATAGTCGCTGTCCAGTCAAGTTTTACCGTTCGAGTATTCAAAGTTATATCAGTATCCAACCGAGTTAGCCATACGTATCCAGTTTATTTCGGATTTCGCTACCGTTACGTAGCCCAATGGTTCAATCAAGGACAGTTACGCAGGCTTCCCGTTAGATGATGGTCCATCAACGATACGCTGAATGTACAACGCCTTTCCGACAACTGATAGTTTGGTCCGTCTTTTAAAAAGTGCTTGGTGCAGTGTTTAATTTGTGTTATAATAAATAGACTTTAATGTTATTAGTGTTTATAAACTTACGTTTTAAAAATTGTTATATTCCGCAATTACGTCCTACACCCAACGCGTTCCATGTTTTACGAATCGGAAAACTTCGCTAAAGTTTTCCTCCTTTACGAAAGAGGGGTGTAACGATTGTCAAAAGTAAAATACGAAATTTCGTAAATTTGAAAATTTACGGGTGCAAGAAATTTTAGTTACGGCACTGTAAGTTGCGCGCGCGTCGCCCCTCCACCCGGCGACGACTAGACTCGTGCTCCCCGACGGTCTATAAAAGCCGGAGCGCGACCAGAATCTACGCAGACGAAGCGGTTCTACCGCGGGCCAAAGGGTTATACCCTAAAAGCAGTTATACTGCAAGGGCGATTGCTCACAAGCGGTTTCTACCGCAATTAACGGGTTTATAACCCTAAAGTGGTTGTACCACAATGAAAGAGGTTATACCTCGAAACGGTCCTACCGTGAGCACCAGGAGGCGATTGCCTCGGGACGATTGTGGTGCCGACGAATTTAAGTGGCGTTCGTCACACCCGAGAGCCGTCTACGATAATAACGATTCCGCCGTTGTCGATAATTTCCGATTTTTAGTTCCCCGTCTTACGAAATGTTTTACGTGATATCCGATTTTTATTGTTCTTTCTGATCTCTGTAAATACTGTAAATATACGATCTTTTGTGTTTCTGTAATTGAACTTGTTAATTTCTAGCATAATTAACGAACCCTGACCGACGAGCTAATCCCTCACAATTAACAATCATTACAAAATAATAATAAAATTTTTCGCATAACTGTAATTATTTTCAAAAACTTTCATCATTTCAATAATTTTCAATATCTCTACAATTTTAATAAAATTTTCCAAAAGAATTCAATAATTTACAAATTTTTTATGTATAAATTTGTTGACAATAATTAAATTATTTTCATTAATAATTGTTTTTACAGTGATTTAATTATTATTTTTATAAATAATAAAAATTCTTTTTAGAAATTCAATTATTTTCATAAATAATAAAATTCTTTTTAGAAATTCAATTCAAATTGAATTCAATTTGAATTGAATTTCTAAAATGAATTTGAAAATTCTCAAAGAATATTTTCAAAAATTATTAAAAATAATGGATTTATAGAAGGATTTTAGTTAAAAACATTTTTAAAAATTGAATTTCGGAGAAGTTACAAAAATTATTGCAGAAATTCAATCATTTTCAAAAGTAATAAAATTCTTCGCAGAACTTCAATTATGTTCAAAAATTTTTAAATTTTTCTTTGGGATTTAATTATTTTTAATGCAATCTCAATAATATTAAATAATTTAATTTTTAATTATAATTATTAACAGGCACGATTATTTTAAAAAGTTGAAGAACATTGTTTGTTTAATTTAATTATTTTCAAAGTTTTCAATTAAAAGTATATTTTAAAAAAACTAATTCTGAGAGGAATTTAATAATTTTTTTTTAATTTTAATAAAATTTAATAATTAAATGTTTAATTTCAATTATTGAAAATATAATTAATTGTATAAAGAAAATAATTAAGAAAATAACAATAAATAACTAATAAATAAACAAATTTAGAAAAGTAGCAAGAAATAAATAATAATTAATAAAATAAAAATAAATAATAAATAAACAAAATTTTATTTACTAATATTAACATGAAATAAATAACAATATTAAGAACTAAATAAAAACAAATAAATTATTTAAATAAATAAATAATAATTAATAAACAAATTAATGATTAAAATACTTCTTCTATGAGGAAGTAAAATTAATAATAAATAAATGTTAATAAATAATAATAATGACTAAATAAATAAATATTAAAAACTAAAAATAAGCAAATAATAAGTAAAAAACTGATTTTAGTTTTGCATATTTAAACAGAAATTAATTAATTAATAAAATAAGAATAAAATATAAATATAATAATAAAAATTAATAAAATACAGAAATAAATATAAAATTTTTAGAAATCATAAAATAATAAATAAAAAGTGTACGATACCTTTTTCTTCTGGTTTATTAACTATTGGTTGATTATCTTCAACTGTCATTTCATTTGCCATTTTCTCCGGTTTCGGTTTACTTGGATTTACAATATTTGGTCTGTTAATTGCATGATTATTACCAAGTAAATGTTTTTTAAATCGATGATAATTATTTAAACCACGAAATATATCCGTCAGGCAAAATACTCCACACACAAAATAAAGCATAAATAAAAATACCAATTTATTCATATTTTCAAATATTTCTAATAAATCTGATTAGAAATTTTTTTTTTTAATTTTTGCCTAATATTACACACTCAACGTTCAAATGCCTTCTAACGTTCGATATTAAATTCGACTAACATTTATACTTTGATCCTCATATTGAATTTATTTTTTTAATTTCTTCTTTTTCAATTTCATTCCTTTTACAAAAAAATAGAAATGAAAAAAAAATTTGAGGAAATGAAAAATTATATTAAATTTAAAAATCGGTGTAAATATAAATTTAATATAGAATTTGAAAGAGATCGAATTACATTTAATTTAAGTTTTATAATGGTTAAAATTGAGGATATGTAACAGTTACTTAACCCATGAACTATAGGCTTGACCTAAATTTATTCTCTTTATATCGTTATATAGAGTTCGTTTAAAAATTACCTCAAAAAAAAAAAAAAAAAGATTTTTTTTGTCACCTTTGTGATAGAAATATAATTGAAAATTTTGGAGGCGTATCACTTTCAAATGTTTTGCTTCCTATTGAAAACTTTTATATTATTTGTAAACATATATCCCTATTAGTTAATAAATATTTTTTAATTTAATCGTTACACGCTTTTTTTGGAACGTCGCAATTTTTTCAGTTAAATTTTAGATCTTATCAGGAGTAGTTGGTTTAATTCATTGTAATTATTTTTTCATAGTTTTTCGTTTAATTAATTTGAAGAATGTGATTAATATAGTTAAGTATAAAATTAAATTTTTTGAAAAAAGTATAAAATTTAATTTTTAATTCGATTGTGTAGAAGAAAATTCTGAATTTTTGTGTCTTTTTTTGTTTTGTTTTATTTTTTAATGAATTTAATTTGTAATTTTAAAGAAATTGAATTTTTGACAAATTTTAAAAATTCAAAATCATCTAAAATTATTTAATTTTGTCAATATTTGTCAATTATTTAAAAAAAATTTCATTAAAATTGTACGCAAACATTTAATTATTTTCATAAATAATAAAAATTTCACTGAAATTCAATTATTTACAAATTTTTTATAAATTTTTTCATAATAATTCAATTATTTTTATAATAAATTTTTTTACAGAGATTCAATTATTATTTTTATAAATTAAAACTCTTTTTAGAAATTCAATTATTTTCATAAATAATAACATTCTTTTTAGAAATTCAATTATTTTTATAAATAATAAAATTTTATTTAGAAATTCAATTATTTTCATAAATAATAAAATTCTTTCTAGGAATTCCATTAATTTCAATATAATTTCAATCGAATTTCTCAAAAAATTTAATTATTCTTAAAAAATTTATCAAAATTTGTCAAAATTATTCAATTATTGAAAAATTTAAAAATTTTAACAGAGTTAAATTTTAACAAATATTTAATTATTATTTATAGATTATTTACTTTTGTATTTAAATAATTGAATTCTCGTAAAATTTTCTAATAAAAATTGATTTAAAAATGAATTTAAGTTAAAAATTTTAGATAATAATAATTGAATAGCATTGTTGCATAAAATTTTTGAAATAATTGAATTTTGAAAATTCAATTATTTTCAAAATAATAAAAAGCTTCGAAAAAATTCAATTATGTTGAAAAATTTTTAAAATTCAATTATTTAAATTTTTCTTCGCAAATTTAAATGCTTCGAAATAATTCAATTACGTTCAAAAATTTTTTAAATTCTAGTCAAAACTTCAATTATTATTTATTATAAATAATAAAATTCTTCTCATAAAAATTCCATTATTTTCAAAACTTATAACAAAATTCTTAGTAAAATTGCAATTACATTTTCAACAATTTTCATCAATTCAATAATTTTCAATATATCTACTATTTTAATAAAATTTACCAAAAGAATTCAATCATTTAAAAAAAAAAGTGAATAAAATTCTACGCAAACATTTAATTATTTTCAAAAATAATATAAATTTCACAGGAATTCAATTATTTACAAATGTTTTATAAATTTATTCGCAATAATTCAATTATTTTCAGAAATAATAAAATTCTTTTTAGAAATTCCATTATTTTCATAAATAATAAAATTCTTTTTAGGAATTACATTAATTTTAATACAATTTTAGTCGAATTTCTCGAAAAATGTAATTATTCTTAAAATTTTTATTAAAATTCGTCGAAATAATTCAATTATTTGAAAATTTAATTTAAAAATTTAAAAATTTTAACAAATATTTAATTATTATTCATAGATTATTTATTTTTGTATTTAAATAATTTAATTCTCGTAGAATTTTCTAATAAAAATTGATTTAAAAATGATTTTTAATTAAAATTTTAGATAATTATTGAATATAATTGTAGCAATAACATTTTTTAAATAATTGAATTTTGAAAATTCAATTATTTTCAAAATAATAAAAAGCTTCAAAAAAAATTCAATTGTGTTCAAAAAATTTTTTAAAATTTTTATTAAAATTTCAATTATCTTTATAAATAACAAAATTTTTCTTTGAAATTCGATTATTTGGAAAAATTTTAATAAAATTCTTGGCGAAATTTCAATTATTTTCAAAAAATTTTATGAAAATTGTGTTTGAAAATAATTAAATTCCTGTAAAAATTGAATTATTTATGAAAATAATTGAATATCGGTGAAAAATTGTATTATTTATGTAAATAATTCAATGTTTGCTTTAAATTTTAACAACACTTGTTTTAAATAATTGAAATCTTTTGAAAAATTTTATTATAAAATAGTAGATAATAAAAATGATTGAATTTGAGGAAAATTTTTGAAAATAATTTAAAATTTTGTCTATGAATTTTATTAAAATTTTTGAAAATAATTGAATTTTGGAGAAGAATTTTATTATTTTTTAAAAATAATTGAATAATTTTGACGTGGCATTTTTAAAAGTTTTTGAACATAATTCAATATCTGGAAATATGGAAATGATGTAAATTATTTCCTTATGAAAATTGAAAATTTTTTACATACAAAAATTTTAAGAGACGGGAATATGTAATTTTTTTTTCTCAAAATAAAAGAATAAGTTTGTGAACAATATTATTATTGAAAAATAAAAATTATGCATTTTTCTCGTAATATTTTCATATATGTAACATGTGAATAAATTAATAATTTCAAAAAAATTATTTTCAATATTATTTTTAAAAAATATCAATTAAAAAGAAAAAATTTTTAATTTTAATATTTCGTTGACGGTTACGCAACTATTTAATTGCAGGGACATCCTCTATTTTAGTGAAAAAAATTAGACCGTGCACCGAATTTTAGTGACGATATTTTATACATTTATGATATGGGTGAATCCTCTTTTTTTCTATTATATTATTTTTACTTTCATTCTTTTCATTTCTATTATTTTTGTTTCAGATAAATAAAAGACGTTAATAAGGAAGGAAAAGGGTAAGCTATTGTTTTTTAATTTTGCAGAATAGAGCAATGATATTTTAACGCATATAAATAGAAAATTATTTTGACTTTAGAGTTTAGAAGAATATTTACATTCGAACAGTAAATATTACATTTAAAAAACATTTTTTTCTTTAAAAGTTGTAAATTTTATTATTAAAAAAAAAAAAAAAAATGAAGAAAATAATATTTTTAGTTTTAGTATATTTTGTGTGTGAAATTTTCTGTAAGAAAAAAGTATTTTTAAAGACGAAGAATAGTGGAGCTTTTGCCATGTCACAAGCTTTTGCATCTTCAGGTACAATTTATTAATTTACTATTAAAAAAAATCCAATTGTGAAAAAATATTTTATCTTAATATTTCAAAATAGAGTAGAACGGGGTGAAATAGCCACATTTTTACATTTGATGCTATAAAATCTGAATTTAAAATTTTTTATAAAATTCCATTTTTATTATTTTATTCTATTTATATTATTTATTATATTATTATTATTATTATTATTATTATTATTATTATTATTATTATTATTATTATTTGTATACTTTTCTTATTTTTCTCTCATTATTGATCCTATTTATTATTTTTTATTGTTAAAACTCTGTCTTATTTTTTAATTTCAGAATTCAATTAATTCAATCAATTCTAATACAATTTTAATCGAATTTCTCAAAAAATGTAATTATCCTTACAAATTTAATTATTTGTCGAAATAATTCAATTATTTAAAAATTTAATTAAAATTTAATTAAAAAATTCAAAAAATTGTTGATAAAGTTCTTTATGAGAATTCAATTTTAAAAATCATTCAATTATTTATTTATGTATGTATTTAAATAATTGAATTCTCGTAGAATTTTCTAATAAAAATTGATTTAAAAATCAAAAAATTTTTGAAATAATTGAATTTTGAAAATTCAATTATTTTCAAAATAATAAACAGCTTTGAAGAAATTCAATTATGTTGAAAAATTTTTTTAAATTTTCCTCAAAATTTCAATTATTTTTATAAATAATAAAATTCTTCGCAAAAATTCAATTATGTTCAAAAATTTTAATGAAATTCTTGCCAAATTTCAATTATTTTAAAAATTTTAATAAAATTCTTTAAAAAATTTCAATTATTTAAAAAATTTTCGTCAATTCAATGATTTTTAATATTATTTACTATTTTAATAAAATTTTCCAAAAGAATGCATTATTTAAAAACATTTTTTTTTTAATTTTATTCAAACATTCATTAATTATTATTGTCATAAATAATAAAAATTTTCCAAAAGAATTCAATTATTTAGAAAAAAATTGAATAAAATTGTTCGCAGACATTTAATTATTTTCATAAATAATAGAAATTTCAGAGGAATTCAATTATTTACAATTTTTTTTTATTAATTTCTCCATAAATAATTCAATTATTTACAAATTTTTTTATAAATTTATTCATAATAATTGAATTATTCACAAATTGTTTATAAATTTCTTCATAATAATTCAATTATTTTCATAATAATTTTTTTTACAGAGATTCAATTATTATTTTCATAAATAATAAAATTTTTTTTAGGAATTCAATTATTTTCATAAATAATAAAATTCTTTTTAGAAATTCAATTATTTTCATAAATAATAAAACTCATTGCAGGATTTCAATTATTTTTAATACAATTTTAATCGAATTTCTCAAAAAATGTAATTATTCTTAAAAAATTTATTTAAATTTGTCAAAATTATTCAATTATTTAAAAATTTGTTGATAAAATTCTTTATGGGAATTGAATTTTGAAACATTTAATTATTCAATAAATTATTTTTTTTTGTATTTAAATAATTGAATTGAATTTTGAAATTAATTTTTTTTTTTAAATAGAATTTATTGATATTTTCAAATAATTTTATTAAAGAAATTCGTAAATAAATGTATTAAAAGAACTTAATTTTCTAAGTAAAATTTTTTTCCCGAATTAAAAGTATTAAAAAATTTTCCATTTTTATTTTCAAGTAAAATTCATAATTGACAAATAGAATTTATTATAATATAGAAAATATTCTTTTAGATCAAAAGAAAGTTCCTCCTATGAAAGGAAAACTTGATTGTCGTTGTATATCAGTAAATGAAAAATGCGATGGCTTCATTTTCGAAAAGTATCATACTCTTCCATTTAGCATTGATATACGAATCGTAAATTTGGTAAGCAAATTAAAACAAAATAAAACTTTTTTAAAAAAAAAGTTAATTAAAATACAAAAAAATTAAATACATTTAAATTTAAATTTAGAAATTAAATTTAAATTTCGAAATTAAATTTAAATTTATAAATTAAATTTAAATTTAAATTTATAAATTAAATTTAAATTTATAAATTAAATTTAAATTTATAAATTAAATTTATAAATTAAATTTAAATTTATAAATTAAATTTAAATTTAGAAATTAAATTTAAATTTAGAAATGAAGCTCAAAAATTTCCACCTTTTCAATAGGGTATGTCGCCAGTTGTTTGTTCAATGGGAGAAGTGAATTGTTGCAAGAATAATTTATCACCTCCTTCTTCTTCTTCTTCAAAAAAATGCGGTGAAAGAAAAATTGTCTCCAATGGCCAAAAAGTAGATCAGGCTGCTTACGGTGCATATCCCTGGCATGCTGAAATCCTAAATTCTGACAATAAATATCTTGGTGGAGGGGTGATTATAGATGATACTCATCTTATCACTGCAGCACATATAGTTGCCAATCTGTAGGTATTATTTATTTCATTTTTTAAAATTACAATTTACTTGAAGTATATAAAATTAAAAATTATTAAATTCTACAATCGGAATTCGGAATGTTTGCACTTCTTTTTCTATTGCAGAAAAAATAATTACAAGATAAGACTTGGCAAGTATAATAGAGCAAGTCAATCGGAACAATTCCTGGAAGTAAAACCAGTGTCAACGAAAGTTCATGAGGATTTTAATTCAATAAATCTTCTTAATGACATTGCCATCATTAGGATTAATCAGAAAATTTTATTTGATAACTTTGTTAATATTAATGCTGCTTGTCTACCAACTGGAATTCCTCCTGCTGGCACCGTGTATGTTTATTTTCGTTTTAATAATTATTTTACATCCCCACGTACCGCACAATGTTTTTTTTAGGAAGTTTTGTAACTTTTGCGAAACGTACGAAAGAAACGGCGTTGGAAGGTCTGGAAAATTTGTAGGTTACAATTATCGCCCGACAAAATACGGCACTGACTGATTTAAATGACGTGAAATAGGTAAATAAACATTTTTCAATCACTTTTTCTCTAAACACAGACACTTTTTACAAAATAGGCCAACGTACAACGAGTAGGAATCTTCTTAATAACCTAAGTTCAAAAGATTGTTTAATTTCATGCAGAAACGCGGTTGTAAAATGTAAAATTGGAAATGATTGGAAAGTAATGTAATGACAGACAACAAGAAGCGGTTTACTGCCAGTCGCCAGAAGAGGGCAGAAGCATGCAGAGAGCACAATGGTCCAGCTGTTATGTTCTTAGCATTACATCACTTTCCAATTTTACATTTTACAACCGCGTTTCTGCATGAATTTAAACAATCTTTTGAATTTAGGTTATTAAGAAGATTCTTACTCGTTGTACGTTGGCCTATTTTGTAAAAAGTGTCTGTGTTTAGAGAAAAAGTGGTTGAAAAATGTTTATTTACCTATTTCACGTCATTTAAATCAGTCAGTGCCGTATTTTGTCGGGCGATAATTGTAACCTACAAATTTTCCAGACCTTCCAATGCCGTTAAATGACTTCTACTTTAGACTATGTGTTCTACTTTAGACCATCAGAAACTTTTAAGACACCTTGATTTCCAAAACCATGGTAAAGGGTTTATATAAAATTAAAAAACGACTAAAGCATAGTTGCTGAAAAATGTTGTGCTATGTGGAAAATAATTAAATGCTTCTATGCCTTTTTTCTAAAGGCAACTAAAATTGTATTTTGCATAGATGCTGGAGTGCTGGATGGGGCAAGAATAATTTCACAAGCAATAGATATGAAAGTATTTTGAAAGCCGTTGATCTTCCAATAGTCGATCCCAAGATTTGTGAGATGCAATTTCGAAAGACAAGACTTGGTGCAGATTTTAATTTAGATTGGAAAAGTTTTATTTGTGCTGGTGGTGAACTGGGAAAAGACAGTTGCACGGTAGGTACAAGAGGATTAGAAAAAAATATTTGAAATTCAACCCCAATTTTTACAGATTTTATTTATCCGTAGACTGTATCCTGTATCGCAATGACTTTTTATCTTTTATATAATTAATTTAGACTGACGGAATATAATTTTGTTTTCAAATTTTAGGGTGATGGAGGAGGTGCACTGATATGCCAACCATTAGATGGTCGATTCGAAGTTGTAGGTTTGACTGCCTGGGGAATTGGTTGCGGCCAAAAAGATGTTCCCGCAGCTTATGTACATGTTTACAATTATCTTGATTGGATAAATAAAAATATGTGATTAATATATAGGACATTTAATATGGAATTTGTAATAAATACTCAATAAAATTTTGCTGATTTCGTCAAAAAGTAATTATTATATATCCCTGACAAATTATTATTAATTAATTAATTAACTATATTAATTTGAATGTTCTTTCATTCATTCACTTTTTCTGTCCCTCACACTCTGAAGTTGTCTTCTATTTATATTTTTGTCACTTATTAAGTACAAAATTAATTATTACTGTTCATATTTTCTAAAATTTTAATAAATCCTTCGAAAAAATTCAATTATTTTTATAAATAGTAAAATTCTTCACAAGAATTAAATTATTTTTAATCAAATTTATAAATGTGATGAATTCAATGATATTGAATTGTACATATAATTTTAATAAAATTCTTTAAAGAAATTCCATTATTTTCGAAACAACTTTAATTGAATTTCTCGAAAAAATTTCATTATTTAAAAATATTTCCATAAAATTCTTCATAACAATTTAATTATTTCTTATAAATTTTTAAAAATTCTCGCGAAACATTTTAATTATTTTTTATAAATTTAGTAAAATCTTTCTAAACAATATTCAATTATTTTTTCAATATATAGTAAAATCTTTACAAAAATCCAATGATTTTTAAAACAATTTTAATTGAATTCCTCGGATGAATTCAAATATAATTTTAAATATTTCCATAAATTTCAATTATGTCCAAAAATTTTAATAAATTCTTCAAAACAATTTTTATAAATATTAGTAAAATTCTCCGCAAAAGAATTCAATTATTTTCAATTCACTTTTAATATAAAATTCTTTTTCATAAAATTCAAATGCTTTCAAAATTTCCAATTAAAATTATTAAAGAAACTCCATTAGTTTAAAAACAAAAAATTCAAAGAAATTCTTCAAAAGAATTTAATTGGGATTTTAAAAAATTTTAATAAAATTCTTTGTGAGAATTCAGTTATTTTTCTAAATAATAAAATTCTTTGAAGGAATTCTACTATCATCAAAATTTTTGATAAAATTCTTTGCAACAATTCGATGATTTTTAATATATTAATTTTAAAATTGAAAATATTTGAAAAGAAAAATTATAAAAAAGTTAATAATAATGCAATTTATTTTGTATTATTTTCATTTATGAATCACAATTTTTTTAACAAAATTATTATTTTGTTTTAGAGAAAGAAGAAAAATATTTGCGAAATTCCTATTTTTTTTTAATCTTATTTTTGGAACAGGATTTTCCAGGATCTTCATATTTTATAATAATAATTAAAGATGACCAAGTAATAAAATCATTATCTTATATTATTATAAGAATATTGTTACTGTAACTTCATCAAAATTATTTTCATCATTTTAATTAAATTATTATTTTCTAAAATTTTAAATTATTTTTTATGAAAATAATAATTAAATTCCTTAAAAAATTTTATTATTTATGAAAATAATTGAATTCCTTGTGAAATTTTAATTATTTTATGAATTATAATTAAATGTTTGCGCAGAATTTCAATAAAATTTTTTTATAATTGAATTCTTTTGAAAAATTTTAGTAGATATTATAAAAATCATTGAATTGAGGAAAATTTTTGAAAATAATTGAAATTTTTGCCGAGAATTTTTTAAAAATTTTTTTAAAATAATTGAATTGATTCGAAGAATTTTATCAAACTTTTTTAAAATAATTGAATTTTTGCAACGAATTTTATTAAAATTTTCAAAAATAATTGAATTCTTATGAAGAACTTTTATTAATTTTTTTGTTAATAAATAATTGAATTATTGCGAAAAAATTTATAAAACATTTGCAAATAATTGAATTCTTGCAAAGAATTTTGTCAAAAAATTTGATAATAATTGAATTTCTTCGAAGAATTTTTCTGTTTATGAAAATAATTGAATTTAGGAAGAATTTTATTAAAATTTTACATTATCTTAATTAAATTCTTTTGAAGAATTTTTTTGAGTTTCTTTAAAATAATGGACTTTCTTTAATCATTTTAATTACAAGTTTTCAAAGTAATTGAATTCTATATGAATAATTTCTTTCAAGTTTTTATAATAATCCTCTTTCTTAATAATTGAAATTAAGCATTTAATTCTTGAATTTTAATAAAAATTTTTGGAAATTGCATTTTTTTGAAAAATTTCTATAATTTATTGAATACAATCGAATTTTTTAATAATTGTATTGAAAATAATTGAATACCTGAGAAGAATTTTATTATTTATGAAAAATACTTTAATTCTTGCGATGAATTTTAATAATATATTTCTTTTTAAATAATTGAATTCTTTTGTGAATTTTTATTGAAATAGTAGATATTAAAAATAATTGAATTTTGATATTATTGAAATTAATTTAATTCTACGAAGAATTTAATTTAAATTATTTTGAAAAAAAATCGAATTGTTAAAAATTATTTCATTAAAATCTTTGAAAATTAATTTTAATAAAAATTTTAAGAATAATTACATTTTTCGAGAAATTCCATTAACATTGTACCAAAAATAATTGAAATTCTGCGATGATTTTTATTATTTATGAAAATAATTGAATTCCTGGTTAAAAAAATGTTATTCTTCATGAAAATAATTGAATTATTGCGAAGAAATTTATAAAAAAATTTGTAAATAATAGAATTCCTCTGAAATTTTTATTATTTAATTCATTCATTCAAAATTGTCATTTTCTAAAATTTCAAATTAAAATTTTTTTTAAATAATTCAATTCGTTTTGGGAAATATTTTATTAAAATCGTAGATATTGAAAATGATTCAAATTAGAAAAATTTCTGAAAATAATTGAACTTTGGAGAAGAATTTTGTTATTTATAAAGATAATTGGGATTTTTACGAGAATTTTTTTCAAGATTTGAACGTAGTTGAATTTAATAAGAAGAATTTTATTTTTTTTTAAGTATTTTTGCAATTATTTTTAAATTCTACAAAATTGAATTTTTTTTTAGTATTTTCAACAAAAATTTAAATTTTCAAATTTTTTTATTTTTAAAATTGCTAATTTTATTTTATTTATTTATTTATTTATTTTCAGTTGATTTGAGCAAGAATGAAGTGAAAAAAAACAATTGTAAATTTAAATAAATGAAATTAAAATGATTGAAATTAAGTCTAAAAATTAAATTTTTAATTTTAATTTAAATTTTAAAAAAAATTTCAATAAATTCGTCATAAATGTGAATCTAATATCGAATTTTCCCTTCTCTCAATTTACTTCACAGCGCTCTATGTCCGAGGTAAAATTGTGAACACACACGAACGTCAATAAGTCTCCCGCAATTTTTGTTGAGAAAGTTTACCCAAATCCCTAAAACGCTTGCGCACAAGGAAAAAAGTCTACTGCTGCCATCAAAACATCAGTGGTCATCATCAAATACTTATATATCTTCAATATACACAAACTTTGCTTCATTCTCAATATACACCAATATAACAGGAATTTTTTTTTTTATCTTTCTCTAAAGTCCATTTGTAAATGATCGTGTGTGTTCATTCCGACAATTGTCATTTTCATCAAACTTCTAAAAAAAATATTTCTAAATTTTATATTTAAAAATAAACAATTGATTTTTATATGTGTTTTATAAATATATATTTCAATTGTAAAAAAAAATTGTGAAAGTGTATGATTTTGACATATAAATGTGTGTGGGATGTAAATAAACGTTGATAAATGGAAATGGATGCCACATTGCATCAAAAAAATTGTGGATAATAATTTTTTTTTCACGACATATTCGTTCAGGAATCTAGTATTCATTGACTGATGGGCGTTGGTGAGTCATTATTGTTATTTTAATTTTTTTTTTGTTCGTAATTACTGAGTCTTTATATATACAGATATAGACGCAATCGGTGCTTTTTTTGTGATCGTGTGTCAACGTCAAATATTTAAAGGTCCAGATAATTATATGTGGATTACTAGGTCCATGTGTGTGACTTTTACTTCCTGGGGTCTGCTGGGGGGGTACAATTCTATTTTAAAAATTCATTCGTTCTGTATGTTCTAAATTTAAAATAAATTTTGTTTTCTCCATTGAGAATAATTATTTTTGTAATTTTTATTATTCAACTTTTAATTTCAATATTATTTTCATGTTTATTTAATAACAAAATAAATTATTAGATAAAATTAAATATAAAATTTTTTTTAATAATTTTATTTAATTTAATGTAAAAAAAAATTCAATTTTCAATACTTTTGATTAAAAAAAATTAGTTTTTATAAAAATTAAAAAATTTTAATTATTATTATCATATAACTCATAAATACTCGTAAAGTTTCTCATGTAACTCATAAAAGTCATGAGTCAGGAAATCATAGAAACATGTAAATAAGAATAATTTTTTTTTATTTTACTAATGAGTATAATTTAGAGTTCTATATATGAGTTTTTAATCAAAGTTCTATGAGTTCTGATAAAGAGTTTATAGCAAGATGTTTTTTAAATATTTCTAACTATATTTTCACTAAACTGTAAATAAAGGATAGAAAAAAAATTCTCCTCTTAAAAGTTTTCATAATTACGAGTTCTATGAGTTTTTAATCAAAGTTCTATGAGTTCTGATAAGAGTTCATAACGAGCTGTTCTAATAATTTTAAAATGAATTTTCTTCAGACAAATAAAAAAAGAAATACTGCAAATAAAAATTGACAAAATTTACAGTTCTATGAGTTTTTAATGCGAGTTCTATGAGTTCTGACAAGAGTTCATAAAAGGGAGTTTTTCGAATAATATAAATATTAATTTTCTTTAAACTGAAATCAAAAAATAAAGAAATACTACAAATTTTTAATTCAAAATTTAGAGTTCTATGAGTTTTGACTACCTAAAGTTCTATGAGTTTCGACAAAAGTTCTTGGTATTCAAAAATAATTCTAGAAATAGTTCATATATAAAATAAAAATGCAGAGTTCTTGAAGTTCGTGATTATAAGTTCTATGAGTTTCCAATTAAAGCCCTAAGAGTCTTAAGCACCTAAATTTCTATGAGTTATTATATTGACATTTTTTTTAAAATCTACAATTCTGTGTGAGTTAATAAAAGTTTTTTAAGAGTTCTATCTTTAAAATTTTCGAAAAGTTTAATTCTTTTAAATTTTAGTTCTATGAGTTTTTATTATTAAAACTTCTATGAGTTCCGTTAAGTATTACAGAATTGTAACAAAAAATATACAAATTATTTCGATGACTATTCCTAGGATAAAAGTAAAACAAAAAAAAACATTTATTAGAATTTTTAGAAATTATTTATAAATAAGTTTTATGAGTTTCAATAAAATTTCTAAGAGTTTTTGTAGAGAAAAATTAAAATATTTTAAAAATTGGTCCCTTTTTTACTACATTTAGTGTTTGTAATTTTAATTTTCTACGAATTTGAATCTATAAGAATAATGTAATTTTTATATTTCTAATATTATTTATCTTTTATTTACTAATTTGCAGAGTATTTTATTTTTTTTTTAGTGAAATATAATACGATGCAATGACTGCTTTAACGGTAGAGAACGTTGAGGAGGATTTAAATGCTGAAACAGAATCAGAGGGGAGTAGCATTTATCAATGTAGTTCTGTCGTCTCGACAGTTCCAGATCGTCATGGTTTTTTAGGAGGATCACAATACAGTCCAGAGAGGTATTAATTACATAAAAAATTAAAATTAATTTTACAAAAAAAAAAAAATTAAAAATTTCTATTTCAGACAAGAATGAATTATTTATTATATTATTTAATTATTTCAGAAGTTTTAAGCGCAATTATCTGAATAAATATAGCAAAATTCTTCTACAAAATTCAATTATTTTTAGAAATTTTAATAAAATTTCTTGTAAAATTCAATTATTTTCATAAATAACAATATTCATCACAAGAATTCAATTCTTTTCAAAAGTAATAAAATTTTTCGAAGAAATTCAATTATTTTTTTTAACGAATATCTCGTCAAGAATTCAATTATCTTTACAAATAGCAAAATTTTTCGCACAAAAATTCAATTATTTTCAAAAATTTTAATAAAATTCTTGGCAAAATTTTAATTATTTATAAAATTCTTCGCATGAATTCAATTATTTTCATAAATTATTATTTAAATGCTTCTCAGGAATTGAATAAAATATTCGAAATTCAATTATTTTCAGTATCTAGTATTTTCATAAAACGTGGCAAAAGAATTCAATTATTTAAAAAAAATTGATAAAATTAATCCAAAATTCAATTATTTCCGTAAATATAATAAAATTTCCTCAGGAATTCAATTAATTTAGAATAACACTTTTAAAAAAATTTTGCAAAAATTAATTACTTAACAAAATTTTCATACAATTTCTTCACAATAATTAAAATACTTTCACTAATAATAAAATTTTGAATGAAAATTCAATTTTAAAAAAAGTTTTTTTACTAAAATTCTAGGCGAGAATTCAATTATTTTCATAAATTTTTCTTATAAAAAGTTGACTTATTTTTTTAAAAATAACAAAATTTTACAGAAAAATTCAAAACTATTCAATTATTTTCATAAATAAATAAGAAAATTCATCACAGAATTTCAATTATTTTTAATACAATTTTTTAAGGAATTGCTAAAAAAATGTAATTATTCTTAAAAATTAAATTTCAATTCCTCGAAAAAATCAATTATTTACAAAAATGTTTTTTTTCAAATTCTTTCGAAGAATTCAATTATTTACAAAAATATTAGAATTTTTCACAGGAATTCAATTAGTTTAAAATATTTTAATAAAATTGATCACAAGAAACCAATTATTTTAAATGTACAATTTTAATTAAATTTTTTTTTTTTTTGAAATAATTCAATTATTCTTTTGGATTTTAATAAAATTCTTCCCGAGAATTCAATTATTTATGTAAACAATTCTTGGAAAAAATTCAATTATTAATGATAAATAACAAAATTATTCCCGAAAATTCAATTATTTTTAAGGATTTTAATAAACTTATTCACAAAAATTCAATTATTTCGAAGCATTTAAATAAAATTCTTTGCAAAATTTATATTATTTTCATAAATAATAATATTCATCACAAGAATTCAATTATTTTCAAAATTAATAAAATTCTTCACAAAAATTCAATTATTTTCAAAAATTTTTTTAAAAATTGTCGACATTTCAATTATTTTTATAAATAAATAGAAAAATTCAATTACTTTCCAAAAATTTTAATAAAATTTAATTCTTTTCATTAATAATAATAGTATTCATGACAAGAATTCAATTATTTTCAAAAGTAATAAAATTCAATTCAAAATTATTTTCAATTATTTTCAATTATTTTCAAAAATATTTAAAAAAACCCTTCGTCAACATTTCAATTATCTTTATAAATAGCAAAATTCTTCGCAAAAATTCAATTTTTTTCATTAATAACAATATTCATCACAAGAATTCAATTATTTTTAAAATTAATAAAATTCTTCACAAAAATTCAATTATTTTCAAATTTTTTTTTTTAAATTGTCAACATTTCAATTATTTTTATAAATAAATAGAAAAATTCAATTACTTTCCAAAAATTTTGATAAAATTCAATTCTTTTTATTAATAACAATATTCATCACAAGAATTCAATTATTTTTAAAATTAATAAAATTCTTCACAAAAATTCAATTATTTTCAAAATTTTTTTAAAAAATTGTCAACATTTCAATTATTTTCATAAATAATAAAATTCTTTGCAGCTATTCAATTATTTTCAAAAATAGCAAAATTTTATAAAGAAATTCAATTCTTTATAAACATTTTTATAAAATTTTTCACAATAATTCAATTATTTTCATAAATAATAAAATTCTTCACAGAAATTCAATTATTTTTAAAAATTATAATAAAATCGTTTGCAATTTTAATTCAATTATTTTCATAAATAATAAAATGTTTTTTTTTGGAATTCAATTAGTTTTAAAAAAAATTTAATAAAATGCTACACATAAACATTCAATTATTCTCAAAAAAATTTTAATAGAATTCTTTGTTAAATTCAATTATTTTTAAAAACTTTTTTCAATTCAATTATTTTAAATATTTACTATTTTCAAAAAATTTCCAAACAAAATTCAATTATTAGAAATTTATTTTTGTAAAAATCTTCGTAAGAATTCAATTTTTTTCATGAATAATAAAAATTTCTCAGAAAGTCAATTATTTAAATATTAGAATTTGCATAAAATTAGTCGAAAGAAATCAATTGTTTACAAAATTTTCCTAAAATTCTTGGCAGGAATTAAATTATTTTTATAAATATTTGAATTCTTTCATGAATAATAAAATTTGTTTTAGGAATTAAATTTATTAGCGTAGAATAAGAAAAAAGTAAATATTTTTGATAAAAATTAGGAAAAAGTGAGGAAAATAAAATATAGAATTAATGGAATTTTTTTGTCAGTTTTGTGAATTTTCTAAAACGAGTTTTTTTAAGTTTAATTTTTTTGATAGCTACTTTTTTACTACTTTTTTTTTTAGTTTGAAAGCTACTTTTTGCTGCTTTTTTAAAATTAATTATCGACTGCGAAGTCTGTTTTTTAATTAATAAAAAAAATATTATTCAATATTGTGAAAATGAATTCTTCGTTGCTAATAATTATTTTTTTGTGAAGTAAACAATTTTGTTGGTAATTTTTTTCTGCAGCAAACAATTTGGTTTGTAATTATGTTTTTATGTAAATAATTTGGAAATAAAATATTTTGTGTGTAATCAATTTTTTTTTTTTTTTAATTGAATTATTTGTTATTATTAATTATTATTTATTAACGATATTTTAATTTTTTTTTGTTATTGATTAAAAATTTCTGTTATTAATTGAATTATTTATTATTATTATTATTAATTATTTATTATTTATTAACGATATTTTAATTTTTTTTTTTTTTTTTTTTTTTTGCAGGAAACAAGCAATTTCACCTGAGGTGATATTGAGACGTGAACGAAAATGGATTCGCATGTTGAACAATTGGAATATTTTTATGAGTACAAATTATCGAAAGGTAAGAGAGAGATGTCGAAAGGGAATTCCACCATCGGTGCGTTTACGTGCTTGGCTAAATCTTTGTGGTGGTCAATTACTTCTCAATGAAAATCCAAATCTCTATGAGGAATTATTAAATAGACAGGGCGATCCAAAATACATTGAGGATATAAAAAAGGATCTTCATCGTCAATTTCCACATCATGAAATGTTCGTTGAAAATGGTCCTGGACAAAAGGAATTATTTCAGGTCCTTAAGGCATATTCAATTTTAAATAGCAAAGTTGGATATTGTCAAGCGCAAGCGCCAATTGCTGCTTTTCTTCTAATGCATATGCCTGCGGTTCAAGCTTTCTGGTGTTTAGTTGCTGTTTGCGACAAATATTTGTCAGGCTATTACAGTCAAGGCATGGAAACATTGCAGAGAGATGGCGATATTCTTTTTGCTTTGCTCAAGAGAGTTTCTCCTGTTGCCTACAAGCATTTGGTATTTAACAAAATTTTAACACTTGTTTTTTTTTTAAACTTTATTTTAATCCTTTGAGGTATAAAAATTTAATACGAACTTAGAAAGAAGTGAAGAAATATAAGGAAAAATTTTTCTTTCTATTTCTTCAATTCTTTCTATTTAAATAGAAAAAAGAGAGAAGAAGAAATAGAAAGAAAAATTACTCTTCAATTCTTTCTATTTAAATAGAAAAAAAGGAAGAAGAAGAAATAGAAAAAAAAAGTTTCTTTCTATTTCTTCAATTCTTTTTATTTAAATAGAAAAAAAGAAAGAAGAAGAAATAGAAAAAAAAGTTTCTTTCTATTTCTTCAATTCTTTTTATTTAAATAGAAAAAAAGAGAGAAGAAGAAATAGAAAGAAAAATTTTTCTTTCTATTTCTTCAATTCTTTCTATTTAAATAGAAAAGAAAGGAAAGAAAACAAAAAATAGAAAGAATTGACAATTTTTTGTTTTCATTATTGTAAATTTTTTTAAAAATAAATGTCACTTGCTCCGCTCGCTCCCAAGAAAGGTGACCTAACAAGCAAACGAATTATAGGTTATGTTTGTCGTATATTTAACTTGATTAAAAATTCCTTTTTAATTACGAAAATTTGAAGTCAGTTTTTATTGAATATTTTTGCTGTGACAAAGACTTGAATATCAATAATTTAAAATAGTAATTGATCCTCTTTCTGTATTTTCCTCCAAAAAATTATAAACATAACCGCTAAAATTTTTTGCTTCTCCTTTTTCAAAAGGAGGGTGAACAATAAATTTTGACATTCCAAATAAGTAACTTGAAGAATTAAGTGAAAAATATAAAACTGAAATTAAAATATTTTAAAAGTAATTAAATAGAATAGAAATAGAAATAGAAAAATAATTAAATAGAATAGAAATATGTAAACAGAAAATAGAAATAGAAATAGAAATAAAAATAGAAATAGAAATAGATAAATAGAAAAAATAGAAATAAATAAAAAATAGCAAAATTCTACTAAAAAAAATTAATTAAAATTAAAACAAATATCAATTTAAAAAAAACATTTCTTTAGTACAAACAAATTAAAATTGTAAAAATTCATAATTTTCTATAAAAAAAATTTGAAGAATTAAAATAATTATCAATTTAGTACAAAATCATAATGACATAATTAATTGTTAATTATATACAAAAAAAAATAATAATAGAATTATTAAAATTATTAACATTATAGGAATAACAAAATTAAAATTAAAATAATTATCAATTTTCTATGGAAAAAATATGAAAATTAAAATAATTTGCATTTTATTGTCAAAAAACAAGAAAAATCAAAATAATAAACAATTTTCTACGGAAAAAATATGAAAATTAAAATAATTTGCATTTTATTGTTAAAAAACAATGAAAATTAAAATAATTATCAATTTTCCACTATAAAAAAGAAAATTACAATAATTTTCATTTTATTGTCAAAAAACAATGAAAATTACAATAATTTTCATTTTGTTGTCAAAAAACAAGAAAAATCAAAATAATAAACAATTTTCTACGGAAAAAATATGAAAATTAAAATAATTTGCATTTTATTGTTAAAAAACAATGAAAATTACAATAATTTTCATTTTATTGTTAAAAAACAATGAAAATTAAAATAATTATCAATTTTCCACTATAAAAAAGAAAATTACAATAATTTTCATTTTATTGTCAAAAAACAATGAAAATTACAATAATTTTCATTTTGTTGTCAAAAAACAAGAAAAATCAAAATAATAAACAATTTTCTACATAAAAAATATGAAAATTAAAATAATTTGCATTTTATTGTCAAAAAACAAGAAAAATCAAAATAATAAACAATTTTCTACATAAAAAATATGAAAATTAAAATAATTTGCATTTTATTGTTAAAAAACAATGAAAATTACAATAATTTTCATTTTATTGTTAAAAAACAATGAAAATTAAAAATAATTATCAATTTTCCACTATAAAAAAGAAAATTACAATAATTTTCATTTTATTGTCAAAAAACAATGAAAATTACAATAATTTTCATTTTGTTGTCAAAAAACAATGAAAATTAAAATAATTATCAATTTTCTACGGAAAAAATATAAAAATTAAAATAATTTTCATTTTATTGTCAAAAAACAACGAAAATTAAAATAATTATCAATTTTCTAAAAAATACAAAAATTTAAATGATCAAAAATATAAACATTAATACAATTATCAATTTAAGTTTAAAAATATAATGAAAATTCGAATAAATACGGCTGTTAATTTAGTACAAAAAAACAATAATTAAAATTTAAATCATTGACATTTTAGTACCAAAAGAATTAAATATTTGTCAATTTTCTACTGAAAAAATAATGAAATTTAAAATAATTTTCAATTGTCTACAAAAAAAAAATATAAAAATTTAAATAATAAATTTCAATTTAGTCTAAAAACGTAATGTAATTATTAATCTAAAAATTAATTAATTAATTAAAAATTTTTATTAAAAATTTATTAAAAACGTAGGTAACGTAATTATTAATAAAAATTTAAATAACAGTCAATTTGCTATAAAAATATAATAAAAATTAAAATAAAATAAATTATAATATAATAATAAAAATTTAAATAAAAATGAAAGCAATGAAAAAAGTAGAAATAAAAAATATTGAAAAAATTTAAATTAAAATTTCAGAAAGAAGAAAAAAGGTGTTAGTTTAGAAAAATTTAATATCTTTCTTTATCTATGAAATATTTTCTGAAAGTTCTTTTTTTTAAATTAAAATTGTCTAACAGTATCAATCATTAGATAAACATAGGTAAAGAAATATTTCTAACTTCACCGAAAATAATGTTGCTCAACTAAGTTTTTGAAATCAATTTTGAAATAATCGATAAAGAATTAACGTTTTATCAGTTTTTAGTTTTATTTTTTGCTATCTAATATTTCCCACTGATTGAGTTTGTAAAAATAAAATTTATTTCAACGTATTTTAATTGTTTTACAATTTTACTCTTTCTTTTAGTTATGAATAAAAATTTATACATGTTAAAAATTTTCACCTAAATGAAAAAAAAAAATAAAAATTTTTCCTTGAATATTTTCCATAGGTATGTTTTTTAAAAAAGAAAAAAAAACATTAGTTCCATTTTTTTGTTAACGAATTCTATTCTAAAAATTTGGAAATACAAAAAAAGAAAGAAAAAAAAAATTATTTTCAATTCAACTTTAAAAATAATGTTAAAATTTTTTTTTCAAATTTTTATGAATATTGTTTATTATAATTATACATTAACTATAATAAAATTAATTATAATTTAATTACGAAAATTACAATATTGTAACGCGCTTCCAAGAAAGGTACCTTAAGAAACAAAAAAAATTGTAGGTTATGTTTATATTTTTTATATTGAAAATACACAAAGGGGATCAATTACTATTAGAAATTATTGATATTCAAGTCTTTGTTACATTGAAAATATTCAATAAAAACTGGTTTTAAATTTATATAAATAAAAAAGGTACTTTCAAGGAAGAAAAATCAAACACAAACATAACCTATAATTCGTTTGTTTCTTAGGTACCTTTCTTCAGAGTTCAGAACGCGTCACAATTTTATAACAATAATTTATTTATACTGTATAGGGTAAAAATTATAAAATTATTAATTATTAAAATAATAATAATAATAATAATAATAATAATAATAATTTTTGTAATTTTTTTAATTTTGCAGAAGAAACAAAAAATGGAGCCAATTTTGTATATGACTGAATGGTTTCTTTGCGTCTATACGCGCACATTGCCATGGGAAAGTATTCTACGAATATGGGACATGTTTTTGTGCGAGGGTGTCAAAATTATTTTTAAAGTTGGTCTAGTTTTATTGAAGGGCTGCCTGGGACGAACGTCCATAACAAAAAAGTGTCCAACGATGTACGAGACACTTCAGATTCTTCGAAATCCACCTTCCGAAATAATGGAAGAGGAAGTATTAGTCTATGAGGTAATAATAAATTATTTTCATTTAATAATTAAATTAAACAGTTAATTGAATAAATTCATAGATTTCATATTTTCTTAAATAATAAAATAAAATTTTTATAAAAATAAAAAAACCAAGGGTCCTATGCATCTGGGAAAAAAGCTATGATACAAACTGTAAAAAATTGTAATTCATTATTTTATTATAAAAAAAAAATAAAATTGTTTAATTTTAATATTAAAACAATTATGAAATAAAATAATGACATTAATTAATTTTAAAATTATTTATAATTAATTGTTTTCAATTTAACTGATTCGATTATTTATATGTTATTAAATAAAAAAATAATTTTTTTTTTTTTTTTTTTTTTTTTTTAAGTTACGTTTATTATTTATTTTAATTTCTTATTTTTACAAACACAAAAAAGTGTTAAAAATCTCATTAAAACATGAGTCAATAACATTTTGCTGCATTAAAGAAAAATAAAAAAAATTTTATATTTATAGATTCATAAATTAAACATCACCGAAGAGGATTTCGAATACGAGCATCAAAAGCAGATTCTCAAAAAGAAAAACAAAGAACGAAAAAACGCTTCTTTAAAAAAAAAGGACTGATTTATAAAGCTATCTAGTTTATAAAGCAAAGAAAAAAAAAAGATAATAATACCCGTCACACAAAAAATGTGCCTTTCCACAAATGTCGTCTTTTGTACTTGACATAAAATTTCGGTGATTTCTTTTAATGAACACATCGATTATTTATTATAGACATTAAAAACTTTTCTGGTGAAAAAAAAAATCTTTTCCAATAAATTGATACCAAAAAAAAAAAAAAAAAAAAAAAAAATGCAAATACGGCTAAAAATTACCATTTTTAGTATATAAAATTCAGAAATAAAATATTAAGAAAATATTTTATTTTCAATTTGCAAAATTTATTCACCGGAGAAGATTCAATTTTCTTTTGTTTTAGAAATATTTACGTTATAACCAAAAAAAAAAAAAAGATATATTTTTCTTTTCTAAAGAAAGAAAATGTTTTGTATAAAAGAAAGTATATATAATAATTATTAATTGTTGTTTCATTTTTTTTAAAAAAAGTGCACATTCTTGTTTGGCAAATCTGCCATTTTTTTCCCGATGATAATAAAGTCAATTTTTTTTTTAAGTTATCACAAGGCAAACGAGAAACACGTTTTTCTCTTTTTTTTTGCATATATTTAACACACAGTATTTATAAGTCGAGAATGAATAATACATATAATAATATATCAAATAATTACGCACTTTTATCAATCTTTATATACATTTTTATGTACAAATTAGATTAATACGCATTTATGTATACCTACCTATTTTGAAAAAAAAAAAAATTTCCTCATCGAATAAAGATTTATATATTTAACAATTTAATGTGGAAATTAAAATTTTTAGGATTCATTTTTTTAAGATCAAATTTGTTTTGTAGAAAATTTAATTTATTTCATTTCTGTTTATTTAGTTTAAAGTTCACCAGTAGTAGTAGAGAAATTTTTTGCATGTGTAAATTAATTAACTATTATTAAAACGATAAAATAAAATCGTTAATCTAAAAAAAAAATTGTATAAAAAATATTAAATAAACGATTAATTTAATTTTAATTTTATTTTTCTTTGTATAATAATTATTTGACATTTGAAAAAAATACCAATTTTTATTTTCGCTTATATTTCTTTAAAAACGAATTTTTTTGTCAGCAAATCCGATCAATTAAAAATTTTTTTTTGTCCGCCATACCGGATCCGCCATTTTGAATTTTTAAAAACTGCGACATCGGTTTCGTAATCATCGATGCCAAAAACTCCTGGGTGCCAAATTTCAAGCAAATCTAGACACTTCTAAAAATTTCGTCCGCCATATTGGATCCGCCATTTTGAATTTTTAAAATCAGACTGTTGATTCGTATTTAGCCGTTTCTTGGAGGTACGAAAGGATTAAATTATAATTTTTATTTCTATTATAATTTAAATATATATTTGAAAATTTGAATTATAACATTATTAACATATTTCAATTTATTAATATAATTTACAAATTTATAACAATAAATAAATATATTCATAAATCTTATCTTTTGTTACGTCCCGACAATATTTTTTCCAAAGTCTGAGCTGGTAATTCAAAAACGATACTCCAGAAGCAGGCAATAATTACTGCTTCAACAATGTCGACAATTAATTCAGAAATCTGTTGAATTATAATATAATTTAAATAAATGAGAAAAGTACTTTAAATTAACTTTCCTTAACAATATTATTGTACCTAAAATCATTACCACTTATTAGATACACACTTACTGTAGAAAATATTGTAAAATATATGGGCGTTCTTATCGTTTGATAATGTAATGCCTCATTCATGATGTGAACTAAATATATACAAAATGACAATCTACTAATTGGATAAAAAATGGGTAGTGACAAAAATTTTGTTACTATTCCTGAAACAAATGTGAAAAAAAAGTATTTTGTTAAAAATATTGAAATCTTGAATTGAATAATAAATAAATAATAAAATAAATAATAAATAATAATAATAAATAATAATAATAATAATAATAAATTGTGGAATTTGCTGGGTTGCCACAGGTCAGGGAATTCAGGAAAAAAGTCAGGGATTTTTACTACAAGTACTGGAAAAAAATTGAATTTTTAAAATTCATAAGAAAACTCTGCATTTTTTTTTCCTTTTTGCCTCGTAAACTATATGAAATTACCTCGAATTTTAATACAAAACATTCAATTTTTTCAATTTCTGACAATAATTTCTTGTTAAATATCTTAATTTTTCAAAAACTATCATAAAATTATGACTTATAAATTATTTTATGAATAATTTTTACAATTTTCATAAATACTCGATTGATAGAAGAATTTTAGTTAAAAATACTAAAAAAAAAAAAAAAAAAAAAAAAATTGAATTTTGGAAAAAGTTACAAATAATTACAGAAATTCAATTATTTTCAAAAGTCACAAAAATTCTTGGCAGAATTTCAATTATGTTCAAAAATTAAAACAAAAAATTCTCGTCAAAATTTCAATTATCTTTATAAATAATAAAATTCTTCATCGAAATTCAATTATTTTTAAAAATTTTAATAAAATTCCACAGGAATTAAATATTATTCAATATTTAAAAAATTTCTTTGAAATAATTCAATTATTTTCATAAGTAATAATATTTTCACGGAAATTCAATAAATTCAAAAAAAATTTTTTCGAAAAATATCAATTAGATTTTTATAAAATTTTTTCAAGAATTCAATTTTTTTTTTTAATAAATAATAAAATTCTTGTCAAAATTCCACAGGAATTCAATTATTCAATATTTAAATAAATTTCTTTGAAATAATTCAATTATATTTTCATAAGTAATAAAATTTTCACGGGAATTCAATAAATTTAAAATACAAAATTTCATAAAATTTTTCGAAAAATATAAATTATTTAAAATAAGATTTTTATAAAATTCGTCGCAAGAATTTTAATTATTTAAAAAATTTAACATTAGTTCTTTTCAAGAATTCAATTATTTTTATTAATAATAAAATTCTTCACCGAAATTCAATTATTTTTTTAGAAACTTGAATGAAATTCGTTGTAAGAATTCAATTATTTATATAAATAATAAAATTCTTCACAAAAATACAGCTATTTTTATAAATTTGAATAAAATTTGTTGAAAGAATTCAATTATTTTCAAAAGTATAATAAAATTCTTCGCAGAAATCCAATTGTGTTCAAAAATTTAAAAAAAAAACTATTTTTGTTAAAATTCCAAGTATCTTTATAAATAATAAAATTCTTCTCTGATATTCAATTATTTTATGAAAATTTTAATAAAACTCTTAGGAAAATTTTAATTATTTTGATAAATAATAAAACTCTTCGCAGAATTTTAAAATTATTTTTTAAATACAATATTTTAATAAAATTTCTCGATAAATGTAAAAAAAAATATAAAATTAAAAAATAATTTTAATTAATTAAATTAATAATTAAGTTAATTAAATAATAATTAATTCAATTAATTAATTAATTAATTAATTAATTTTTTAATTTTTTTTTTTTTTACTTTAAATTTTTTATTTAAATTAGTCTTCAAAATTTTATTAAAATTTGTCAAATGAATTCAATTATTTAAAAATTTATTGATAATATTCCTTATGAGAATTCAATTTTAACAAACATTCAATTATTCAATAAATTATTTATTTTTTAATTTAAATAATTGAATTTTTCTAGAATTTTCTAATAAAAATTAATTTAAAAATGAATTAACGAGTAATCGATTTATTATTATTTTTTTGATAATAATTAAATTATTGCAACGAATTTTATTATATTTTTTTTTAAATAATTGAATTTTTTTGTGAAATTATACTATTTGTAAAAAATAGTTGGATTCTTGCGAAGGATTTTTTTAGGATTTTTGTAAATAATTAACTTATTTTAAAAAATTTTATGATAATTTAAATTATTACAAAACATTATGATTATTATTATTATTTTAATTTTTTTTTCTTTTCATTTTTTTTTTTATCGCCTTCATGTTTTGTAATAATATTTTCATAAGTTGTTGAATTTCAAAAAGGCTTGAATTTGAATGTTTTGAAGAATTTTAATTCCTACAGAAAAATAATAATAATGATTAAATAATAAAAAAAAAAAAAAAAAAAAAAAAAAAAAAATTTTTACTTTAATTAAAAAAGAAGTTATTGATGTTTTTGAATAATTTTACAATTAAAGAAATTTGTAAATGAATGTAATAGAACCCTGAATTTGTTACTTTATTTTTAATATCCTACCTCCGTAACCATGAATACTGGCATAAATAATCCAAGATATTCCAATTGACCACAATGGTCGGGATAATGAGCAATAAATAGATTCCCATATCACGTTATATTTATAGCCATTCAGGTAGAACGATGTTAATCCAATAAAACAAAATAAAAAAGAAATTATTGTGAATGTCCACCAAAAGATAATTGTATTCTGTAAATGAATTTTTAAATATTAATCAGATTGAAAAGGTGAATTGTAGATTTTTTTTTGTTCTGAAAAGTAGCAATGTAGCAACTTCTTTGGCTTCTGATGAATATTTTCTAGCATTTACTGATCATCCGCTCTTAAAGGGTATAAAAAGGTTTTTTTTTCATTTTTTTTATTTTATCATTAAAATCTGCTTATTCGAATTATATAGAAAATTACTAACATACCTTCGATAGATCCTTTGTCGATTTATTGACTATATAACCAAGAAGAACTCCAATAAGCCAAGGACTTGCTCTCGCATAAGTTTGCGTATATAAATTTCTAAAAGATTCCATCATACGTTCAAATCTAGAAAGTAATCATAATTTTAATATGTAATTCCTCGAAAAATGAAATTATTCTTAAAAATTTTATTAAAATTCCTCAAAGAAATTCAATTATTTTAAAAACTTTTGCTACAATTTATTTAAATTAGAATTTAAGTATTTTTTTTTTTTTAATTGTAATTAAATTTATTCCAAAAATTAAATTATTTTCAAAAATTTTAATGAAATTCTTTGTAATAATTTAATTTTTTTTTCAAAATAATTTTAATAAAATTCTTTGTAGAAATTTTAATACAATTTCAAAAATTTGTCAAAATTCAATTATTTTCAATGTCTATCTATTTCAATAAAATTCGTCTTAAGAATTCAATTATTTTCAAAAATTAATATATAATTCTTCGTAGAAATTTAAAAAAAATTTAAAAAATTCTCGTCAAAATTTCAATAATCTTTATAAATTTTTCTCCAAAATTGAATTATTTTCTAAAATTTTAATAAAATTCTTGGCAAAATTTCAATTATTTTTAAAAACTCTTATAAAATTCTTTGAGAAAAATTAAATTATTTTTAATTAAAATTTTAATCAAATTTTCGAAAAATGAACTTATTCTTAAAATTTTTATTAAAATTTGTCAAAGAGAATTCAATTATTTAAAAATTTGTTTATAAAATTCTTTATGAAAATTCAATTTCAAGAAACATTCAATTATTATTTAATAAAATATTTATTTTTGTATTTAAATAATTGAATTCTCGTGGATTTTTTTTTTTTAGTAAATATTGATTTAAAAATGAATTTCAGTTAAAATTTTAGATTATTATTGAATATTGAAAGCAATATAGCGTAAATTTTTAGAAATAATTGAATTTTAAAAAGGTTTCAAATTAAAATCTTGGAAAATTTGAACTTTTCATACTTTTAATTAACAATTCTGTAGAATTAATTTTTTTTTAAAAGTTTAATCAATTTTTCTTCAATTCTTAAAGTTTTTATTTTCTAATATATATTTAATTGAAGGAATGTCAGAATAATCGAAATTACGTAAAAATTAATATTGAAAATAATTGAATATTTATATGAAGAATTTTATCATTTTTGAAAATAGTAATTGAATTCTTGCTGAGAATTTTATCAATTTTAAAAATAATTGATTTCTTGCGAAGAATTTTGTCAATTTTAAAAATATAATTGAATTATTTCGAAGAATGTTATTCAAATTTTTGAAAATAATGTGAATTCCTGCGAATAATTTTTATTATCTTTAAAAATAATTAAATTCTTGACAAGATTTTTAAGGAAATTTATAGTATTAATTTTTCTCAAAAAGTTTAATGGAATTTTTTTTGTAGTATATGAAATTTTTAATTTCTAATTTTTTTTTCATTCAATAATGAAAAAAAATTTTTTTTTCGTCAGAATAATCGAAATTTTAGGTAAAATTGAATATTGTCTTAATATGAAATTTCATTAAATTTCAATTTTCAATTAAAATTAGAAATTTTAAAGAATTTAGATTTTTGAGAAATAAAAAAAAACTCAACGCAAAATTGCAATTATATTTTTAATACAAATTTAATCGAATTCAATAAATTATTAGATATGAATAAAAATAAATGAATAAAAAATAAATTTCAATATGAATTTTAGTTAAAAGCACTAAAATAATAAATTTTTTTTTTTAGAAAAGTTAAAAATAATATTAGAAATTCAATTATTTTCAAAAGTAATCAAATTTGTCGCAAAAATTCAATTATCTATGTTGAAAAATTTTTAAAAATTCAGGTAAAAATTTCAATTATCTTTATAAATAAATAAAATTCTGCTGCAAAATTTAATTATCATTTGAATAAAATTTTCCAAAAGAATAATTAAATGTTTGCGTGGAATTTTGTTAAAATTTTTTTTTAAATAATTATTTAAAACAAATTTTAACAAAATTCCGCTCAAACATTTAATTATTTTCATAAATATAGTAAAAATTCTACTGGAAATTATTTACAAATTTTTATACATTTCTTCGCAATAATTCAATTATTTTTATAAATAATAAAATTCTTTTTTAGGAATTCAATTATTTTTATAAATAATAAAATTCTTTTTTAGGAATTCAATTATTTTCCCATTAATATGAATGAAAACTCATCGCAGAATTTCAATTATTTTTTAGTACAATTTTAAGAAACATTAAATTATATTGAAAAAATTATTTATTTATATATTTGAATAATTGAATTCTCGTTGAATTTCCTAATAAAAATTGATTTAGAAATGACTTTCGGTTTGAAATTTTAAATATTAATTGATATAAATTTCTCAAAAAATGCAATTCTTTATATAATTTTAATAAAATTCTTCTAAAAAATTCAATTTTTTTTTCAAAAATTTTAATAAAATTCTAGTTTTCTTTCAGTTTTAAGAAACATTCAATTATTCAATAAATTATTTATTTTTGTATTAAAAAATAATTGAACTTTCGTAAAATTTTCAAATTATAAAATTTTTGAAAATCTGAATTTTTCATACTTTTAACTATAACAATTGTGTAGAATTATTTTTTAAAAAAAAAGTTTAATGGATTTATTTTGAAATATTTGAAGTTTCTATTTTATAATTTTTATTTAAGGGCATTTGAACCTTGATGATTTATTTTGAAATATTTGAAGTTTCTATTTTATAATTTTTATTTAAGGGCATTTGAACCTTGATGACGTCACACATTCTTTGCACAATCTGTAACGTCATCAAGGTTCAAATGCCCTTAATTGAAGAATTTCCGAATAATTCCTATAATATAAAATATTGATGTTTTATAATAATATTCTTTTAAGTTATTGCATTTTAAAATAGGTTTGAATGTGAAATGTAAATTTTAATTCCTATGGAAAAATAATAAATGCGATGTTTTCGATTAATTTTACAACTATACAGAAATTCTTAAATAAATGTAAAATAGATTTAATTTGGTAAAATAATAAATGTAGTTTTAAAAACTGTCAGGGAATTTGAAATGAGGAAAAGCGTGGCAAACCCTGATTATTTAGATTTAGTAACTATTACTTACCCTACTTCATGATTTATAAAGAAGGGATACTCATTGACGGCAGTGATAACAGCAGGAATTATAATAGAAACAATAATCAACAAACCCAAAAATGATAAACCAAATTTCGGTCTCTTGACAAGGGGTATTAGAATAATTGGAGAAATCAGAAATAATTGTGAATCTACAGCTGTAGACCATAAGTGGGCCATACACTATAAAATTACAATTGGATTTTCAGTATTACGGTTTTTAAATCTAAACATCGTCATATCAAATTTGTAGTCAGGGATCTCCAATTTACAATTGGAAATAGTATTATCAATAACTTACGTATTTATCCTTATCGACCATATTGTTAACGTATAAGAGTACTGACCACCATTTATCTTCACATGCTTCAGTTGTGAAGTCTTTAGACATCTTTCTTAATTTGGGTCCCGAAATAAACAAGTAAGTACAGAACATTGATGAAAACAGGAGAGCAGCAATCGCAGGAGTTAATCTTTGATTGAAAGAAATCATTCATAAAAGTGCTAAAATTATACAGTGAACAAAAAATAATTAATTAACCATTTCCATACCTAATGTAACGATGCAAGTAATATGAGAATAATTTGAATTTTTTTGTAGATGACATGTATTTTTTGCAAAATATGTATGAGACCAAAAAGCCACTAATCGTGAAGAATGTCTCAACGCTATAAATGACAAATGTCCCAAGTATCATTATGTGTGGAGGATTCTGAAAAAAGAGCACTTTAAAGTAATATTTGTTTATAAATAAAAGTAAAAAAGAATTAACTTTTTCTTATTCCTACTTCCATAAATTCCAAGGGATTTGCAATTGACTGAAAGGATTTCATAAGTAAACCGTGACCCATTACTATTGATAGTGTACTAGTGGCTCTTAGGCCATGTAAAACAGAAATTGAATTATCCCCATCTTTCAAACTTATGATATTTGTAAAGTATTTCCTAATCGAAAATTTGCAGATTCTTTTTGAAAATTTACTCCATTGGTTCCTTTTAATCGTAGCTAGATCCAGAATTGTAGCAATTAGTAGTATAACTACAATAACAGTGCTAATTGTTCTGAAAGAAAATTTAGTATTCATTTCTATTAGTAAAAAAGTCAAAAAAGTAAAAAGTCAAAAAGTAAAAAGTAAAAAGTAAAAAAGTCAAAAAAGTAAAAAGTCAAAAAGTCAAAAAAGTAAAAAGTCAAAAAAGTAAAAAGTAAAAAAGTCAAAAAAGTAAAAAAGTAAAAAAAAATATTACATAAAAATGACAGCTCCAGTTTTTATTGATGGTGAAGGAGCAGTGGAACAGAGGACCTCATTACTCCAAATTTGGTATTTCTGATATCCGTCCACTTCCTCTAGTCGCTTATGAAGAACTTGATTCAAGTCATTTTCCGTACACGAGAGAGGTAAACAAATGGACATAATTGGATTAACGTAAATTGATTGATTTTTGTAGGAAAAATAGAGGGTGTAAGTGCAATGATTGCCGAGAATATTGGATCCATCTTTGGTGACTTGCACTGACATACACTGATCAAACCATCCGAAGTCAATGATATTTGCTGCTAAAATCCCAGATGGTACTTTTGTGGACGAATCTAACACTAGAAGAATATTTTTATTAGGTATTTTGGGGTAAATTAGAAAATAGCCCAACAGACCTTTAATACAAGGTTCATTCTCTAGTGTCCCACTCCGGGACACATGTGTCCCACTTAGAAAAATTTATGCTATTCTTATGAAATTTAATCAATTAATTAGGGCTAAATTTCTTTCTAATCCGAATGGCCGCTTCTACAATTAAAAAAATAATCAGGCAGTACGATTATTATTATTATAAAAAAATATTAATAAAATATCGAAATCTAATTTTTTTAAATTTCCCCAAATTCGCTTTTAAATTTCTTCGGGGTCTTCGAGGTCTGCGATCACGAATCTAGTGTCAGATTTTCAAAATTTAAAATAGACATTTTTTTTTCAAATATACAAGATCCAATTGTAGAAATAAATTAATTGGGACAATTTTGATACAAATGAACAGTTTTCAAGATGTCATTGCTTTGTTTTTCAGTAGGGAGAATTTTTTTATAGTATAAAAATCAGTAAGAAATTTGTATTAATAATATAAAATTTTTCTATAAAAATATTTACTCGTTTTTGCCCATTTTTCTTCTCGTTGTAAACCAGTTTTGTAAGATGAAAGATCCTTTAAACATTCTGCACTGGACACTGAATTTGTTTCATTAAAAAATATTGCCAATAGCTTCGTTGGTCCTAAATTATAAAAAAGATCCTCAATATCTATAGATTCGAAAAATTCGCCAATGTTTGCCCTCGTCGAAGAAAATAGAACAGAATTAATGAGAAAAATTGTTACAAACGAAGAAAATTTTATTCCACTTGATTTCATCTTATATTTAAAAAATTGATTCTACATTAACTTGAAATTTACGTTATTTATTTAAATAAATGTGTACTTTATAAATATTTTATAAATATTTTATTAATATTTTATAAATATTTTATTAATATTTTATAAATATTTTATTAATATTTTATAAATATTTTATTAATATTTTATAAATATTTTATTAATATTTTCATTTATTATTAGTTTAATTTTTATTATCTTGTATTATTTAAAAGCACATGTTTTTCATTTTTTTTTTTTTTTTGCTTAATAAAAACACTATTGATTTATTTGTCAAACTAACGAATAGAAAATTTTTATCACAATTTTATTTGGCTAATTGTTATCATGTTCACTTGTTGAAAATTGTCTCTATCTTGCAACTAGAATAATAAGTGATGAAACTTGATAATATAGTCGAGTTTTTTCATGATCAGATAATTAATATTTTCTATAAGAGAGAATTGTAAAACATTTGCAAGTTTACTACTTTTTTATTTACATTAATTTATTTTTTCTATTATGATACATACTTGGAATATTATAATCTCGTGAAAACAGTAATTACCAGGGACCGATGGTAAAACGAAATTAAATAGAAAAATATTATACTTTCGTTTTAGTTCTTGAATAATCCAAAAAACAAAAGTATTTGAAACTATTTAGTTTTGTGCCGACTCGAAACTAAATTAACTGATTGAATTAAGTTTCGTGTCGACTCGAAACAAAAAAGATTGAAAAACATAATTATTTAGTGTCAATCACAAAAAACTTGTTTCCCTTGACTTACGTAACTCGAGCAACTTAAGTAATTATTAATTAATGTAACTTATATGAACCAGAGTAAATCACGTAACTAGAGTAACTTACGTAAGAAATAGAAATTATATCAGTTACGTAACTAGAATGTTTTACGTATGAAATAGAACTTACGCCAGTTACGTAACTAGAATTTCTTACGTATTTATGGAAACTTACGTAACTAGAATTTCCTACGTATTTATGGAAACTTCCGTAACTATAGTATCTTACGTAAGTTACGTAAATAGAACAACTCACGTAAGTTACGTAACCATACCAACTTACGTAATTTACGTAACTATAGTATCTTACGTAAATTACGTAACTAGATCAACTTACTTAAATTACGTAACTAGATCAACTTACTTAAATTACGTAACTAGATCAACTTACGTAAATTACGTAACTACATCAACTTACGTAAGTTACGTAACTACACTATCTTACGTAAGTTACGTAACTAGATCAACTTATGCAAGTTAAGTAACCAGATCAATTTATGCAAGTTAAGTAACCAGATCAACTTACGCGAATTACGTAACTAGATCAACTTACGTAAGTTACGTAAACAAAGTAAATATCATAACTAAAGTAACTTGAGTAAGAAATACAGCTTACGTAAGTTACGTGACTAGACAATTTATGTAAGTTACGTAACGAAAGCAACTTACGTAAGTTTTTATAATTACGTAAGTTACGTAACCAGATCAACTTACGCAAGTTACGTAACCAGATCAACTTACGCAAATTACGTAACTAGATCAACTTACGTAAGTTACGTAACTGGAACAACTTACGTAAGTTACGTAAACAAAGTAAATAGCATAACTAAAGTAAATTGAGTAAGAAATACAGCTTACGTAAGTTACGTGACTAGACAATTTATGTAAGTTACGTAACGAAAGCAACTTACGTAAGTTTTTATAATTACGTAACTTACGTAAGTTCTGTTAAATGCAAAAGTTACTCTAGTTACGCAACTTACGCAAGTTCCAATAATTACGTAAGACATTCTAGTTACGTAACTTACGCAAGTTCCAATAATTACGTAAGACATTCTAGTTACGTAACTAACGTAATTTACTCTGTTTACGTAACATACGTAAGTTTCATTCATTACATAAGTTACATTAATAAGTTACATTAAATAGTGACATTAGACTTAAGTTGCTTGAGTTACGTAATTCGAAGGAAACAATTTTTCTGTGATTGACACTAAATAATTATGTTTTTTAATCTTTTGCTTCGAGTCGACACGAAACTTAATTTAATCAGTTTATTCAGTTTCAATTTGACATTAAACTAAAATATTTAGACGTTAATTTAGTTTCGAGTCGACACGAAACTATAATATAATTTTGTTTGTTTAGTTTCGTGTCAACTTAGAAACTAAAACGAAACTTAACTTTCGAGACGGTCCCTGGTAATTACAAATCTTATTATAATAATAGATAATTATTAATTTCATATAAAAAAAATTCAAATCTGTAATTTTTTTTCTCAAATGTATAATGGATAAGAGAAACGAGAAGAAACATAACAAGGCAAACGACTTATTTTTATTCTCGAAGGAAAAGCAAGTATAATGTACATTTTAATGTTTCATTTAAATTAATGCAACTTTTTAAATTGACTGATTGCAAAATTATATGTAATCATTGATGCGAAGAAGTTTTCGAGTTCGAAGAACATCTTTAAACCATTTGGCAGAATTTTTGTATGTTCGTGTTCGATTGGGGTCCTTAAAATCAACATGAATAATTCCAAATCGTTCACTGTGATACGTTACAAATAAATATTTATTAGTTCTTTTCAATTAAAATTTTTTTTTTACTTATATTTGGAATATATAAGGATATCTTAAAAATAATTAATGATTGCAATAAATTTTTTGTTTTGAAAATACTCGGAAAATACTTACGTATAACCGTCTTCCCATTCCCAGTTGTCCAAAAGACTCCAAATTGCATAACCTTTAACATTACATCCATCCCTAATGGCCAGTAGCATTTGCTTTATATACGAATAATAATATTTATGTCGATTGTCATCATTCAAGCCATCGCGATCTGAATAACCATTTTCGGTAACATACACCACTGGATTATTGTATTCTGTTCTTATTTTATTTAGAATATTTCTAAAACCTTCCGGTACTACCTAAGGAATATTTTAACTACTTTCAATTTTCGATAATTTGTACAATCGAATGCATATTGCTGTCCTTTTGGTTTAGGTATACAAATTAGTAAAATATAATAATTATTATTATTAGGACATGCACCTTACCTTGAACCATGAACTGGCAGTTGAGGGCCATTTTGGATCGAACGTTCTGTAATATCCTGCGTCATTGAACCATAAACCTCCATCCTTCTTTTCGATTGGAACGGCAATGTACGATGTATAATGATTGATCCCAAAAAAGTCCGACGTCCCTCTGTAAGTGTTTCCCTTTTGTTAGTAACATTAATGTTCTGTTTTTAAAATTTTTTCCACTATTAAATAATTTATTAACCCTCTGCTGATGCTAACTTATCCCCACTCTATCGCCAAAGCACGTAACTCCCATAGTCCCCACCAGGCGTCCAGAATGACGATTTTTGACGATAACGGTCGTTAGCATCAGCAGAGAGTTAAGTTGTTTTTAGCTTTTTGGTCCAAAATGAGATGGCTCTGCCGAATTATCAATTTTACGTTTCATTTGAGAAATGTTTGTTATGCCAAAACATTACCTTTTGCAGCCATACTACATTTAAGAAGTGTTTGATTGTCTGATCTTCATTGTTTGATATAAAGAATAAATTCACACACTAAATTAAACTATTGAGTCTATGCTATTGCATTCACTACAAATGCATTATTTGTGGAATTAATATTCCCTAGAGGCTAAAAGTTTATTAGAATTAAAAAATTATACTTACTTTATGTATTCAATTTCACTTTCGGTGAATTTTGGCAATCTTGACCAAGGCCAACCGAGAATTTTACTATTTTCATCAATTCGATTCTTCATAACCTCAGGGTAATCACCATCACTGGAAAAAATTGGATGTGCCGTCCAACCACATGAATACTGAAAGGCTATGTCTTGCGTCAAAGTGTCATTTTCCAGTTTTGAATAGTAATACTGACAAGGAATGACAATTCCCATTTTTCCCTTTTGTGATGGTCGGAATTCTTCATCATACATACGATAAACTTTTGCGTGTGCTTTGAGAACATTGTGCATGCAAATATATTCCGCATACGAGTCTGGATCTAAAGCTACAATTACAAATAGACGACTTTTAGTAGATGAAACTTATTCACCAATTGAGGGTCTGGATGTATCTCCAGCTCCTTAGTTAGTAATCAATATTAAGAGAATTATAATTCCCTCACCTGGAGTTCGATCCAAACCTTCATAGCCCTTGTGACAAAAATCCATAGGTTCGTTCACTGTGGCAAAAAATTTAACTTTAGGTCCAAGTTCTTGAATGATAACTCTAGCATAGCTTGTAAACCAATCGATCATCAGTGAATTGGTCCATCCTCCAAGTTTTTCCAGTACCTCCGGATGATCCCAGTGATAAATTGTAACAAATGGTTCGAGACCTTTCGAGCGCAGTTCGTCAATTAAATTCTCATAATATCTAATTCCTGCTGAATTGATTCTATTTGGAAAACCACTTGGAAATATTCTAGTCCAACTTATTGAGAAGCGGTAGAAATCAAACTGTGAAAAATAGTGTATACTAGGGGGTGTTTTGGATTTATGAAAATCATTTGACTTACTCCAATGTCTTTTAGAATTGATACATCCTCTTTGTATTTGTGGTAAGAGTCACAAGCCACATCACCATTACTTTTATCCTTGATCATCCATGGTTTATTGTGGGTGAACCAGTCCCAAACACTTTCTCCTTTTCCTGAATAAAAAATTTTTTTTCTTTGCAAAATTGTAACTTAAAATGATTTTTTTTAATTGCAATATGAAAACAAAGGATAAAATTATAATTAATATTCATGCTAAATTTAAAATAATAATTTTCTTAATTATTTAAAAAACAATGTTATCAAAGCCGGAATGCGATAATAGAATTTAATTACCACTCTCATTCCAGGCTCCTTCAATTTGATAAGAGGCTGTCGCAGCTCCAATTATAAAATCTTTTGGAAATTGATAAATTTCTCTGAAATTCTTTTTTCTGGAAGAAAATATTTAAAATATAAAAATTATAAGAAATAGTTTCTCCTTAATAATAAATAGTTTCTAAAAAACGTTGGCATACGTAATTCATATTAAGAAATTTATGGCGCAGATAGTTATCGAAATATTATTTTTCTAAACAGGTTTCTATTGGTTAACAATTCTTCCTTATTTACGATTATTGTTTATTTAACTTACCCATAAACAATAACAAAAGATAGCACTAAAATAAACACTAATTTAATCATTATCTTGAGGACTTTACTTTCACTGCTCGATAAACGAGAACAATGAGATGTATATTTTTTTATTAAATGAGTTAAGTATATTTAAACAGATCTTTGTGTTGGTGACAAGCGGTGGGAGTGCGTCCCCATCATAAGTTTATTGATAAAAAGAAATAAATTTATTTTCTTTTTTTTTGTATTACATTTTTACTCTTTTTATTATTTAAATTAAATTATTTTATTATTTTTAATATTTTTATTTAAACAAATTTCTTTAAAACGCTTGAATGTTGAATATCAACCTTTCAATATGGGTTCCTCCTTAAGACAGTCTTTAAATTTTTCGTTTGAACTTATTTTGGAAAAAGGATAAGAAAGTATACTACATTGACAGTTTTAAATGTTTATTAAAACAAATAATTTGCATGAATACAGAAACGATTAATACAAAAATATATTTAAAATTCATCTCCAAAATACTGCAAATACTTTGTATGCAACATTTTTTTTTAAACATTGATCGGTTAAAAGAAAATTAGAATTGCAGATACTAGCTCTACGTTTGCTAATCATCTCCAATTTATTTATTCTTTTAAGAAAGTGCAAGAAGGAAATAATTAATGACGATTACTAAAAATTAGTTTCTTGAGCAATTGACAATTATTTACAAAGTAACAACTAATCAACTAATTAATTCAAACGAAATTATCAGTAGAATTGATAGGCAGCAATTTTCGAGAACGAAGAACATTTTTAAACCACTTTGCAGAATTTTTATATTCTCTCTTTCTGTCTCGGTCATTGAAGTCCACATGAATAATTCCAAAACGTTCACTGAAATTAAATTCATTAAAAAAAAAATAAATTTTTCATTATAACATTCTTTTTGAAAGATACGACTTACGTGTAGCCTTTCTCCCATTCAAAATTATCTAGAAGACTCCAGAATGCGTAACCCTTAACTTTACAACCATCCTTAATAGCCAATAACATTTGCTTTATGTAAGAATAATAATAATTCATTCGGCCATAATCATTAAGACCATCTCTATCTGAATATCCATTTTCCGTAACATACACCACTGGATTCTGATACTCTTTTCTAATTTTGTTCAGCATATGTCTGAATCCTTCTGGTACAACCTTAAAAAAATTAAATTAAAATCAATTAATGTTGAATTATTATATTTTTGACAAGTAATACCTTTAGCCTTTATACCTTTAGCCATGAACTCGCAGCTCCTGGCCATTTTGGATTGAATGTCCGGTAAAATCCTGCATCATTAAACCATAAAGATCCCTTCTTCCTCATCTGTGGAATTGCTATAAACGACGTATAGTGATTCAATCCAAAAAAGTCTGATGAACCCCTAGAAGAAAAAAAAAATTGAAATTTGTAAAAAGTTTCCAAGAAATCTGAACGAAATTTCTTGGGACTCGACTCTAGGGAGATTTCCTAACATGTCAGTAATCCAGACGCTGTCACGTGGGAAGTATATCGAGTTCTCGGAACGGGATCATGGAAATTAGGAATTGGGAGTCCTCCCAGCTTTTCAGGTGAATTTCTAAGCTATTGTAATTAATTACAAAAAATTATTATTATACCTACATAATTCCCTCCTTCCAGGAAGTGCATTACCCCAAACTCCCTAAAACCAATACTACAGGGTAGTATTTAATACTTTTGATGATTTTCAGAGGGACTTTCGGGAATGTTTTTACGTCGACAGGGACTGGAATTAAAAGACAATTGGGAGTCGTAATGTCCTTCTTAGGTAACTTTCTGAGATGTGGTATTAATTTGGAAGTATAGTCTAGACCACGACGATGGTTGTCCACTGCCAAACATCATGGATGTCATGGATATGTTGCACCGTGGTTGTCCAAACATGGTGGTTGACAAACATTATGCGCATTGGATAGACTTTGTCGTGGTGATGGGGCTTTTTACTAAAGGACAACCAAACAGCAAGAATAAATGGATTCTACAAATTCAGGGAAAGGATCCCATGTGAGGAAACGGAAAATCTCAGCATTAGTTCTTCGACTGGTGTTCAAGTGCGTAAGTATTGTGGGGGGTTTTAAGGTGAACTTCTGAGCTATTGTAATTAATTACAAAAATTATTATTATACCTACGTAACTCCCTTCTTCCAGGAGGCACATGTGAGGAAGACGAAAACGGGAAATCTCAGCATTAGTTCTTCGACTGGTGTTCAAGTGTGTAAGTATTGTGGGGGGTTTTAAGGTGAACTTCTGAGCTATTGTAATTAATTACAAAAATTATTATTATACTGGGAAATGAGAAATCTCAGCATTAGTTCTTCGACTGGTGTTCAAGTGCGTAAGTATTGTGGGGGGTTTTAAGGTGAACTTCTGAGCTATTGTAATGAATTACAAAAATTATTATTATACTGGGAAATGAGAAATCTCAGCATTAGTTCTTCGACTGGTGTTCAAGTGCGTAAGTATTGTGGGGGGTTTTAAGGTGAACTTCTGAGCTATTGTAATGAATTACAAAAATTATTATTATACTGGGAAATGAGAAATCTCAGCATTAGTTCTTCGACTGGTGTTCAAGTGCGTAAGTATTGTGGGGGGTTTTAAGGTGAACTTCTGAGCTATTGTAATGAATTACAAAAATTATTATTATACTGGGAAATGAGAAATCTCAGCATTAGTTCTTCGACTGGTGTTCAAGTGCGTAAGTATTGTGGGGGGTTTTAAGGTGAACTTCTGAGCTATTGTAATTAATTACAAAAATTATTATTATACCTACGTAACTCCCTTCTTCCAGGAGGCATATTACCCCTAAACGTCTGTTTATGGAAAACTCCCCAAAAAGTCCCAAAGAAATTCCTCCGTGAATTCCTCGGGATTCTAGAGAAATTCCCATTAGTGATTCCCCATACCTTCTCGAGAGAATTTTAAGAAATTCCCCCTAGTGATTCCGGTGATAAATTCCCAAGAGACTCTCGGACAAATTTTCCACGTAGCTAAGAAAAAACTCACCTGATGTATTTAATTTCATCCGGTGTGAATTTCGGCAAACGCGAAGTAGGCCATCCTTGAAGTTTACTATTCTCATCAATTCTGTCCCTCATCACCTGAGGATAATCACCTTCCTTGGAAAATATTGGATGTGAAACCCATCCGCAGGTGTACTCAAATGCAATGTCCCGTGTTTGTGTGTCATTTTCGTCTTTCGAAAAATAATACTGACAGGGATTGACAATTCCAATTTTACCATTTTGAGTAGAACGAAATTCATCATTGTACATATGATAAACTCTAGCGTGAGCTTTCAAAACATTGTGCATGCAAATATATTCCCCATAGAGATGTAAATTCATTCCTGTAAATTTAATGAAGCATAGTCAAACATTTAACTTTCCGATCGAAAAAAAAACAATCCAATTGGGAATTTAAACTCACCGGGAGCTTTAGTGAGTCCTCCATAGCCTTCGGGACAGAAGACCATCGGTTCATTTAAAGTTGCAAAGAATTTAACTTTAGGACCAAATTCCTTAATTACAACACGAGCGTAACTTGTGAACCAATCAACCATCAATTCATTGGTCCATCCACCGAGTTTTTCCAGCACTTGCGGATGATCCCAGTGATAAATTGTAACAAACGGTTCCAGACCTTTTGCTTTTAATTCATCAATTAAATCATGATAGTATTTAATTCCCTCGGCACTGATCTTATTGGGAAAACCGCTTGGAAATATTCTTGTCCAGCTTATTGAGAAGCGATAGAAGTCAAACTTTGGAATAATGGGAAAAATTGATGATTAGAGGTAATTATGTATTTGTAATTAGAGGTAATACATAATTGTAATTAGAGTATGGTTATTAAAAGTATAATTAAAATTGTAATTTAAAAAAAATTTGAATTGGGAAAAAATATTTTATGATAGAGAAAAGAAAACTTACGCCGATATCTTTAAGTATCGACACATCTTCTTTGTACTTGTGGTAAGAGTCACAGGCCACGTCACCATTGCTTCCATCCTCGATAAATTGGGGCTTGTTATGGGTGAAATGGTCCCAAACACTCTCCCCTTTTCCTAAAAATGAAAATTTATTGTAAGCAATTTGTTTGGAACAGAAAATGTTGGAAATTGATTTTTCAAACAATTTGAAAAGAAAAATTTCGATCTTGAAAAAATTGATGGGTAAAATTCCTTCTAGAATTACCACTTTCGTTCCAGGCTCCTTCAATTTGATAAGAGGCTGTCGCAGCTCCAATTATAAAATCTTTTGGAAATTTCCATTCTGATTCTGTGTATTCGTTACTGAAAATAATTTCACGTCAAAAGGATGTAAAACAAAAATTTCACTCTCTAAAAATATTTTACATTTGAGTTTTTTTTACAATTTTTTTTACAACTTTGGAATTTTACCTTTCACAGTTAGTTTTAGTTTTAATTTGACAGGTATTTATTTTCACTTTCATTTTCACTTTCATTTTTTACTTTCACATTAAATTTTATTTTCTCTCACTCTCACCTCTCTGACAGATTTTGACTCTCAGCTTAAAAGTGAAAATAAATAGGAAAAAATCTATGAAAGTGAAAGTGAAAGTGAAAGTGAAAGTGAAAATTACTATCTGACAAAATTAAAAGAAAAATATTTAATATTAAAAATTATATTTAAAAATAAATCAAAGTGAATGTGAAAATAAAAGTGAAAATCACTATCTGACAAAATTAAAATTAAAAAAATTCATAGTAAAAATTATATTTAAAAATAAATCAAAGTGAATGTGACAATGAAAGTAAAAATGACTATAACTGAAAATTTGAAATAAAAAAGAAAATGGAAAATTAAAAATAGCAATGAAATTAAAAATGAAAATCCGCCACATTAAAAAAATGAAAAACCCGATAATGCGAAAATGAAAGTGAAATTGAATGTCAAAGTAAAAATAAAAATTTTTGAAAGTAAAATTAAAAATCTTTTCAAAGTAAAATTAAAAATTTTTGAAAGTGAAATTCAAAAGAAATATCTTTGAATAATTTAATTAACAGTGAAAATAAATATTTGTCAAAGTGAAAAAATTCTAGTAAACAAAACTGTTATCCAAGAGAAACTGAAAAAAAACAAAAAAAAAAAACAAAAAAATGAAAAACAAAAAAAAATGCAAAACAAAAAAAAATGGAAAATTTATAGAGAAAATAATTGTATTGTAGAAATTAAAATGACAAAAAAACAATAGAAAGTGAAAATAAAAATAAAAAAAAGTAATAAGAATAATAAATAATAATTTTTTAATTAAAAAAAAATAATAAAAAATAGGAAAAATAGCAAATTATAAAAAAGTAAAAGAAAAATACGAAAAGTATGCTCCGTTTTTTTGTAAGTAAAATAATTAAAACTTTGATACTAAAAAGTAAAAGAAAAATACGAAAAGTATATCCCGTTTTTTGTAAGTAAAACAATTAAAAATTTGATACTAAAAAAAGGAAAAATAAAATATGTAAAAAGTAAAAAATAAATTTAAGAATTAAGGAGTAAAAAGTCAAAAATAAAATATGAAAAATAGAAAGTAAAATTAAATGTTAAAAATTAAGATTAAAATTAAAAATAGAAACTTAAAAATTAAAAATTAAAAAAAAATTAAAACTTGCTCATCAAAAATAAAAGTTTGTTGTTTAAAAAAAAAACTTACCCGTAAATAGTGACGGCGAACGTTATCACTAAAACAATTACTAAATTTATTGTCATCATTACCAGTTTACATTCACTGTTCGATAAACTTGGACAATGAAATGTATAATTTTTGTTATTCAATATTTAATACGTCGCCCTAATCACCAAATAGATTTATAAGAAAACAAGTACATTACTTTAGATTAAAATTAAAATATGACGTATAAAATGATTATATTCATATCCAAAAAAAAAATTAAAAAAAGAAATTCACGATATAAATTTATCTCGATTTGGGGGGATAAATAAAAAAAATTTTTATCAATGTCATAAATTCTTCATCAGAAACAAGGTCAAAAGAAATATATGACACAAGAACCGTTTAAAATAAATTCAAAATAAATATTATTCAATGCTTGGAAAATTATATTTCTCTTCATGTTACAAAGATCGATTTTGTAAATTTTAATATTGAATATTTTCCAATGAAATGAAAAATTATAAAATTATTCTTCTCAATATTATTTTTTTAAATAAGAATTTAATGAAGGAAATAATTTTTTGGAAAATTATTTTGACATTGAAAAAAAATTGTTTATTATTAAAAGAAAAAAATAAACTTTACTGACAGTGTTGTCGTAGTAAGGATAGAAATGGAACTGTCTTTTTTACCCTGAGAGATAAATGCATCAGGGTACATGCTTTGTGGCTTTGTGAAAATGGAGGAAGTGGTTCAGGAATGTAGTCACATTGTCCATTATTTTGTCCAAAAAAGAAAGAAAAATCTATCTTTTATATAATTTTAGTTCTACAGAAGTGAAATTTTGTATTTTATCTGAAAATTAAACAAAAATTGACGACATTTACAGGAAATATAATTTTTTTTAAAAAATAAAAAATTGTAAAAGAAAAACAATCTTTAAAAAAATGCTTTTCTATATTTTAAATTAAAAAAAAATTTCTTGACAATTTTTACATGTACCTAGGTTATTTTTAAAATTATAGCGAATCTGATAGGATTTAAAATATAAATAATTTTATTCCGAAAAATTGGAAAAGAAAAATGATTTTTCTCTTAAATTTTACAATTTTTTACCATAAGATTTAAAATTTTATATTCGTGTTAATTTTTATCTGTAGTTTACAATAAAAAAATATTTCAAACCCAATTGGAATTGTTGTTAATAGAAAAAAAAAAATTTTTTAAAATGCTTTTCATTTTTTCGAAAATTTTTTAATTTTTACAGTATATATAAAATATTTCTTTCACAAATTTTCAATAACTATAATTTTTGACCTGAAAAATTTTAAAAGTGTAAAATTAATCTACAATTCAATATTTTGACTTTCAAGGAATATTGTGAATAAAAACTCGAATTAATTCTCAATTAATACATTGTAAAGTTTATTAACAACAAAATAGGCATTAAATACATGAATTTATCAGATTTCTTCAAAATAATACCATTTCATTTATTTTTTTTAATTTTTTATTTCTTTTATAAAATTTACATATATTTATTTCGCAATAAATTTTTTCTTTTCTTCTTTATCAAAAAATTGCAGAAAAAAAAGTGAATTATCATTTATTGAAGAGCTTTCAATAGTTTTAAAGGATGAACAATTTCTAAAATTTCATAAATTTTATTAATTAACTTAGTTGCCTTTAAATGCCAACCAGTTACTGCATTATCGCGTTCATTAATTTTTTTTATAATTCTATTTCGAATATTAGCTCTATTTCCATGCTCGTATGTTCCATAATTTTGTCCCATATAATTTTCATTTTTTCCACCAATTTTTTCATGCTTTCCATATTCATTTCCCTCTTTTGCTTTATAATGTCCATTAATGTTATAACCAAATTTTGAAAATTCATTTACATGTTTATTTCGTGAGTTTCCTACCATTGAAGCGCTTGCAGTTTTCTTCATAAATCTAAAATTTTTAAAAATGAAAAAATTTTTTTTTTTACTTTTTTATAAAAGTATGTTTTTTTATTTTTTTTAAATGTTTGGAGAGTTAAAGAATAAATTTATTTTTAAAAAATATTTTGTAAAAATTATGTTTTTTTACCCAAATGAAAGTAGAAGAATTGCTGGAATAATTCCGAAGATGATGAATCTCATTTTTTCGAAACCACTTTCTGAAAAAATAGAAAATATTTGGAAAATATTAACTGAGTTTAATTTCAGTTTATTTAGATTTTTAAATGATGATTTTTGAAAACTGACATCAAGTTCGGTAATTAATGTACATATTAAAAACATCTAATTTGTAATTTAAATTAATCATTAAAATCAACCGAAAAAATTGTTATGGCCTCCATATTGGATCCGACATTTTTAATTTAAAATTTAAAATCAACGGCACTAAAAAACAGTTGAAACAGTTGATACAATCATTAATTTATTTATTTAAATCATAATTTGATTAAATTAAACACTTAATAAATTTATAAAATTTAAAAATTAATTTTTTAAATTCATAAATATTTAAAATGACTTAATATTTAAGTAGGAGTATTAATTAATTTGTTAAATGTAATAAATCATTTTATAAACAAACAAATTAGTTCATTAACTTATTTATATCCTTTTCTTTAATTTTTATAGCTCGGTGAAACTAGCGACCCGCCGGCCGCCAGCCATCAGAAGAATCCATAGGTGCCGACACACATAGTAGCGCAGTGGCCCTATACCGTTCAATCAACGCAAAAACAACGTACGCTAGCTATTACAGTTTATAGAAAAAAATTGCAATAGTCACATTTTAAAGAGCAATAATCCCCCTTTAATTTGTGACCAAGAAATAAAAAGGAAATTAAAAAGGGATTAATGCTCCTTAAAATCTGACAATTAGAAATTATTTAAATAAATTTTTGATAGCCAGCGTCCCCACCCGCCCGTATCGGAAAAACGAAAATTGGAAAAAAATCGGAAAAAAATTCATAACTCGAATAATTTTTAACCAATTCTTTGTTTCTTCGTCGCGAATTAAAGAAGGATTAATGCTTCTTAAAATCTGAACATTAAAAATTTTTTAAATAAATTTTTGATAGCCAGCGTCCCCACCCGCCCGTATCAGAAAAACGAAAATTGGAAAAAAATCGGAAAAAAATTCATAACTCGAATAATTTTTGACCAACTCTTTGTTTCTTGGTCGCAAATTAAAAAGGGGTTATTGCTCCTTTGCATTGGACCAATACGAATTTTTTAAATAAATTTTTGATAGCCAGCGTCCCCACCCGCCCGTATCAGAAAAACGAAAATTGGAAAAAAATCGGAAAAAAATTCATAACTCGAATAATTTTAGACAAATTTTTTATTTCTTGGTCGCATATTAAAAAGGGGTTATTGCTCCTTTGCATTGGACCAATACGAATTTTTTAAATAAATTTTTGATAGCCAGCGTCCCCACCCGCCCGTATCAGAAAAACGAAAATTGGAAAAAAATCGGAAAAAAATTCATAACTCGAATAATTTTTGACCAACTCTTTGTTTCTTGGTCGCAAATTAAAGGAGGATTAATTCTTTTTAAAATCTGATGATTAAAAATTTTTTAAATAGATTTTTGATAGCCAGCGTCCCCACCCGCCCGTATCAGAAAAACGAAAATTGGAAAAAAATCGGAAAAAAATTCATAACTCGAATAATTTTTGACCAACTCTTTGTTTCTTGGTCGCAAATTAAAGGAGGATTAATTCTTTTTAAAATCTGATGATTAAAAATTTTTTAAATAGATTTTTGATAGCCAGCGTCCCCACCCGCCCGTATCAGAAAAACGAAAATTGGAAAAAAATCGGAAAAAAATTCATAACTCGAATAATTTTTAACCAATTCTTTGTTTCTTGGTCGCAAATTAAAGAAGGATTAATGCTTCTTAAAATCTGACCAATACGAATTTTTTAAATAAATTTTTGATAGCCAGCGTCCCCACCCGCCCGTATCAGAAAAACGAAAATTGGAAAAAAATCGGAAAAAAATTCATAACTCGAATAATTTTTAACCAATTCTTTGTTTCTTGGTCGCAAATTAAAGAAGGATTAATGTTTTTTAAAATCTGACCAATACGAATTTTTTAACTAGATTTTTGATAGCCAGCGTCCCCACCCGCCCGTATCAGAAAAACGAAAATTGGAAAAAAATCGGAAAAAAAATTCATAACTCGAATAATTTTTAACCAATTCTTTGTTTCTTGGTCGCAAATTAAAAAGGGGTTATTGCTCCTTTGCATTGGACCAATACGAATTTTTTAAATAAATTTTTGATAGCCAGCGTCCCCACCCGCCCGTATCAGAAAAACGAAAATTGGAAAAAAATCGGAAAAAAATTCATAACTCGAATAATTTTTGACCAATTCTTTGTTTCTTCGTCGCGAATTAAAGAAGGATTAATGCTTCTTAAAATCTGAACATTAAAAATTTTTTAAATAAATTTTTGATAGCCAGCGTCCCCACCCGCCCGTATCAGAAAAACGAAAATTGGAAAAAAATCGGAAAAAAATTCATAACTCGAATAATTTTTGAACAATTCTTTGTTTCTTCGTCGCGAATTAAAGAAGGATTAATGCTTCTTAAAATCTGAACATTAAAAATTTTTTAAATAAATTTTCGATAGCCAGCGTCCCCACCCGCCCGTATCAGAAAAACGAAAATTGGAAAAAAATCGGAAAAAAATTCATAACTCGAATAATTTTTGACCAACTCTTTGTTTCTTGGTCGCAAATTAAAAAGGGGTTATTGCTCCTTTGCATTGGACCAATACGAATTTTTTAAATAAATTTTTGATAGCCAGCGTCCCCACCCGCCCGTATCAGAAAAAACGAAAATTGGAAAAAAATCGGAAAAAAATTCATAACTCCAATAATTTTTAACCAATTCTTTGTTTCTTGGTCGCAAATTAAAGATGGATTAATGCTTCTTAAAATCTGATGATTAAAAATTTTTTAAATAGATTTTTGATAGCCAGCGTCCCCACCCGCCCGTATCAGAAAAACGAAAATTGGAAAAAAATCGGAAAAAAATTCATAACTCGAATAATTTTTAACCAATTCTTTGTTTCTTGGTCGCAAATTAAAGGAGGATTAATTCTTCTTAAAATCTGATGATTAAAAATTTTTTAAATAGATTTTTGATAGGCAGCGTCCCCACCCGCCCGTATCAGAAAAACGAAAATTGGAAAAAAATCGGAAAAAAATTCATAACTCGAATAATTTTTAACCAATTCTTTGTTTCTTGGTCGCAAATTAAAGAAGGATTAATGCTTTTTGAAATCTGACAATTAAATATTTTTTAAATAGGTTTTTGATAGCCAGCGTCCCCACCCGCCCGTATCAGAAAAACGAAAATTGGAAAAAAATCGGAAAAAAATTCATAACTCGAATAATTTTTAACCAATTCTTTGTTTCTTGGTCGCAAATTAAAGAAATATTAATGCTTTTTAAAATCTGACCAATACGAATTTTTTAAATAAATTTTTGATAGCCAGCGTCCCCACCCGCCCGTATCAGAAAAACGAAAATTGGAAAAAAATCGGAAAAAAATTCATAACTCGAATAATTTTTAACCAATTCTTTGTTTCTTGGTCGCAAATTAAAGAAGGATTAATGCTTTTTGAAATCTGACAATTAAATATTTTTTAAATAGGTTTTTGATAGCCAGCGTCCCCACCCGCCCGTATCAGAAAAACGAAAATTGGAAAAAAATCGGAAAAAAATTCATAACTCGAATAATTTTTAACCAATTCTTTGTTTCTTGGTCGCAAATTAAAGAAATATTAATGCTTTTTAAAATCTGACCAATACGAATTTTTTAAATAAATTTTTGATAGCCAGCGTCCCCACCCGCCCGTATCAGAAAAACGAAAATTGGAAAAAAATCGGAAAAAAATTCATAACTCGAATAATTTTTAACCAATTCTTTGTTCCTTGGTCGCAAATTAAAGAAGGATTAATGCTTCTTAAAATCTGACCATTAAAAATTTTTTAAATAGATTTTTGATAGCCAGCGTCCCCACCCGCCCGTATCAGAAAAACGAAAATTGGAAAAAAATCGGAAAAAAATTCATAACTCGAATAATTTTTAACCAATTCTTTGTTTCTTGGTCGCAAATTAAAGAAATATTAATGCTTTTTAAAATCTGACCAATACGAATTTTTTAAATAAATTTTTGATAGCCAGCGTCCCCACCCGCCCGTATCAGAAAAACGAAAATTGGAAAAAAATCGGAAAAAAATTCATAACTCGAATAATTTTTAACCAATTCTTTGTTTCTTGGTCGCAAATTAAAGAAGGATTAATGCTTTTTGAAATCTGACAATTAAATATTTTTTAAATAGGTTTTTGATAGCCAGCGTCCCCACCCGCCCGTATCAGAAAAACGAAATTTGGAAAAAAAATCGGAAAAAAATTCATAACTCGAATAATTTTTAACCAATTCTTTGTTTCTTGGTCGCAAATTAAAGAAGGATTAATGCTTCTTAAAATCTGACCAATACGAATTTTTTAAATAAATTTTTGATAGCCAGCGTCCCCACCCGCCCGTATCAGAAAAACGAAAATTGGAAAAAAAATCGGAAAAAAATTCATAACTCGAATAATTTTTAACCAATTCTTTGTTTCTTGGTCGCAAATTAAAGAAATATTAATGCTTTTTAAAATCTGACCAATACGAATTTTTTAAATAAATTTTTGATAGCCAGCGTCCCCACCCGCCCGTATCAGAAAAACGAAAATTGGAAAAAAATCGGAAAAAAATTCATAACTCGAATAATTTTTAACCAATTCTTTGTTTCTTGGTCGCAAATTAAAGAAGGATTAATGCTTTTTGAAATCTGACAATTAAATATTTTTTAAATAGGTTTTTGATAGCCAGCGTCCCCACCCGCCCGTATCAGAAAAACGAAAATTGGAAAAAAATCGGAAAAAAATTCATAACTCGAATAATTTTTAACCAATTCTTTGTTTCTTGGTCGCAAATTAAAGAAATATTAATGCTTTTTAAAATCTGACCAATACGAATTTTTTAAATAAATTTTTGATAGCCAGCGTCCCCACCCGCCCGTATCAGAAAAACGAAAATTGGAAAAAAATCGGAAAAAAATTCATAACTCGAATAATTTTTGACCAACTCTTTGTTTCTTGGTCGCAAATTAAAAAGGGGTTATTGCTCCTTTGCATTGGACCAATACGAATTTTTTAAATAAATTTTTGATAGCCAGCGTCCCCACCCGCCCGTATCAGAAAAACGAAAATTGGAAAAAAATCGGAAAAAAATTCATAACTCCAATAATTTTTAACCAATTCTTTGTTTCTTGGTCGCAAATTAAAGATGGATTAATGCTTCTTAAAATCTGATGATTAAAAATTTTTTAAATAGATTTTTGATAGCCAGCGTCCCCACCCGCCCGTATCAGAAAAACGAAAATTGGAAAAAAATCGGAAAAAAATTCATAACTCGAATAATTTTTAACCAATTCTTTGTTTCTTGGTCGCAAATTAAAGGAGGATTAATTCTTCTTAAAATCTGATGATTAAAAATTTTTTAAATAGATTTTTGATAGGCAGCGTCCCCACCCGCCCGTATCAGAAAAACGAAAATTGGAAAAAAATCGGAAAAAAATTCATAACTCGAATAATTTTTAACCAATTCTTTGTTTCTTGGTCGCAAATTAAAGAAGGATTAATGCTTTTTGAAATCTGACAATTAAATATTTTTTAAATAGATTTTTGATAGGCAGCGTCCCCACCCGCCCGTATCAGAAAAACGAAAATTGGAAAAAAATCGGAAAAAAATTCATAACTCGAATAATTTTTAACCAATTCTTTGTTTCTTGGTCGCAAATTAAAGAAATATTAATGCTTTTTAAAATCTGACCAATACGAATTTTTTTAAATAAATTTTTGATAGCCAGCGTCCCCACCCGCCCGTATCAGAAAAACGAAAATTGGAAAAAAATCGGAAAAAAATTCATAACTCGAATAATTTTTAACCAATTCTTTGTTCCTTGGTCGCAAATTAAAGAAGGATTAATGCTTCTTAAAATCTGACCATTAAAAATTTTTTAAATAGATTTTTGATAGCCAGCGTCCCCACCCGCCCGTATCAGAAAAACGAAAATTGGAAAAAAATCGGAAAAAAATTCATAACTCGAATAATTTTTAACCAATTCTTTGTTTCTTGGTCGCAAATTAAAGAAATATTAATGCTTTTTAAAATCTGACCAATACGAATTTTTTAAATAAATTTTTGATAGCCAGCGTCCCCACCCGCCCGTATCAGAAAAACGAAAATTGGAAAAAAATCGGAAAAAAATTCATAACTCGAATAATTTTTAACCAATTCTTTGTTTCTTGGTCGCAAATTAAAGAAGGATTAATGCTTTTTGAAATCTGACAATTAAATATTTTTTAAATAGGTTTTTGATAGCCAGCGTCCCCACCCGCCCGTATCAGAAAAACGAAATTTGGAAAAAAATCGGAAAAAAATTCATAACTCGAATAATTTTTAACCAATTCTTTGTTTCTTGGTCGCAAATTAAAGAAGGATTAATGCTTCTTAAAATCTGACCAATACGAATTTTTTAAATAAATTTTTGATAGCCAGCGTCCCCACCCGCCCGTATCAGAAAAACGAAAATTGGAAAAAAAATCGGAAAAAAATTCATAACTCGAATAATTTTTAACCAATTCTTTGTTTCTTGGTCGCAAATTAAAGAAATATTAATGCTTTTTAAAATCTGACCAATACGAATTTTTTAAATAAATTTTTGATAGCCAGCGTCCCCACCCGCCCGTATCAGAAAAACGAAAATTGGAAAAAAATCGGAAAAAAAATTCATAACTCGAATAATTTTTAACCAATTCTTTGTTTCTTGGTCGCAAATTAAAGAAGGATTAATGCTTTTTGAAATCTGACAATTAAATATTTTTTAAATAGGTTTTTGATAGCCAGCGTCCCCACCCGCCCGTATCAGAAAAACGAAAATTGGAAAAAAATCGGAAAAAAATTCATAACTCGAATAATTTTTAACCAATTCTTTGTTTCTTGGTCGCAAATTAAAGAAATATTAATGCTTTTTAAAATCTGACCAATACGAATTTTTTAAATAAATTTTTGATAGCCAGCGTCCCCACCCGCCCGTATCAGAAAAACGAAAATTGGAAAAAAATCGGAAAAAAATTCATAACTCGAATAATTTTTGACCAACTCTTTGTTTCTTGGTCGCAAATTAAAAAGGGGTTATTGCTCCTTTGCATTGGACCAATACGAATTTTTTAAATAAATTTTTGATAGCCAGCGTCCCCACCCGCCCGTATCAGAAAAACGAAAATTGGAAAAAAATCGGAAAAAAATTCATAACTCCAATAATTTTTAACCAATTCTTTGTTTCTTGGTCGCAAATTAAAGATGGATTAATGCTTCTTAAAATCTGATGATTAAAAATTTTTTAAATAGATTTTTGATAGCCAGCGTCCCCACCCGCCCGTATCAGAAAAACGAAAATTGGAAAAAAATCGGAAAAAAATTCATAACTCGAATAATTTTTAACCAATTCTTTGTTTCTTGGTCGCAAATTAAAGGAGGATTAATTCTTCTTAAAATCTGATGATTAAAAATTTTTTAAATAGATTTTTGATAGGCAGCGTCCCCACCCGCCCGTATCAGAAAAACGAAAATTGGAAAAAAATCGGAAAAAAATTCATAACTCGAATAATTTTTAACCAATTCTTTGTTTCTTGGTCGCAAATTAAAGAAGGATTAATGCTTTTTGAAATCTGACAATTAAATATTTTTTAAATAGGTTTTTGATAGCCAGCGTCCCCACCCGCCCGTATCAGAAAAACGAAAATTGGAAAAAAAATCGGAAAAAAATTCATAACTCGAATAATTTTTAACCAATTCTTTGTTTCTTGGTCGCAAATTAAAGAAATATTAATGCTTTTTAAAATCTGACCAATACGAATTTTTTAAATAAATTTTTGATAGCCAGCGTCCCCACCCGCCCGTATCAGAAAAACGAAAATTGGAAAAAAATCGGAAAAAAATTCATAACTCGAATAATTTTTAACCAATTCTTTGTTTCTTGGTCGCAAATTAAAGAAGGATTAATGCTTTTTGAAATCTGACAATTAAATATTTTTTAAATAGGTTTTTGATAGCCAGCGTCCCCACCCGCCCGTATCAGAAAAACGAAAATTGGAAAAAAATCGGAAAAAAATTCATAACTCGAATAATTTTTAACCAATTCTTTGTTTCTTGGTCGCAAATTAAAGAAATATTAATGCTTTTTAAAATCTGACCAATACGAATTTTTTAAATAAATTTTTGATAGCCAGCGTCCCCACCCGCCCGTATCAGAAAAACGAAAATTGGAAAAAAATCGGAAAAAAATTCATAACTCGAATAATTTTTAACCAATTCTTTGTTCCTTGGTCGCAAATTAAAGAAGGATTAATGCTTCTTAAAATCTGACCATTAAAAATTTTTTAAATAGATTTTTGATAGCCAGCGTCCCCACCCGCCCGTATCAGAAAAACGAAAATTGGAAAAAAATCGGAAAAAAATTCATAACTCGAATAATTTTTAACCAATTCTTTGTTTCTTGGTCGCAAATTAAAGAAATATTAATGCTTTTTAAAATCTGACCAATACGAATTTTTTAAATAAATTTTTGATAGCCAGCGTCCCCACCCGCCCGTATCAGAAAAACGAAAATTGGAAAAAAATCGGAAAAAAATTCATAACTCGAATAATTTTTAACCAATTCTTTGTTTCTTGGTCGCAAATTAAAGAAGGATTAATGCTTTTTGAAATCTGACAATTAAATATTTTTTAAATAGGTTTTTGATAGCCAGCGTCCCCACCCGCCCGTATCAGAAAAACGAAATTTGGAAAAAAATCGGAAAAAAATTCATAACTCGAATAATTTTTAACCAATTCTTTGTTTCTTGGTCGCAAATTAAAGAAGGATTAATGCTTCTTAAAATCTGACCAATACGAATTTTTTAAATAAATTTTTGATAGCCAGCGTCCCCACCCGCCCGTATCAGAAAAACGAAAATTGGAAAAAAATCGGAAAAAAATTCATAACTCGAATAATTTTTAACCAATTCTTTGTTTCTTGGTCGCAAATTAAAGAAGGATTAATGCTTTTTGAAATCTGACAATTAAATATTTTTTAAATAGGTTTTTGATAGCCAGCGTCCCCACCCGCCCGTATCAGAAAAACGAAAATTGGAAAAAAATCGGAAAAAAATTCATAACTCGAATAATTTTTAACCAATTCTTTGTTTCTTGGTCGCAAATTAAAGAAATATTAATGCTTTTTAAAATCTGACCAATACGAATTTTTTAAATAAATTTTTGATAGCCAGCGTCCCCACCCGCCCGTATCAGAAAAACGAAAATTGGAAAAAAATCGGAAAAAAATTCATAACTCGAATAATTTTTAACCAATTCTTTGTTCCTTGGTCGCAAATTAAAGAAGGATTAATGCTTCTTAAAATCTGACCATTAAAAATTTTTTAAATAGATTTTTGATAGCCAGCGTCCCCACCCGCCCGTATCAGAAAAACGAAAATTGGAAAAAAATCGGAAAAAAATTCATAACTCGAATAATTTTTAACCAATTCTTTGTTTCTTGGTCGCAAATTAAAGAAGGATTAATGCTTTTTGAAATCTGACAATTAAATATTTTTTAAATAGGTTTTTGATAGCCAGCGTCCCCACCCGCCCGTATCAGAAAAACGAAAATTGGAAAAAAATCGGAAAAAAATTCATTACTCGAATAATTTTTGACCAACTCTTTGTTTCTTGGTCGCAAATTAAAGGAGGATTAATGCTTCTTAGAATCTGACCATTAAAAATTTTTTAAATAGGTTTTTGATAGCCAGCGTCCCCACCCGCCCGTATCAGAAAAACGAAAATTGGAAAAAAATCGGAAAAAAATTCATAACTCGAATAATTTTTAACCAATTCTTTGTTTCTTGGTCGCAAATTAAAGGAGGATTAATGCTTTTTGAAATCTGACAATTAAATATTTTTTAAATAAATTTTTGATAGCCAGCGTCCCCACCCGCCCGTATCAGAAAAACGAAAATTGGAAAAAAAGTCGGAAAAAAATTCATAACGCGAATAATTTTTGACCAATTCTTTGTTTCCTGGTTGCAAATTAAAAAGGGGTTATTGCTCCTTTGCATTGGATCAATACGAATTTTTTAAATAAATTTTTGATAGCCAGCGTCCCCACCCGCCCGTATCAGAAAAACGAAAATTGGAAAAAAATCGGAAAAAAATTCATAACTCGAATAATTTTTGACCAACTCTTTGTTTCTTGGTCGCAAATTAAAGAAGGATTAATGCTTTTTAAAATCTGACCAATACGAATTTTTTAAATAAATTTTTGATAGCCAGCGTCTCCACCCGCCCGTATCAGAAAAACGAAAATTGGAAAAAAATCGGAAAAAAATTCATAACTCGAATAATTTTTAACCAATTCTTTGTTTCTTGGTCGCAAATTAAAGGAGGATTAATGCTTTTTGAAATCTGACAATTAAATATTTTTTAAATAGGTTTTTGATAGCCAGCGTCCCCACCCGCCCGTATCAGAAAAACGAAAATTGGAAAAAAATCGGAAAAAAATTCATAACTCGAATAATTTTTAACCAACTCTTTGTTGCTTGGTCGCAAATTAAAGGAGGATTAATTCTTCTGAAAATCTAATGATTAAAAATTTTTTAAATAAATTTTTGATAGCCAGCGTCCCCACCCGCCCGTATCAGAAAAACGAAATTTGGAAAAAAATCGGAAAAAAATTCATAACTCGAATAATTTTTAACCAATTCTTTGTTTCTTGGTCGCAAATTAAAGAAGGATTAATGCTTCTTAAAATCTGACCAATACGAATTTTTTAAATAAATTTTTGATAGCCAGCGTCCCCACCCGCCCGTATCAGAAAAACGAAAATTGGAAAAAAAATCGGAAAAAAATTCATAACTCGAATAATTTTTAACCAATTCTTTGTTTCTTGGTCGCAAATTAAAGAAATATTAATGCTTTTTAAAATCTGACCAATACGAATTTTTTAAATAAATTTTTGATAGCCAGCGTCCCCACCCGCCCGTATCAGAAAAACGAAAATTGGAAAAAAATCGGAAAAAAATTCATAACTCGAATAATTTTTAACCAATTCTTTGTTTCTTGGTCGCAAATTAAAGAAGGATTAATGCTTTTTGAAATCTGACAATTAAATATTTTTTAATTAGGTTTTTGATAGCCAGCGTCCCCACCCGCCCGTATCAGAAAAACGAAAATTGGAAAAAAATCGGAAAAAAATTCATTACTCGAATAATTTTTGATCAACTCTTTGTTTCTTGGTCGCAAATTAAAGAAGGATTAATGCTTCTTAAAATCTGACCATTAAAAATTTTTTAAATAGATTTTTGATAGCCAGCGTCCCCACCCGCCCGTATCAGAAAAACGAAAGTTGGAAAAAAATCGGAAAAAAATTCATAACTCGAATAATTTTTGACCAACTCTTTGTTTCTTGGTCGCAAATTATAAAGGGGTTATTGCTCCTTTGCATTGAACAAATACGAATTTTTTAAATAAATTTTTGATAGCCAGCGTCCCCACCCGCCAGTATCAGAAAAACGAAAATTGGAAAAAAATCGGAAAAAAATTCATAACTCGAATAATTTTTGATCAACTCTTTGTTTCTTGGTCGCAAACTAAAGGAGGATTAATGCTTTTTAAAATCTGACAATTAAATATTTTTTAAATAAATTTTTGATAGCCAGCGTCCCCACCCGCCCGTATCAGAAAAACGAAAATTGGAAAAAAATCGGAAAAAAATTCATAACTCGAATAATTTTTAACCAATTCTTTGTTTCTTGGTCGCAAATTAAAGAAGGATTAATGCTTCGTTATTGCTCCTTTGCATTGAACAAATACGAATTTTTTAAATAAATTTTTGATAGCCAGCGTCCCCACCCGCCAGTATCAGAAAAACGAAAATTGGAAAAAAATCGGAAAAAAATTCATAACTCGAATAATTTTTGATCAACTCTTTGTTTCTTGGTCGCAAACTAAAGGAGGATTAATGCTTCTTAGAATCTGACCATTAAAAATTTTTTAAATAAATTTTTGATAGCCAGCGTCCCCACCCGCCCGTATCAGAAAAACGAAAATTGGAAAAAAATCGGAAAAAAATTCATAACTCGAATAATTTTTAACCAATTCTTTGTTTCTTGGTCGCAAATTAAAGAAGGATTAATGCTTCTTAAAATCTGACCATTACAAAATTTTTTAAATAAATTTTTGATAGCCAGCGTCCCCACCCGCCCGTATTAGAAAAACGAAAATTGGAAAAAAAATCGGAAAAAAATTCATAACTCGAATAATTTTTAACCAATTCTTTGTTTCTTGGTCGCAAATTAAAGGAGGATTAATGCTTTTTGAAATCTGACAATTAAATATTTTTTAAATAGGTTTTTGATAGCCAGCGTCCCCACCCGCCCGTATCAGAAAAACGAAAATTGGAAAAAAATCGGAATTCATAACTCGAATAATTTTTAACCAACTCTTTGTTGCTTGGTCGCAAATTAAAGGAGGATTAATTCTTCTGAAAATCTAATGATTAAAAATTTTTTAAATAGATTTTTGATAGCCAGCGTCCCCACCCGCCCGTATCAGAAAAACGAAAATTGGAAAAAAATCGGAAAAAAATTCATAACTTCAATAATTTTTAAACCAATTCTTTGTTTCTTGGTCGCAAATTAAAGAAGGATTAATGCTTCCTAAAATCTGACCATTAAAAATTTTTTAAATAAATTTTTGATAGCCAGCGTCCCCACCCGCCCGTATCAGAAAAACGAAAATTGGAAAAAAATCGGAAAAAAATTCATAACTCGAATAATTTTTAACCAATTCTTTGTTTCTTGGTCGCAAATTAAAGAAGGATTAATGCTTCTTAAAATCTGACCAATACGAATTTTTTAAATAAATTTTTGATAGCCAGCGTCCCCACCCGCCCGTATCAGAAAAACGAAATTTGGAAAAAAATCGGAAAAAAATTCATAACTCGAATAATTTTTAACCAATTCTTTGTTTCTTGGTCGCAAATTAAAGAAGGATTAATGCTTCTTAAAATCTGACCAATACGAATTTTTTAAATAAATTTTTGATAGCCAGCGTCCCCACCCGCCCGTATCAGAAAAACGAAAATTGGAAAAAAAATCGGAAAAAAAATTCATAACTCGAATAATTTTTAACCAATTCTTTGTTTCTTGGTCGCAAATTAAAGAAATATTAATGCTTTTTAAAATCTGACCAATACGAATTTTTTAAATAAATTTTTGATAGCCAGCGTCCCCACCCGCCCGTATCAGAAAAACGAAAATTGGAAAAAAATCGGAAAAAAATTCATAACTCGAATAATTTTTAACCAATTCTTTGTTTCTTGGTCGCAAATTAAAGAAGGATTAATGCTTCTTAAAATCTGACCATTAAAAATTTTTTAAATAGATTTTTGATAGCCAGCGTCCCCACCCGCCCGTATCAGAAAAACGAAAATTGGAAAAAAATCGGAAAAAAATTCATAACTAGAATAATTTTTAACCAACTCTTTGTTGCTTGGTCGCAAATTAAAGGAGGATTAATTCTTCTGAAAATCTAATGATTAAAAATTTTTTAAATAGATTTTTGATAGCCAGCGTCCCCACCCGCCCGTATCAGAAAAACGAAAATTGGAAAAAAATCGGAAAAAAATTCATAACTCCAATAATTTTTAACCAATTCTTTGTTTCTTGGTCGCAAATTAAAGATGGATTAATGCTTCTTAAAATCTGACCATTAAAAATTTTTTAAATAGATTTTTGATAGCCAGCGTCCCCACCCGCCCGTATCAGAAAAACGAAAATTGGAAAAAAATCGGAAAAAAATTCATAACTCGAATAATTTTTAACCAATTCTTTGTTTCTTGGTCGCAAATTAAAGAAATATTAATGCTTTTTAAAATCTGACCAATACGAATTTTTTAAATAAATTTTTGATAGCCAGCGTCCCCACCCGCCCGTATCAGAAAAACGAAAAATGGAAAAAAATCGGAAAAAAATTCATAACTTGAATAATTTTTGACCAACTCTTTGTTTCTTGGTCGAAAATTAAAGGAGGATTAATGCTTCTTAAAATCTGACCATTAAAAATTTTTTAAATAAATTTTTGATAGCCAGCGTCCCCACCCGCCCGTATCAGAAAAACGAAAATTGGAAAAAAATCGGAAAAAAATTCATAACTCGAATAATTTTTGACCAACTCTTTGTTTCTTGGTCGCAAATTTAAAAAGGATTAATGCTTCTTAGAATCTGACCATTAAAAATTTTTTAAATAAATTTTTGATAGCCAGCGTCCCCACCCGCCCGTATCAGAAAAACGAAAATTGGAAAAAAATCGGAAAAAAATTCATAACTCGAATAATTTTCAACCAATTCTTTGTTTCTTGGTCGCAAATTAAAGAAGGATTAATGTTTTTTAAAATCTGACCAATACGAATTTTTTAACTAGATTTTTGATAGCCAGCGTCCCCACCCGCCCGTATCAGAAAAACGAAAATTGGAAAAAAATCGGAAAAAAATTCATAACTCGAATAATTTTTAACCAATTCTTTGTTTCTTGGTCGCAAATTAAAAGGGGTTATTGCTCCTTTGCATTGGACCAATACGAATTTTTTAAATAAATTTTTGATAGCCAGCGTCCCCACCCGCCCGTATCAGAAAAACGAAAATTGGAAAAAAATCGGAAAAAAATTCATAACTCGAATAATTTTTGACCAATTCTTTGTTTCTTCGTCGCGAATTAAAGAAAGATTAATGCTTCTTAAAATCTGAACATTAAAAATTTTTTAAATAAATTTTTGATAGCCAGCGTCCCCACCCGCCCGTATCAGAAAAACGAAAATTGGAAAAAAATCGGAAAAAAATTCATAACTCGAATAATTTTTGACCAACTCTTTGTTTCTTGGTCGCAAATTAAAGGAGGATTAATTCTTTTTAAAATCTGATGATTAAAAATTTTTTAAATAGATTTTTGATAGCCAGCGTCCCCACCCGCCCGTATCAGAAAAACGAAAATTGGAAAAAAATCGGAAAAAAATTCATAACTCGAATAATTTTTAACCAATTCTTTGTTTCTTGGTCGCAAATTAAAGGAGGATTAATTCTTCTTAAAATCTGATGATTAAAAATTTTTTAAATAGATTTTTGATAGGCAGCGTCCCCACCCGCCCGTATCAGAAAAACGAAAATTGGAAAAAAATCGGAAAAAAATTCATAACTCGAATAATTTTTAACCAATTCTTTGTTTCTTGGTCGCAAATTAAAGAAGGATTAATGCTTTTTGAAATCTGACAATTAAATATTTTTTAAATAGGTTTTTGATAGCCAGCGTCCCCACCCGCCCGTATCAGAAAAACGAAAATTGGAAAAAAATCGGAAAAAAATTCATTACTCGAATAATTTTTGACCAACTCTTTGTTTCTTGGTCGCAAATTAAAGGAGGATTAATGCTTCTTAGAATCTGACCATTAAAAATTTTTTAAATAGGTTTTTGATAGCCAGCGTCCCCACCCGCCCGTATCAGAAAAACGAAAATTGGAAAAAAATCGGAAAAAAATTCATAACTCGAATAATTTTAGACAAATTTTTTATTTCTTGGTCGCATATTAAAAAGGGGTTATTGCTCCTTTGCATTGGACCAATACGAATTTTTTAAATAAATTTTTGATAGCCAGCGTCCCCACCCGCCCGTATCAGAAAAACGAAAATTGGAAAAAAATCGGAAAAAAATTCATAACTCGAATAATTTTTGACCAACTCTTTGTTTCTTGGTCGCAAATTAAAGGAGGATTAATTCTTTTTAAAATCTGATGATTAAAAATTTTTTAAATAGATTTTTGATAGCCAGCGTCCCCACCCGCCCGTATCAGAAAAACGAAAATTGGAAAAAAATCGGAAAAAAATTCATAACTCGAATAATTTTTGACCAACTCTTTGTTTCTTGGTCGCAAATTAAAGGAGGATTAATTCTTTTTAAAATCTGATGATTAAAAATTTTTTAAATAGATTTTTGATAGCCAGCGTCCCCACCCGCCCGTATCAGAAAAACGAAAATTGGAAAAAAATCGGAAAAAAATTCATAACTCGAATAATTTTTAACCAATTCTTTGTTTCTTGGTCGCAAATTAAAGAAGGATTAATGCTTCTTAAAATCTGACCAATACGAATTTTTTAAATAAATTTTTGATAGCCAGCGTCCCCACCCGCCCGTATCAGAAAAACGAAAATTGGAAAAAAATCGGAAAAAAATTCATAACTCGAATAATTTTTAACCAATTCTTTGTTTCTTGGTCGCAAATTAAAGAAGGATTAATGTTTTTTAAAATCTGACCAATACGAATTTTTTAACTAGATTTTTGATAGCCAGCGTCCCCACCCGCCCGTATCAGAAAAACGAAAATTGGAAAAAAATCGGAAAAAAATTCATAACTCGAATAATTTTTAACCAATTCTTTGTTTCTTGGTCGCAAATTAAAAAGGGTTATTGCTCCTTTGCATTGGACCAATACGAATTTTTTAAATAAATTTTTGATAGCCAGCGTCCCCACCCGCCCGTATCAGAAAAACGAAAATTGGAAAAAAATCGGAAAAAAATTCATAACTCGAATAATTTTTGACCAATTCTTTGTTTCTTCGTCGCGAATTAAAGAAGGATTAATGCTTCTTAAAATCTGAACATTAAAAATTTTTTAAATAAATTTTTGATAGCCAGCGTCCCCACCCGCCCGTATCAGAAAAACGAAAATTGGAAAAAAATCGGAAAAAAATTCATAACTCGAATAATTTTTGAACAATTCTTTGTTTCTTCGTCGCGAATTAAAGAAGGATTAATGCTTCTTAAAATCTGAACATTAAAAATTTTTTAAATAAATTTTCGATAGCCAGCGTCCCCACCCGCCCGTATCAGAAAAACGAAAATTGGAAAAAAATCGGAAAAAAATTCATAACTCGAATAATTTTTGACCAACTCTTTGTTTCTTGGTCGCAAATTAAAAAGGGTTATTGCTCCTTTGCATTGGACCAATACGAATTTTTTAAATAAATTTTTGATAGCCAGCGTCCCCACCCGCCCGTATCAGAAAAACGAAAATTGGAAAAAAATCGGAAAAAAATTCATAACTCGAATAATTTTTAACCAATTCTTTGTTTCTTGGTCGCAAATTAAAGAAATATTAATGCTTTTTAAAATCTGACCAATACGAATTTTTTAAATAAATTTTTGATAGCCAGCGTCCCCACCCGCCCGTATCAGAAAAACGAAAATTGGAAAAAAATCGGAAAAAAATTCATAACTCGAATAATTTTTGACCAACTCTTTGTTTCTTGGTCGCAAATTAAAAAGGGGTTATTGCTCCTTTGCATTGGACCAATACGAATTTTTTAAATAAATTTTTGATAGCCAGCGTCCCCACCCGCCCGTATCAGAAAAACGAAAATTGGAAAAAAATCGGAAAAAAATTCATAACTCCAATAATTTTTAACCAATTCTTTGTTTCTTGGTCGCAAATTAAAGATGGATTAATGCTTCTTAAAATCTGATGATTAAAAATTTTTTAAATAGATTTTTGATAGCCAGCGTCCCCACCCGCCCGTATCAGAAAAACGAAAATTGGAAAAAAATCGGAAAAAAATTCATAACTCGAATAATTTTTAACCAATTCTTTGTTTCTTGGTCGCAAATTAAAGGAGGATTAATTCTTCTTAAAATCTGATGATTAAAAATTTTTTAAATAGATTTTTGATAGGCAGCGTCCCCACCCGCCCGTATCAGAAAAACGAAAATTGGAAAAAAATCGGAAAAAAATTCATAACTCGAATAATTTTTAACCAATTCTTTGTTTCTTGGTCGCAAATTAAAGAAGGATTAATGCTTTTTGAAATCTGACAATTAAATATTTTTTAAATAGGTTTTTGATAGCCAGCGTCCCCACCCGCCCGTATCAGAAAAACGAAAATTGGAAAAAAATCGGAAAAAAATTCATAACTCGAATAATTTTTAACCAATTCTTTGTTTCTTGGTCGCAAATTAAAGAAATATTAATGCTTTTTAAAATCTGACCAATACGAATTTTTTAAATAAATTTTTGATAGCCAGCGTCCCCACCCGCCCGTATCAGAAAAACGAAAATTGGAAAAAAATCGGAAAAAAATTCATAACTCGAATAATTTTTAACCAATTCTTTGTTTCTTGGTCGCAAATTAAAGAAGGATTAATGCTTTTTGAAATCTGACAATTAAATATTTTTTAAATAGGTTTTTGATAGCCAGCGTCCCCACCCGCCCGTATCAGAAAAACGAAAATTGGAAAAAAATCGGAAAAAAATTCATAACTCGAATAATTTTTAACCAATTCTTTGTTTCTTGGTCGCAAATTAAAGAAGGATTAATGCTTCTTAAAATCTGACCATTAAAAATTTTTTAAATAGATTTTTGATAGCCAGCGTCCCCACCCGCCCGTATCAGAAAAACGAAAATTGGAAAAAAATCGGAAAAAAATTCATAACTCGAATAATTTTTAACCAATTCTTTGTTTCTTGGTCGCAAATTAAAGAAATATTAATGCTTTTTAAAATCTGACCAATACGAATTTTTTAAATAAATTTTTGATAGCCAGCGTCCCCACCCGCCCGTATCAGAAAAACGAAAATTGGAAAAAAATCGGAAAAAAATTCATAACTCGAATAATTTTTAACCAATTCTTTGTTTCTTGGTCGCAAATTAAAGAAGGATTAATGCTTTTTGAAATCTGACAATTAAATATTTTTTAAATAGGTTTTTGATAGCCAGCGTCCCCACCCGCCCGTATCAGAAAAACGAAATTTGGAAAAAAATCGGAAAAAAATTCATAACTCGAATAATTTTTAACCAATTCTTTGTTTCTTGGTCGCAAATTAAAGAAGGATTAATGCTTCTTAAAATCTGACCAATACGAATTTTTTAAATAAATTTTTGATAGCCAGCGTCCCCACCCGCCCGTATCAGAAAAACGAAAATTGGAAAAAAAATCGGAAAAAAATTCATAACTCGAATAATTTTTAACCAATTCTTTGTTTCTTGGTCGCAAATTAAAGAAATATTAATGCTTTTTAAAATCTGACCAATACGAATTTTTTAAATAAATTTTTGATAGCCAGCGTCCCCACCCGCCCGTATCAGAAAAACGAAAATTGGAAAAAAATCGGAAAAAAATTCATAACTCGAATAATTTTTAACCAATTCTTTGTTTCTTGGTCGCAAATTAAAGAAGGATTAATGCTTTTTGAAATCTGACAATTAAATATTTTTTAAATAGGTTTTTGATAGCCAGCGTCCCCACCCGCCCGTATCAGAAAAACGAAAATTGGAAAAAAATCGGAAAAAAATTCATAACTCGAATAATTTTTAACCAATTCTTTGTTTCTTGGTCGCAAATTAAAGAAATATTAATGCTTTTTAAAATCTGACCAATACGAATTTTTTAAATAAATTTTTGATAGCCAGCGTCCCCACCCGCCCGTATCAGAAAAACGAAAATTGGAAAAAAATCGGAAAAAAATTCATAACTCGAATAATTTTTAACCAATTCTTTGTTCCTTGGTCGCAAATTAAAGAAGGATTAATGCTTCTTAAAATCTGACCATTAAAAATTTTTTAAATAGATTTTTGATAGCCAGCGTCCCCACCCGCCCGTATCAGAAAAACGAAAATTGGAAAAAAATCGGAAAAAAATTCATAACTCGAATAATTTTTAACCAATTCTTTGTTTCTTGGTCGCAAATTAAAGAAGGATTAATGCTTTTTGAAATCTGACAATTAAATATTTTTTAAATAGGTTTTTGATAGCCAGCGTCCCCACCCGCCCGTATCAGAAAAACGAAAATTGGAAAAAAATCGGAAAAAAATTCATTACTCGAATAATTTTTGACCAACTCTTTGTTTCTTGGTCGCAAATTAAAGGAGGATTAATGCTTCTTAGAATCTGACCATTAAAAATTTTTTAAATAGGTTTTTGATAGCCAGCGTCCCCACCCGCCCGTATCAGAAAAACGAAAATTGGAAAAAAATCGGAAAAAAATTCATAACTCGAATAATTTTTAACCAATTCTTTGTTTCTTGGTCGCAAATTAAAGGAGGATTAATGCTTTTTGAAATCTGACAATTAAATATTTTTTAAATAAATTTTTGATAGCCAGCGTCCCCACCCGCCCGTATCAGAAAAACGAAAATTGGAAAAAAGTCGGAAAAAAATTCATAACGCGAATAATTTTTGACCAATTCTTTGTTTCCTGGTTGCAAATTAAAAAGGGGTTATTGCTCCTTTGCATTGGATCAATACGAATTTTTTAAATAAATTTTTGATAGCCAGCGTCCCCACCCGCCCGTATCAGAAAAACGAAAATTGGAAAAAAATCGGAAAAAAATTCATAACTCGAATAATTTTTGACCAACTCTTTGTTTCTTGGTCGCAAATTAAAGAAGGATTAATGCTTTTTAAAATCTGACCAATACGAATTTTTTAAATAAATTTTTGATAGCCAGCGTCTCCACCCGCCCGTATCAGAAAAACGAAAATTGGAAAAAAATCGGAAAAAAATTCATAACTCGAATAATTTTTAACCAATTCTTTGTTTCTTGGTCGCAAATTAAAGGAGGATTAATGCTTTTTGAAATCTGACAATTAAATATTTTTTAAATAGGTTTTTGATAGCCAGCGTCCCCACCCGCCCGTATCAGAAAAACGAAAATTGGAAAAAAATCGGAAAAAAATTCATAACTCGAATAATTTTTAACCAACTCTTTGTTGCTTGGTCGCAAATTAAAGGAGGATTAATTCTTCTGAAAATCTAATGATTAAAAATTTTTTAAATAAATTTTTGATAGCCAGCGTCCCCACCCGCCCGTATCAGAAAAACGAAATTTGGAAAAAAATCGGAAAAAAATTCATAACTCGAATAATTTTTAACCAATTCTTTGTTTCTTGGTCGCAAATTAAAGAAGGATTAATGCTTCTTAAAATCTGACCAATACGAATTTTTTAAATAAATTTTTGATAGCCAGCGTCCCCACCCGCCCGTATCAGAAAAACGAAAATTGGAAAAAAAATCGGAAAAAAATTCATAACTCGAATAATTTTTAACCAATTCTTTGTTTCTTGGTCGCAAATTAAAGAAATATTAATGCTTTTTAAAATCTGACCAATACGAATTTTTTAAATAAATTTTTGATAGCCAGCGTCCCCACCCGCCCGTATCAGAAAAACGAAAATTGGAAAAAAATCGGAAAAAAATTCATAACTCGAATAATTTTTAACCAATTCTTTGTTTCTTGGTCGCAAATTAAAGAAGGATTAATGCTTTTTGAAATCTGACAATTAAATATTTTTTAATTAGGTTTTTGATAGCCAGCGTCCCCACCCGCCCGTATCAGAAAAACGAAAATTGGAAAAAAATCGGAAAAAAATTCATTACTCGAATAATTTTTGATCAACTCTTTGTTTCTTGGTCGCAAATTAAAGAAGGATTAATGCTTCTTAAAATCTGACCATTAAAAATTTTTTAAATAGATTTTTGATAGCCAGCGTCCCCACCCGCCCGTATCAGAAAAACGAAAGTTGGAAAAAAATCGGAAAAAAATTCATAACTCGAATAATTTTTGACCAACTCTTTGTTTCTTGGTCGCAAATTATAAAGGGGTTATTGCTCCTTTGCATTGAACAAATACGAATTTTTTAAATAAATTTTTGATAGCCAGCGTCCCCACCCGCCAGTATCAGAAAAACGAAAATTGGAAAAAAATCGGAAAAAAATTCATAACTCGAATAATTTTTGATCAACTCTTTGTTTCTTGGTCGCAAACTAAAGGAGGATTAATGCTTCTTAGAATCTGACCATTAAAAATTTTTTAAATAAATTTTTGATAGCCAGCGTCCCCACCCGCCCGTATCAGAAAAACGAAAATTGGAAAAAAATCGGAAAAAAATTCATAACTCGAATAATTTTTAACCAATTCTTTGTTTCTTGGTCGCAAATTAAAGAAGGATTAATGCTTCTTAAAATCTGACCATTACAAAATTTTTTAAATAAATTTTTGATAGCCAGCGTCCCCACCCGCCCGTATTAGAAAAACGAAAATTGGAAAAAAAATCGGAAAAAAATTCATAACTCGAATAATTTTTAACCAATTCTTTGTTTCTTGGTCGCAAATTAAAGGAGGATTAATGCTTTTTGAAATCTGACAATTAAATATTTTTTAAATAGGTTTTTGATAGCCAGCGTCCCCACCCGCCCGTATCAGAAAAACGAAAATTGGAAAAAAATCGGAATTCATAACTCGAATAATTTTTAACCAACTCTTTGTTGCTTGGTCGCAAATTAAAGGAGGATTAATTCTTCTGAAAATCTAATGATTAAAAATTTTTTAAATAGATTTTTGATAGCCAGCGTCCCCACCCGCCCGTATCAGAAAAACGAAAATTGGAAAAAAATCGGAAAAAAATTCATAACTTCAATAATTTTTAACCAATTCTTTGTTTCTTGGTCGCAAATTAAAGAAGGATTAATGCTTCCTAAAATCTGACCATTAAAAATTTTTTAAATAAATTTTTGATAGCCAGCGTCCCCACCCGCCCGTATCAGAAAAACGAAAATTGGAAAAAAATCGGAAAAAAATTCATAACTCGAATAATTTTTAACCAATTCTTTGTTTCTTGGTCGCAAATTAAAGAAGGATTAATGCTTCTTAAAATCTGACCAATACGAATTTTTTAAATAAATTTTTGATAGCCAGCGTCCCCACCCGCCCGTATCAGAAAAACGAAATTTGGAAAAAAATCGGAAAAAAATTCATAACTCGAATAATTTTTAACCAATTCTTTGTTTCTTGGTCGCAAATTAAAGAAGGATTAATGCTTCTTAAAATCTGACCAATACGAATTTTTTAAATAAATTTTTGATAGCCAGCGTCCCCACCCGCCCGTATCAGAAAAACGAAAATTGGAAAAAAAATCGGAAAAAAATTCATAACTCGAATAATTTTTAACCAATTCTTTGTTTCTTGGTCGCAAATTAAAGAAATATTAATGCTTTTTAAAATCTGACCAATACGAATTTTTTAAATAAATTTTTGATAGCCAGCGTCCCCACCCGCCCGTATCAGAAAAACGAAAATTGGAAAAAAATCGGAAAAAAATTCATAACTCGAATAATTTTTAACCAATTCTTTGTTTCTTGGTCGCAAATTAAAGAAGGATTAATGCTTCTTAAAATCTGACCATTAAAAATTTTTTAAATAGATTTTTGATAGCCAGCGTCCCCACCCGCCCGTATCAGAAAAACGAAAATTGGAAAAAAATCGGAAAAAAATTCATAACTAGAATAATTTTTAACCAACTCTTTGTTGCTTGGTCGCAAATTAAAGGAGGATTAATTCTTCTGAAAATCTAATGATTAAAAATTTTTTAAATAGATTTTTGATAGCCAGCGTCCCCACCCGCCCGTATCAGAAAAACGAAAATTGGAAAAAAATCGGAAAAAAATTCATAACTCCAATAATTTTTAACCAATTCTTTGTTTCTTGGTCGCAAATTAAAGATGGATTAATGCTTCTTAAAATCTGACCATTAAAAATTTTTTAAATAGATTTTTGATAGCCAGCGTCCCCACCCGCCCGTATCAGAAAAACGAAAATTGGAAAAAAATCGGAAAAAAATTCATAACTCGAATAATTTTTAACCAATTCTTTGTTTCTTGGTCGCAAATTAAAGAAATATTAATGCTTTTTAAAATCTGACCAATACGAATTTTTTAAATAAATTTTTGATAGCCAGCGTCCCCACCCGCCCGTATCAGAAAAACGAAAAATGGAAAAAAATCGGAAAAAAATTCATAACTTGAATAATTTTTGACCAACTCTTTGTTTCTTGGTCGAAAATTAAAGGAGGATTAATGCTTCTTAAAATCTGACCATTAAAAATTTTTTAAATAAATTTTTGATAGCCAGCGTCCCCACCCGCCCGTATCAGAAAAACGAAAATTGGAAAAAAATCGGAAAAAAATTCATAACTCGAATAATTTTTGACCAACTCTTTGTTTCTTGGTCGCAAATTTAAAAAGGATTAATGCTTCTTAGAATCTGACCATTAAAAATTTTTTAAATAAATTTTTGATAGCCAGCGTCCCCACCCGCCCGTATCAGAAAAACGAAAATTGGAAAAAAATCGGAAAAAAATTCATAACTCGAATAATTTTCAACCAATTCTTTGTTTCTTGGTCGCAAATTAAAGAAGGATTAATGTTTTTTAAAATCTGACCAATACGAATTTTTTAACTAGATTTTTGATAGCCAGCGTCCCCACCCGCCCGTATCAGAAAAACGAAAATTGGAAAAAAATCGGAAAAAAATTCATAACTCGAATAATTTTTAACCAATTCTTTGTTTCTTGGTCGCAAATTAAAAAGGGGTTATTGCTCCTTTGCATTGGACCAATACGAATTTTTTAAATAAATTTTTGATAGCCAGCGTCCCCACCCGCCCGTATCAGAAAAACGAAAATTGGAAAAAAATCGGAAAAAAATTCATAACTCGAATAATTTTTGACCAATTCTTTGTTTCTTCGTCGCGAATTAAAGAAAGATTAATGCTTCTTAAAATCTGAACATTAAAAATTTTTTAAATAAATTTTTGATAGCCAGCGTCCCCACCCGCCCGTATCAGAAAAACGAAAATTGGAAAAAAATCGGAAAAAAATTCATAACTCGAATAATTTTTAACCAATTCTTTGTTTCTTGGTCGCAAATTAAAGGAGGATTAATTCTTCTTAAAATCTGATGATTAAAAATTTTTTAAATAGATTTTTGATAGGCAGCGTCCCCACCCGCCCGTATCAGAAAAACGAAAATTGGAAAAAAATCGGAAAAAAATTCATAACTCGAATAATTTTTAACCAATTCTTTGTTTCTTGGTCGCAAATTAAAGAAGGATTAATGCTTTTTGAAATCTGACAATTAAATATTTTTTAAATAGGTTTTTGATAGCCAGCGTCCCCACCCGCCCGTATCAGAAAAACGAAAATTGGAAAAAAATCGGAAAAAAATTCATTACTCGAATAATTTTTGACCAACTCTTTGTTTCTTGGTCGCAAATTAAAGGAGGATTAATGCTTCTTAGAATCTGACCATTAAAAATTTTTTAAATAGGTTTTTGATAGCCAGCGTCCCCACCCGCCCGTATCAGAAAAACGAAAATTGGAAAAAAATCGGAAAAAAATTCATAACTCGAATAATTTTTAACCAATTCTTTGTTTCTTGGTCGCAAATTAAAGGAGGATTAATGCTTTTTGAAATCTGACAATTAAATATTTTTTAAATAAATTTTTGATAGCCAGCGTCCCCACCCGCCCGTATCAGAAAAACGAAAATTGGAAAAAAGTCGGAAAAAAATTCATAACGCGAATAATTTTTGACCAATTCTTTGTTTCCTGGTTGCAAATTAAAAAGGGGTTATTGCTCCTTTGCATTGGATCAATACGAATTTTTTAAATAAATTTTTGATAGCCAGCGTCCCCACCCGCCCGTATCAGAAAAACGAAAATTGGAAAAAAATCGGAAAAAAATTCATAACTCGAATAATTTTTGACCAACTCTTTGTTTCTTGGTCGCAAATTAAAGGAGGATTAATGCTTTTTGAAATCTGACAATTAAATATTTTTTAAATAGGTTTTTGATAGCCAGCGTCCCCACCCGCCCGTATCAGAAAAACGAAAATTGGAAAAAAATCGGAAAAAAATTCATAACTCGAATAATTTTTAACCAACTCTTTGTTGCTTGGTCGCAAATTAAAGGAGGATTAATTCTTCTGAAAATCTAATGATTAAAAATTTTTTAAATAAATTTTTGATAGCCAGCGTCCCCACCCGCCCGTATCAGAAAAACGAAATTTGGAAAAAAATCGGAAAAAAATTCATAACTCGAATAATTTTTAACCAATTCTTTGTTTCTTGGTCGCAAATTAAAGAAGGATTAATGCTTCTTAAAATCTGACCAATACGAATTTTTTAAATAAATTTTTGATAGCCAGCGTCCCCACCCGCCCGTATCAGAAAAACGAAAATTGGAAAAAAAAATCGGAAAAAAATTCATAACTCGAATAATTTTTAACCAATTCTTTGTTTCTTGGTCGCAAATTAAAGAAATATTAATGCTTTTTAAAATCTGACCAATACGAATTTTTTAAATAAATTTTTGATAGCCAGCGTCCCCACCCGCCCGTATCAGAAAAACGAAAATTGGAAAAAAATCGGAAAAAAATTCATAACTCGAATAATTTTTGACCAACTCTTTGTTTCTTGGTCGAAAATTAAAGGAGGATTAATGCTCCATAAAATCTGATGATTAAAAATTTTTTAAATAGATTTTTGATAGCCAGCGTCCCCACCCGCCCGTATCAGAAAAACGAAAATTGGAAAAAAGTCGGAAAAAAATTCATTACTCGAATAATTTTTGACCAATTCTTTGTTTCCTGGTTGCAAATTAAAAAGGGGTTATTGCTTCTTTGCTTTGGATCAATACGAATTTTTTAAATAAATTTTTGATAGCCAGCGTCCCCACCCGCCCGTATCAGTAAAACGAAAATTGGAAAAAAATCGGAAAAAAATTCATAACTCGAATAATTTTTAACCAATTCTTTGTTTTTTGGTCGCAAATTGAAGAAGGATTAATGCTTCTTAGAATCTGACCATTAAAAATTTTTTAAATAAATTTTTGATAGCCAGCGTCCCCACCCGCCCGTATCAGAAAAACGAAAATTGGAAAAAAATCGGAAAAAAATTCATAACTCGAATAATTTTTGACCAACTCTTTGTTTCCTGGTCGCAAATTAAAAAGTGGTTATTGCTTTTTTTCATTGGACCAATACGAATTTTTTAAATAAATTTTTGATAGCCAGCGTCCCCACCCGCCCGTATCAGAAAAACGAAAAATGGAAAAAAATCGGAAAAAAATTCATAACTTGAATAATTTTTGACCAACTCTTTGTTTCTTGGTCGAAAATTAAAGGAGGATTAATGCTCCATAAAATCTGATGATTAAAAATTTTTTAAATAGATTTTTGATAGCCAGCGTCCCCACCCGCCCGTATCAGAAAAACGAAAATTGGAAAAAAGTCGGAAAAAAATTCATTACTCGAATAATTTTTGACCAACTCTTTGTTTCCTGGTCGCAAATTAAAGAAGGATTAATGCTTCTTAAAATCTGACCATTAAAAATTTTTTAAATAAATTTTTGATAGCCAGCGTCTCCACCCGCCCGTATCAGAAAAACGAAAATTGGAAAAAAATCGGAAAAAAATTCATAACTCGAATAATTTTTGACCAACTCTTTGTTTCTTGGTCGCAAATTAAAGGAGGATAATTGCTTTTTAAAATCTGACAATTAAATATTTTTTAAACAAATTTTTGATAGCCAGCGTCCCCACCCGCCCGTATCGGAAAAACGAAAATTGGAAAAAAATCGGAAAAAAATTCATAACTGGAATAATTTTTGACCAATTCTTTGTTTCTTGGTCTCATATTAAAGGAGGATTAATGCTTCTTAAAATGAGACAATTAAAAATTTTTTAAATAGATTTTTGATAGCCAGCGTCCCCACCCGCCCGTATCAGAAAAACGAAAATTGGAAAAAAGTCGGAAAAAAATTCATAACTCGAATAATTTTTGACCAACTCTTTGTTTCTTGGTCGCAAATTAAAGGAGGATTAATGCTTTTTAAAATCTGACAATTAAATATTTTTTAAACAAATTTTTGATAGCCAGCGTCCCCACCCGCCCGTATCAGAAAAACGAAAATTGGAAAAAAATCGGAAGGAAATTCATAACTCGAATAATTTTTAACCAATTCTTTGTTTCTTGGTCGCAAATTAAAGAAGGAATAATGCTTTTTAAAATCTGACCAATACGAATTTTTTAAATAAATTTTTGATAGCCAGCGTCCCCACCCGCCCGTATCAGAAAAACGAAAATTGGAAAAAAATCGGAAAAAAATTCATAACTCGAATAATTTTTAACCAATTCTTTGTTTCTTGGTCGCAAATTAAAGAAGGAATAATGCTTTTTAAAATCTGACTAATACGAATTTTTTAAATAAATTTTTGATAGCCAGCGTCCCCACCCGCCCGTATCAGAAAAACGAAATTTGGAAAAAAATCGGAAAAAATTCATATCTCGAATAATTTTTGACCAACTCTTTGTTGCTTGGTCGCAAATTAAAGGAGGATTAATTCTTCTTAAAATCTAATGATTAAAAATTTTTTAAATAGATTTTTGATAGCCAGCGTCCCCACCCGCCCGTATCAGAAAAACGAAAATTGGAAAAAAATCGGAAAAAAATTCATAACTCGAATAATTTTTAACCAACTCTTTGTTGCTTGGTCGCAAATTAAAGGAGGATTAATTCTTCTGAAAATCTAATGATTAAAAATTTTTTAAATAGATTTTTGATAGCCAGCGTCCCCACCCGCCCGTATCAGAAAAACGAAAATTGGAAAAAAATCGGAAAAAAATTCATAACTCCAATAATTTTTAACCAATTCTTTGTTTCTTGGTCGCAAATTAAAGAAGGATTAATGCTTCCTAAAATCTGACCATTAAAAATTTTTTAAATAAATTTTTGATAGCCAGCGTCCCCACCCGCCCGTATCAGAAAAACGAAATTTGGAAAAAAATCGGAAAAAAATTCATAACTCGAATAATTTTTAACCAATTCTTTGTTTCTTGGTCGCAAATTAAAGAAGGATTAATGCTTCTTAAAATCTGACCATTAAAAATTTTTTAAATAGATTTTTGATAGCCAGCGTCCCCACCCGCCCGTATCAGAAAAACAAAAATTGGAAAAAAATCGGAAAAAAATTCATAACTCCAATAATTTTTAACCAATTCTTTGTTTCTTGGTCGCAAATTAAAGAAGGAATAATGCTTTTTAAAATCTGACCAATACGAATTTTTTAAATAAATTTTTGATAGCCAGCGTCCCCACCCGCCCGTATCAGAAAAACGAAATTTGGAAAAAAATCGGAAAAAAATTCATATCTCGAATAATTTTTGACCAACTCTTTGTTTCTTGGTCGCAAATTAAAGGAGGATTAATGCTCCATAAAATCTGATGATTAAAAATTTTTTAAATAGATTTTTGATAGCCAGCGTCCCCACCCGCCCGTATCAGAAAAACGAAAATTGGAAAAAAGTCGGAAAAAAATTCATAACTCGAATAATTTTTGACCAATTCTTTGTTTCTTGGTCGCAAAGTAAAGAAGGATTAATGCTTTTTAAAATCTGACCAATACGAATTTTTTAAATAAATTTTTGATAGCCAGCGTCCCCACCCGCCCGTATCAGAAAAACGAAATTTGGAAAAAAATCGGAAAAAAATTCATAACTCGAATAATTTTTAACCAATTCTTTGTTTCTTGGTCGCAAATTAAAGAAGGATTAATGCTTCTTAAAATCTGACCAATACGAATTTTTTAAATAAATTTTTGATAGCCAGCGTCCCCACCCGCCCGTATCAGAAAAACGAAAATTGGAAAAAAATCGGAAAAAAATTCATAACTTGAATAATTTTTGACTAACTCTTTGTTTCTTGGTCGAAAATTAAAGGAGGATTAATGCTCCATAAAATCTGATGATTAAAAATTTTTTAAATAGATTTTTGATGGCCAGCGTCCCCACCCGCCCGTATCAGAAAAACGAAAATTGGAAAAAAAATCGGAAAAAAATTCATAACTCGAATAATTTTTAACCAATTCTTTGTTTCTTGGTCGCAAATTAAAGAAATATTAATGCTTTTTAAAATCTGACCAATACGAATTTTTTAAATAAATTTTTGATAGCCAGCGTCCCCACCCGCCCGTATCAGAAAAACGAAAATTGGAAAAAAATCGGAAAAAAATTCATAACTCGAATAATTTTTAACCAATTCTTTGTTTCTTGGTCGCAAATTAAAGAAATATTAATGCTTTTTAAAATCTGACCAATACGAATTTTTTAAATAAATTTTTGATAGCCAGCGTCCCCACCCGCCCGTATCAGAAAAACGAAAATTGGAAAAAAATCGGAAAAAAATTCATAACTCGAATAATTTTTGACCAACTCTTTGTTTCCTGGTCGCAAATTAAAAAGTGGTTATTGCTTTTTTTCATTGGACCAATACGAATTTTTTAAATAAATTTTTGATAGCCAGCGTCCCCACCCGCCCGTATCAGAAAAACGAAAAATGGAAAAAAATCGGAAAAAAATTCATAACTTGAATAATTTTTGACCAACTCTTTGTTTCTTGGTCGAAAATTAAAGGAGGATTAATGCTCCATAAAATCTGATGATTAAAAATTTTTTAAATAGATTTTTGATAGCCAGCGTCCCCACCCGCCCGTATCAGAAAAACGAAAATTGGAAAAAAGTCGGAAAAAAATTCATTACTCGAATAATTTTTGACCAATTCTTTGTTTCCTGGTTGCAAATTAAAAAGGGGTTATTGCTTCTTTGCTTTGGATCAATACGAATTTTTTAAATAAATTTTTGATAGCCAGCGTCCCCACCCGCCCGTATCAGAAAAACAAAAATTGGAAAAAAATCGGAAAAAAATTCATAACTCGAATAATTTTTAACCAACTCTTTGTTGCTTGGTCGCAAATTAAAGGAGGATTAATTCTTCTGAAAATCTAATGATTAAAAATTTTTTAAATAGATTTTTGATAGCCAGCGTCCCCACCCGCCCGTATCAGAAAAACGAAAATTGGAAAAAATCGGAAAAAAATTCATAACTCCAATAATTTTTAACCAATTCTTTGTTTCTTGGTCGCAAATTAAAGAAGGATTAATTCTTCTGAAAATCTAATGATTAAAAATTTTTTAAATAGATTTTTGATAGCCAGCGTCCCCACCCGCCCGTATCAGAAAAACGAAAATTGGAAAAAAATCGGAAAAAAATTCATAACTCCAATAATTTTTAACCAATTCTTTGTTTCTTGGTCGCAAATTAAAGAAGGATTAATGCTTCTTAAAATCTGACCATTAAAAATTTTTTAAATAGATTTTTGATAGCCAGCGTCCCCACCCGCCCGTATCAGAAAAACGAAAATTGGAAAAAAATCGGAAAAAAATTCATAACTTGAATAATTTTTGACCAACTCTTTGTTTCTTGGTCGCAAATTAAAGGAGGATTAATGCTTTTTAAAATCTGACAATTAAATATTTTTTAAACAAATTTTTGATAGCCAGCGTCCCCACCCGCCCGTATCAGAAAAACGAAAATTGGAAAAAAGTCGGAAAAAAATTCATAACTCGAATAATTTTTGACCAACTCTTTGTTTCTTGGTCGCAAATTAAAGGAGGATTAATGCTTTTTAAAATCTGACAATTAAATATTTTTTAAACAAATTTTTGATAGCCAGCGTCCCCACCCGCCCGTATCAGAAAAACGAAAATTGGAAAAAAGTCGGAAAAAAATTCATAACTCGAATAATTTTTGACCAACTCTTTGTTTCTTGGTCGCAAATTAAAGGAGGATTAATGCTTTTTAAAATCTGACAATTAAATATTTTTTAAACAAATTTTTGATATCCAGCGTCCCCACCCGCCCGTATCAGAAAAACGAAAATTGGAAAAAAATCGGAAAGAAATTCATAACTCGAATAATTTTTAACCAATTCTTTGTTTCTTGGTCGCAAATTAAAGAAGGAATAATGCTTTTTAAAATCTGACCAATACGAATTTTTTAAATAAATTTTTGATAGCCAGCGTCCCCACCCGCCCGTATCAGAAAAACGAAATTTGGAAAAAAATCGGAAAAAAATTCATAACTCGAATAATTTTTGACCAACTCTTTGTTTCTTGGTCGCAAATTAAAGGAGGATTAATGCTCCATAAAATCTGATGATTAAAAATTTTTTAAATAGATTTTTGATAGCCAGCGTCCCTACCCGCCCGTATCAGAAAAACGAAAATTGGAAAAAAGTCGGAAAAAAATTCATAACTCGAATAATTTTTGACCAATTCTTTGTTTCTTGGTCGCAAATTAAAGAAGGATTAATGCTTTTTAAAATCTGACCAATACGAATTTTTTAAATAAATTTTTGATAGCCAGCGTCCCCACCCGCCCGTATCAGAAAAACGAAAATTGGAAAAAAGTCGGAAAAAAATTCATAACGCGAATAATTTTTGACCAATTCTTTGTTTCCTGGTTGCAAATTAAAAAGGGGTTATTGCTCCTTTGCATTGGATCAATACGAATTTTTTAAATAAATTTTTGATAGCCAGCGTCCCCACCCGCCCGTATCAGAAAAACGAAAATTGGAAAAAAATCGGAAAAAAATTCATAACTCGAATAATTTTTAACCAATTCTTTGTTTCTTGGTCGCAAATTAAAGAAGGATTAATGCTTCTTAAAATCTGACAATTAAATATTTTTTAAATAGGTTTTTGATAGCCAGCGTCCCCACCCGCCCGTATCAGAAAAACGAAAATTGGAAAAAAATCGGAAAAAAATTCATAACTCGAATAATTTTTAACCAACTCTTTGTTGCTTGGTCGCAAATTAAAGGAGGATTAATTCTTCTTAAAATTTTATGATTAAAAATTTTTTAAATAGATTTTTGATAGCCAGCGTCCCCACCCGCCCGTATCAGAAAAACGAAAATTGGAAAAAAGTCGGAAAAAAATTCATTACTCGAATAATTTTTGACCAACTCTTTGTTTCCTGGTCGCAAATTAAAGAAGGATTAATGCTTCTTAAAATCTGACCATTAAAAATTTTTTAAATAAATTTTTGATAGCCAGCGTCCCCACCCGCCCGTATCAGAAAAACGAAAATTGGAAAAAAAATCGGAAAAAAATTCATAACTCGAATAATTTTTTACCAATTCTTTGTTTCTTGGTCGCAAATTAAAGAAGGATTAATGCTTTTTAAAATCTGACCAATACGAATTTTTTAAATAAATTTTTGATAGCCAGCGTCCCCACCCGCCCGTATCAGAAAAACGAAAATTGGAAAAAAATCGGAAAAAAATTCATAACTCGAATAATTTTTGACCAACTCTTTGTTTCTTGGTCGCAAATTGAAGGGGGCTTATTGCTGTTTAAAATGTGACTTTTGTAATTTTTTTCTATAAACTGTAATAGCTAGCGTACGTTATTTTGCGTTGATTGAACCGTATAGGGCCACCGCGCTACTATGTGTGTCGGTGCCTATGGATTCTTCTGATGGCTCGCGGGCGGCGGGTCGCTAGTTTTACCGAACTAATTTATACATAAAATATTCAATACCGTACCTTAAGTTTTTAGCACTTAAACTATTTTAAAAATTTTACAACAACAGTGACTGAAAATGGAAGAAAAACTTTCGTAACTGCATAAAAATTCTATACACATTTTATTTAAACTTAAAGATGAGTAAAAAAATATAGCAATATAAAAAATTTTTCATGAACTTGCATTATTTCCACATAGCATAATCTGAAAAAAAAATAATAATTTTACTACTTAAAATATTATCACTGTCGAACAAATTTAAAACGCATATTTTTCCAAGTAAAATGTTAAAAATTCAAATGAGTACAAAAAAAAGTTTTATTTCTTCAAAAATCCTCTGGAAAATTCATCAGCTTTTCGACTGGGTTCCGTATAATTGTTTTCTTGTCGAAAATATCCTGAAACTCCAATATATTTCTAAAATTTTTAATTATTTTAAATTAATTGAAATTCTCTTGGAAAATTGTCTTGAAAAATTTTTCAAAAATACCCCAGCGGAAAATATTTTCAGAATATTCCGATGTAGAATTTCCAAGAGGGGAATTTTTCAAAGAATTTTATTGTGTCCAAGTGAAAAAAGTTACCTGAGAAAATAATTTTTTTTTTTCTTTAATAAACAGTATTATCGGCTGCGTTAAGGTCCCGTTTTGATAGCATATTTTTTAACCACATTGCAGATTGTTTTAATGTTCTCTTTCTGTCGGGGTCGTTAAAATCAACATGTACAATTCCAAAACGTTCACTAGAAAATATTATATCAATTATATATAATAATAGATGAAGGCAAAAAGAAAATGTTTGCTACTTTAAAATTTTGTCGTTTTTATAAATATTAAATATTTGTATAAGTAACAATTCAAGGAAAAATTAAAATTCAACAAACAATTGCTAAAAATTAAAATACTTAATCCATTAACGGTTGAAATTTAAAAAAGTCAATGCCGAAATCAGCGGCCTTAAAAAATCAGAGAATTATAAGATTTAGTTAAATTTAACGAATTTTTCAAAATTGCGGTCCGCCATATTGGATCCGCCATTTTGAATTTTAAAAATGTAGCTTGCCATAAAAAGTCCCTACAATCTTGAGATAAAAGATTCTTGCAAGCATATTACGAAATGTTGCAAAATAGTTGAAAGCTTACAGCAAAATATTTCTTAAATTAAATAGAATTTATTTCTATTTTTCTTTATTTTATTTACTTATCTTTTTATCTATTTATCTCGTTAAAAAAATTTTTACGCTAATATACACGCCCCGCTAAATATTTGAACTTCAAATCTTTATCAGCACTATTGAATACGTAATCTATCGTGAAAAGAATTTCAAGATCAAAACAATTTGTTACAGATCTAATCAGTCATAATCTTTTGATAAATTAAAGAAATAAAGAAATTCAGTTCCTTGTCTCGATAATCAAAATGATTGAAATATTACCTGTATCCTCTATCCCATTCGAAATTATCAAGAAGACTCCAAACAGTGTACGCCTTGACATTACAACCATCCTTATGAATAGCCATCAATAGTGCCTTCAAATAAACCTTTATACCATTCAATCGTTGCACATCGTCTAGAACAGCTGAATTGGAAAATCCATTCTCCATTACATAGACCGGTGGATTTGCGTATTCTTCCTTTATTCTATTGAGAATTGATCTAAAACCCTCGGGTACGATCTACAATACGAAATTTTTTTGCAGATCGTACCCGACGTTTTTTTTTTTTTTTTTTTTTTTTTGATTATTCACCTAGTAAAGAGTCTCAACTTACAAAAAAATATTCGCTCTCAGTTGTTGGCCAATTTGGATCAACGGTTAAATTTATGTCCAGATCGTTAAAGAACGGTCCAATGTATCCTGTTCTATTTTGTATAATTCTTGCCGTATAGTGATTTAAGGCGAAAAAGTCAGCTGTACCCCTAAGTGCAATGAGACACAACTTGAATCTAAAGGTATTATTTATATTTCGTGCTTTTTGAATGGTGAGTATTTACCTGATGTAGGAAATCCACTTTTGGGAGAAATTGGGTAGTCTGGACTGCGACCAACCTTGGAGTAAACTCTTCCTCCTTATTATATCCTTCATTATTTCTGGATAGTCGCCATTTTTTGAAAAAATTGGATGTGCTGTCCATCCGCAGGAGAATTGAAATCCAATATCGTCCAGTAGAGTGTCTTTAGGATCATCAGGATAGAAGCGAGTGCAATGCAGTACAATGCTAATTAGACCATTTTGTTGAGGACGGAATTCTTTATCGTAAATATGATATGCTCTAGCGTGGGCTTTTAGGACATTATGAACACATAAGTAATTTCCCAAACCTGGCAAGTTTATACCTTTAAAAATATTCTTGAAATTATTTCCTTATACTCTCCTTCCGATTTGATGAAAATGAAAATATTCACGACATGAAAGTAACAGAAGTAACTAAAGTATCTTCTAACCTGGTGCTCTTTGCGAGGATCCATAACCAAATCCACAAAATACCGTTGGCTCGTTGACTGTGAGGAAGATTTTTATCTTTGGACCCAATTCCCGAAATACTATTCTGGCGTAATCGGCAAACCACTCGACCATTAATTTATTGCTCCATCCGCCTAATTTCTCCAAAATTGATGGATGATCCCAGTGATAGAGTGTTACATACGGTGTAATACCTTTTGAATTCAGTTCGTCGAGAAGGTCAGTGTAATATTTAATACCGTTTTTGCTGACGTTATTCGCGAAACCATTTGGCAAAATTCGTGACCAACTTATTGAAAAACGGTAGTGATCAAACTAATTGTAAACATATTTTATACTTAATATATATTTTAACTTCTACAGGCTTCGCACTCCATTAGGAGTTTAAAAAATTATTCCAAACCGGGAATTTTCTCACCAAATTAGAAAGAACTTTATCATTTTTAATTGTGTTTAAAAAATCGCTTTTTATTTCAATTTTTATAGATATTTATACTGTTCTCTAAATTTAAATTAGTTAAAAATAATTAATTTTATAGTTAAAAATCAGTCACTCATTTAAATATAGTATGTAAATAAATAAATTACAAAAAAATTATCGAATTAATAAAAATTTCGTGAAATTTAACTGAAAATAATAAATTTTATTAAAGAATTTCATTGAAAACTTTTTAACAAATCGAATTTTCAAAATATTTTAACTTAATAATTGATAAATAATTAAATTTTATAAGGAGTCACATTCTAATGTATTCATGTTTTCTAATGCGAAGTTTAATAATTAAAATTTTTATTTGTTAATTTAAAAAAATATATACACTTCAAATTTTTTTAGTAAAATTGAATTTTCGCAAAGTTTTTTTTGAAAATTTTGAAAAATAAGATTTTAAAATTTTTTTAATTCTCTTGTTTCAAGATAATTGAATTTTTATAGACAAATAATTGAAAATTTTTGATATAATTGAAATTTCTTTACATTCTATGTAAAAATAATTTACTTCTTTTAAAGAATTTTATTTAAATTTTTCGAAAATAATCCAGGGAAGTTAATCACCGTAATTATAATTTTATTTTTGAAAATTTCTTCGCAATACATTCAATTATTTTCATAAATAGTAAAACTTGAAAAATGAGAATTCTTGAGAATTTTATTAAGGGGATTTGAACCTTGATGACGTCACAGTTTGTGCAAAGCATTAGTTTTAAATCTGTGACGTCATCATGGTTCAAATGCCCTTAAAATTCGTCGAAAGAATTCAATTATTTCTAGAAACTGTAAAAAAAATTCTTCTCAAGAATTCAATTATTTCCATAAATAACGAGAATTCAATTATTTTCAAAATTTTTTTTTAATAATTTGTATGTCTACTATTTTAATAAAATTTCCAAAAAGAATTCAATTATTTAAAAACAATTTTGACAAAATTCTACACGAATATTCAATTATTTTCTAAAAAACGGAAATTTAATAGGAATTGAATTATTAAAAATAGAGTTTCTAAATTTTTTTTTAAAATCAATTATTTGAAACTTTTTTATAAAATCCTCGCAATAATTCAATTATTTCCATAAATAATAAAACTCATTGCAGAAATTAAATTATTTTTAATACAATTCTAATCAAATTCCTTGAAAAATGTAATTATTTTTAAAAATTTGATTAAAATTCGTCGAAAGAATTCAATTATTTCAATTACTTCTATAAATATCAAAATTCTTCAGATTTACTAAATTCTTTTGAATATTATTTTTGAAAAATATTCTATACAAGAATTCAATTATTTATTTATTTATTTATTTAAGTAGTAAACGGAACTATGCCCGTTTATTTATTTATTTTCATAAATTTTCATAAAATTCTAAAAAAACAATTCAATTATTTTCAAAAGTAATAAAATTCTTCGCAGAAATTCAATTATGTTTAAAATTTTTTTTGAAATTCTCTTCGCATTTCAATTATATTTATAAATAATTAAATTGTTCTCCACAATTCAATTATTTTCAAAAATTTTAATAAAATTCTACGCAAACATTTAATTATTTTCATAAATATGTAATAACATTCTTTGGAATGATTCAATTACTTTTATAAATAGTAAAATTCTTTGCAGAAATTCAATTAGTATCAATAAATTTTAATGAAATTGAATTAATCAAATTTTCAATTTTAATTATGAACAAACACGATTTTTTTCTTTAAATTGAAAAAATTCTTTGTTTAATTCAATTATTTTCCAAATTTTTAATTAAAATTCTTAAAAAAAACATTATTTTCAAAAAAATTTAAAGAAACTCCTCAAAACAATTTAATTATTCATAGAAAATCTAATAAAAATTTTTGAAACCATTTGTAGATTTATTTATGTTCGAAATCAAGTAAATTTAAATTTGATGGGAAAATAAAACCGGGAAAAATTAGGACAAAGTCGGGAAAAATCGGGAATTTAAAGGTTATCATTTGCAAGAAAATCTAAACACAATTTATAATCAGTCACTATTGATAGAGTAAATGTCGGTAAAATTATTCTCTAATATCTTATTGACGGTCGTTTTTCATTAACGATTTTAGTTTTTAACATTGTTTTTAAATGGAAATTTGAAAACTAAAAATCTAAATGTGACTATTTGTGAAGAAAAGTAGCTTTTAGTAGCATTAGGCTCAAAAAAGTAGCCAAAAAAGTAGCAAATAGTAGCTTTTAGTAGAAGAGTGCGAAGCCTGCTTCTAATATTTGAACATACACTACCGGCGGAAATTGTACGCCTTCCTTTTCGAATATTCGACGGAACCGAAAATTTGTCAGCCCATACTTATCAGCTCGAGGTGTTTTTGCGCAATTTCCACAGCACCGGTAGTGTAACTTATCAAAACAATATACTTACACCAATATTTTTCAAAATCTTCACATCTTCTTTATATTTACTGTATGAGTCACAAGCAACATCTCCAGTACTTTCATCGAATATTCTCGAAGGCTTTAGATGTGTAAACCAATCCCAAATGTTTTCACCCTTGTCTTTTAAAAATATGCACAACAAACATAATTGTATAATAATTACCTTCTTAATAAATTGTCAAATTTCTTTTTAGTTTCAAAAAGTATTATTACCACTGGCATTCCAACCGCCTTCAACTTGATAAGAAGCCGTTGCGGATCCTATTGAAAAGTTTTGCGGAAATCGAAGGTTGTCTTCGATGGAATCTACAAATCTGAGAGACAATAAAATATAAAAATATCTTCACTTGAAGTTAGTGTGGTACAAATTTTTTCCTTGCGTTGTTAAAATTTATTTTTTTCTTACCTATTCACTGAGAAAAAAAGGAGAATAAATTTTAAGTTGTACGAACTCATTATTACGGGGAAACTGTTAGTGAGAATATGAATGAAGAATATGGCTTTAAGGGTATTGTTATGAAAACAAAGAAATTAAGAAACACAGGAAGATAAATATGTGTGCCGAAAAAATTAGATATCAGTTCATAACACATAAATTAGAAATTATGGGTTCATTAATTAAATGAAGATTTTATATACTAATATTATCTTATCAAAATAGAAGTAGTGAAGTAGAGGTTAGAGGACAAATAAGCAATTGTAATCAGTAATTAATAATTTATTCGACTCAAGTATACTTGAGGGAAAGTTGACGAAATTTCAATAAATCTTTAAACCAATTTGCAGAATATTTCGCCGTTCGTTTTCTCGTTGAATCGTTAAAATCCACATGAATGATTCCAAAGCGTTCACTAAAAAATAATTTTTAAAGATACATATCTTTCTGTATAAACATGATTTTGCGCAATATTTTCTTAGTTTCGAAATAGGGAATTCTTGAGTAATTTCCGCAATGTCGAATAAGACATTGATTTTTTATCGTTTAGATTGAGCCAAATACAAACATTACTATTGTCTAATGGTGATCAATCATAGATATTAGGATTATTGAGAAATTACCTGTATCCACGAGTCCATTCAAAATTATCTAGTAAAGACCATGCAGTATAAGCCTTTACATTACATCCGTCTTGATGAATTGCTTTCAACATTTCCCTCATGTAGAAAAAATAGTACTCCACTCTTTTTGTGTCCTCCAATTGACCCTCATCCGAAAATCCATTTTCTATAATGTAGATCGACGTATTTCCGTATTCTGATTTTAATTTCTTGAGTATGTAGCGTAAACCCTCGGGAGCTACCTAGAATTTTTAGTTTAGAATTCATGCGTCTATGAAAATAATCTTGGAAAGGATTTTTTTTTGCCACTCACCGCTAACCAAGAACTCTTTCCCTTGGGCCATTTTGGATCGAGGGTAAACGTTGCTTTTAGGTCGTACCATTTATTTTCAACTATCCCATTGTTGCCACGTTCTACAATTCTAGAGGTGTAGTGATTTAGAGCGTAAAAGTCTGCTGTGCCTCTAAAATACATTCTCAATTACTTGTACTGGTGAGGAATAAATTTCCAAACGTAGAGATAATTTGAACCAACTTGATATAATTGATCCATTTTTTGCTGAAGATTGGTAATCTTGAATTTTGCCATCCTTCACGAATGCTGTTATGGTTTATCAATGCTTTCATCACCGCTGGGTAATCCCCTTGTTTGGAAAATATCGGATGAGAAAACCAGCCACAAGTAAATTGAAATGCTTCGTCTTGTAATGTATCGGTTTGATTCTTGGCGAAGAAGGAATTACATTCGTTTGCTATTCCAATTAGTCCTCTTTGATCCTCCTTAAATTCTTCATGATACATGTGATAGACGTTGGCGTGAGCTTTTAACATATTATGACCACAGATGTAATTCGCGACTCCTGGCAAATTCATACCTATCCAAACATTTAGGACATATTTCCTCAATCATCAAAACAAAATTGCTGAATTTGGATATCAATCAATCCAAAACAAAATTCTTACAATTCTTACCTGGAGCAAAATAAGAGTCTCCATAACCAGATGAACACAAACTGTAGGGTTCGTTAATGGTTATGAAAACTTTTACTTTCGGTCCTAGTTCTCTAAATACAACTTTGGCGTAATCGGTGAACCATTGTACCATCAGTTCGTTAGTCCAACCACCTAATTTCTCAAGTACTTGTGGATGATCCCAGTGGTATAATGTGACAAATGGTTTCACATCTTTTGAATTCAGTTCGTCTAGTAAATTATGGTAGTATTTCAAACCATCCTGACTAACATTGTTTGCAAAACCGTTGGGCAAAATTCGTGACCAGCTTATTGAGAAACGGTAGAAATCGAACTACGTGAAAGAACAATATTTTTTAGAAACGAGTTGACAGAGATTGTGAGATTGTTATGAGTTGACGAAACAATTATCATTCCAGAAAAATAATTACCCCAATTTGACTTAGAAGTTTTATGTCCTCTTTGTAGAGGTAATATGAATTAGAAGCCACATCTCCAGTGCTTTTGTTATGGACTCCAGAAGCTGGATCATGAGTGAAATGATCCCAAATACTTTCAGCTTTATCTGTAAATTAAAGATCCTTTGTCGTTCACTAATGATAATAAAATTAAAAATAGTTGACATAAAGTTTACCACTTATATTCCAAGCTCCTTCAATTTGATAGGCTGATGATCCAGCTCCAATCAGGAATCCTTCCGGAAATTTTAAATCTTCCTCATCGCAACATCTTGTACTGTTGAAAAATATAATTTTCCATATATTGGGTTCTATAGGGGGTTTTGGAGTCGCTGATTACGAATCCGATGTCAGATTTTGAGAATTCAAAATGGCACCTTCACTTTGAAGAAAATTTGTTGCAGGGAATTTTTACCCCAAAATATCAGGTTAAAATTTAAACTTTTTTCTCTTGTGGATAGTAATTAAATAAAAATTAAATTTTTTAAATACAAATACAAATTTTTAACATACTTACCCTAATATTAGAAAAAATGTAGTAATTACATGAACAGAAGTATAGTATTTAATATGCTTAAGATCCCAGTACACTATCATGTCTCACAAATGAATGAAACGACTGCCTATGTCAAAGGTTATTTCAGCTCTAAGCTAGAAGCTGACTCACGAACTGTTAATATGTGCATTCAACGACAAGTCGGTAAAAACTAAGCATTTCTTGTTTATTTCTTTTAGTTTTTGTGTAGAAAAAAGGTAACGTAAGTATAACATTACTTGCAGATATATATGAAGATTTTTTAAGGCAAAGATAAAAATTTTTCCTTCCTCAGGAAGGAAAAAATAAGTATTTTTTTTTACAAATAAGTATTTTCTATTTATTGCTGACGAAAGTAAAGACTAAAACTGATATTTCTACTTTTAAACAAATTTTATTTTATTTTCCATTTTATTTCAATGTTTACCTTACATTCTTGAAATGTTTTGAAATGATTTTAAAATGATTTTGAAATGTTTTTCAAATGATTTTGAAATGTTTTTCAAAAAAACTGGTTTACATTAATGCGTCAATTATTTAACTTTTATTTGTACTCCATAGATAGTTTACGAACTTTAAGTAAACTTTTGAACCATTTAGCAGAATACTTGAGAGTGCGTTCCCTCGAAGGCTTATCGAAATCCACATGAACCAATCCAAAACGATCACTTAAACAAATGAACATATATTTATATAAACCTTTGAGAGCTAAAAAATTAATTCTTTAAATTCTAAATGTGAAATCACTGAAACATTAATTCATGTATACTTGATTTTAACATTAGTTTTCAATTACTTTGATTTTAATTTTTAGATTAATTAAAACAAGATTTTAAGATTTTGCAATAATACCTATATCCACTAGCCCACTCAAAGTTGTCCATTAAACTCCAAGCAGTATAAGATTGAACATTACATTTGTCTTGATAAATTGCTTTTAACATTTCCTTCAAGTACGAATAATAAAATTCCACACGATTCTCATCCCACAGAACACCATGGTCCGAATATCCATTTTCTGTAATGTGAATTGGAATATTACCGTACTCCTTTTTCAATCTGAGAAGTATCAATCTAAATCCTTCAGGAACAACCTATTTTTTAAAAAACTGTTAAATTCCGTACTTCTTTAAACAAACATTTTTTTTAATGTCTAGACAAAAAAGAACTTTGGGTTTTAGAACACTTACAGCTAACCAAAAACTTTTTGCCCTGGGCCATTTTGGATCTGAACTGAAAGTTGCATTAAAATCGTGCAATATGTTCATTTTGTTACTTCTTCCTGGTTCGATCATTTCACTGGTGTAATGATTTAATCCAAAAAAGTCTGATGTACCTCTAAAATAGAATTTAGCAATTATGTTTTTTTGTTAAAACACAATAGATATGTTAGCAAATTCCACCAACTTAATGAAATTGATCCATTTTTTGTTAAACACTGGTAATCTTGATTTGGGCCATCCTTCCCTAAGGCTTGCTTCTTTGACAAGTTTTTTCATTATTGGTGGATAATCTCCATTTTTCGAGAATATTGGATGAGCAAACCATCCGCAGGAAAATTGAAATGCTTCATCTTCTAATATTGGATCTTTATTTTTTGCTATGTAGGAATTGCAAATGTTCACTATTCCTATCCTACCCTTCTGTTTTTTGCGAAATTCATTATGGTACAAGTGATAAACACTTGCGTGAGCTTTCAATACATTATGACCACATAGATAGTCGGCAACTCCAGACATATTTTTCCCTATTAAAGAGTCGAAAGTTATTTTTATAGTCAACTTCAAAATTATAACGTAGAACAAAACTTTCTGACTTACCGGGTGCGAGTAGTGTCTGTCCATAACCAAAGCCACAAAATATAAACGGCTCGTTAACAGTATAGAAAATTTTTATTTTCGGTCCTAATTCCTGAAATACAACTCTGGCGTAATCAGTGAACCATTGTACCATCAGTTCATTTGTCCATCCTCCCAATTTCTCCAATGTTTGAGGAAGATCCCAGTGATACAGTGTCACATAGGGTTGGATTCCTTTTGCAATCAGTTCGTCAAGTAAATTGTGATAATATTTCAAACCGTCCTTACTGACGTAATTTGGAAAACCAGTTGGCAAAATTCTCGCCCAACTTATCGAAAATCGGTAGAAATCGAACTAAAAATAAATAATTATTTTTCTCACAAGACTCAAACCACTTGGGGGAAAGTGTGATTCAGATCGTAATATCGAGGCGGACCTCACACTTTTTCATTGAAATGGTTTGAGTCTGGGGGTAAAAATATATCAAATCCTCAATCCAGTTGGTAAATTTACTTCAAATTTACTTCATCTAAATTATCCCGATGAGTAACACCCCTCCTCAATATTTTAATTTTTCATTGCAAAATACTTACTCCAATGTTTTTTATGAGTTTAACATCCTCTTTGTAGAGATAGTATGAATTACAAGCCACATCCCCAGTACTTTTATTATGAACTGTCGAGTCCGGACGATGTGTGAAATGATCCCAAACATTTTCACCTTTATCTGTAAATTCATAAACCGTTTGTCTTCAAAACTCATCAATGGATGATAAAAATGTTAAAGGATAAAGATTGGATAAAAAAAGAGTAAAAGAAAGATTAGGAAATGTCGCGTCACAAAAAAGTTTGGTGACATCAAATTGAACAAGGAAAATTAACGAAAAACTAATTATTTAAAAAAAAAGCGTTTACCACTTATATTCCAGGCTCCTTCAATTTGATATGAAGAAGTTGCAGTTCCAATTGCGAAACCTTTCGGAAATTTCTGATCCTTCTCTTCCTGACATCTGATTTTAATCGTGTATACTATTTTTCATAAAAAAAAAGAACAAGTTGATCAGTAAAAAATTCAAGACGTTAAATAAAACATTTCTTAAATTCACTAACCTGCTACTAGAAAAATGACAGAAACTACTTGGTGTGTAGAAAAAAAGTTCATTGTCATTCTTTCAGCACTTAATATATCATTAACTATTATTATTGCATTTATAAAATTTTCATTACCAGGTGAATATTACAATTATATAGAAATAATTTTTTAAAAACAGTAATTTTGCCAAGTATTTGAGTATTATCAGTTGTGATATCATCAATAACACAGTAAAATATATTTCCCGTTTAAACTATTTGGATACTTCTATTGACAAAATGAGGAAGACATACTTTTATGAACTGATAAAATTTATATAACATTACTTTTCGAATGATAAAAACCACTTTGTTGGAAATTATAAAAAAAAAGTTGATTTTAAATTAAAAAATTATTCGTGTGACATGACGTACATAATTTAAATAAAAAAAATAATATTTTCTTTTGGGAAAATAAACGAATTTTATTAAAATGGTTACAGGAGGATTTAATTCGAAAACTCAATTTACATTGTTGGTAAATTTTTAACTTTGTATTCTAAAGATAGTTCACGAACTCGTAACAAACTTTTAAACCATTTTGCCGAATACTTCAGTGACCGTTCCCTTGAAGGCTTGTCGAAATCCACACGAACGATGCCGAAATGTTCACTAAAAATAAAATTGTAGATTTGTAAAATATTTGCCGAGGAATTTATCATTTATTTCGGCAAATAAGATTTCAGGTAACATCGTCAATGTTCTTTAGAAGTTTCACGTCATCTTTGTAGAGATAATATGAATTACAAGCTACATCTCCAGTACTTTTGTTATGGACTATTGAGTTTTGATGATGTGTGAAATAATCCCAAGCATTTTCACCCTTGTCTGCATGGACATTTAAATATTCTTAAACGAATTGCTTACTTTACTTTAATGTGAATGTTTTAATACAGATTATAACCAAAATTTGCTATAAAAACAAAAGTATTTTTTCTAAATTGATTATTATTTTAGAACAAAAAATTTACCACTTATGTTCCATGCTCCCTCGATTTGATAGGCTGATGTTGCAGCTCCAATTGCAAAACCTTTGGGAAACTTAATTCCATTTTCTTCCTCACCCCTGATTCTAATTACCAATACTATTAGAAATGTTTCAAAATTTTTATTAACATTTCAGAATATTTCTAAAATTTAAAAAAAAATTTACTAACCTGATATTAGAATGGAGATAGTAATGAATTGGAATGAAGTGAAACGTTTAATAATCATCTTCAAACATAGAATATACCGTCAACTGATTATAATTCGAAGAAATATTTTATAAATTTTAGACTACTTAAAGAATAGTGCTTATTGTCTTTTTGCAAAACTTATTACTTTATTTTCCACTTACATTATACAAATCAATGTTTTTAAAAAAATCTATTTATTGAAACTTTTAATCATTATTATGAATAATAAAACTAGATATAATAAACTAATAATAATAAAACTAGAATTTATATTTTAGAATTTTACAATAAATTATTTGACTGGGTTACAAATTTCACTCGTACTGGGTGCATCGGTCTGAGGACCATATCTTGACAGAGTACAATTTCATGAGCAAAATCAATGGGTTCAAGTTTGAAATTATAAATTAATTGTGCTGTCAAAACTTTCATTTCCAGCATTGCGAATTTCTGACCTAAAAGTTAAAATTAATTGATTAAATTAAAAATTTAACAAACATGTTAGAACTGTAGAAATAGAAACTAGAACATTACCAATACAGTTCCTAGAACCACCACTAAAAGGAACGTACGAAAATGGATGTCTATTTATTGAATTTTCAGGTAGAAATCTGTCAGGATCGAATTTAGTAGGATTCGGCCAATAATTGGGATCTCTATGTAAATCGTAGATGTACAAAAATACATTCGATCCAGCTGGAACTAATCCATTTTCTAAAATTGAAAGAAAAATATTTGTTTCCTGATAATTTGGATAATTTTTTTTTTTATGAAATATTTTTCAGTAATGAATAACAGACTTAATTGTAAATTTTCATGGAGTACTCGAGCAATGCTCGGCACACTTGGGTACAATCGTAATGATTCTTTAACACATCGTTCGAGATAAAGGAGTTTATTGACGTCAGCTATCCTTAACTTTCCTCCACATTGCTTCATGACTTCGCAAACTTCATTTCTAATTTTCTCCTATTGGACAAAAATATATGTTACTGTAAACATATGTTGATGATGATATTATTAATGATGCTGAGAAACACTGACCTGAACTTCTTTGTGCTCTGCAAGAAGCGCCAGAAAAAATATAAGACCCATTGATGTTGTGTCATGACCCTGAAATTATTAAGTAACTAATTTTAAATTCCTACTAGCAACAAATCGCGCGGCTAACTTTTTGTTGCTGCCTTTTTTAAATAAAATTAGCAATTTTAAAAATAATAAAATTTAAAAATTTTCTAATTTAAATTTTTGTCGAAAATACTAAAAAAAATCCAATTTTGTAGAATTTAAAAATAATTGCAAAAATTCTTTAAAAAAAATAAAATTCTTCTTATTACATTCAACTATGTTCAAATCTTGAAAAAAATTCTCGTCAAAATCCCAATTATCTTTATAAATTTTAACAAAATTCTTCTCCAAAGTTCAATTATTTTCAGAAATTTTTCTAATTTTGATGATTTTCAATATTTACGATTTTAATAAAATATTTCCCAAAACGAATTCAATTATTTAAAAAAAATTTTAATTTGAAATTTTAGAAAATGACAATTTTGAATGAATAAAGTAAATAATAAAAATTTCAGAGGAATTCTATTATTTACAAATTTTTTATAAATTTCTTCGTAATAATTCAATTATTTTCATGAAGAATAACATTTTTTTAACCAGGAATTCAAAAATTTTCATAAATAATAAAAATCATCGCAGAATTTCAATTATTTTTGGTACAATATTAATGGAATTTCTCGAAAAATGTAATTATTCTTAAAATTTGTATTAAAATTAATTTTCAAAGATTTTAATAAAATAATTTTTAACAATTCAATTTTTTTTCAAAATAATTTGAATTAAATTCTTCGTAGAATTAAATTAATTTTTAAAATATCAAAATTCAATTATTTTTAATATCTACTATTTCAATAAAAATTCACAAAAGAATTCAATTATTTAAAAAGAAATATATTATTAAAATTCATCGCAAGAATTAAAGTATTTTTCATAAATAATAAAATTCTTCTCAGTTATTCAATTATTTTCAATACAATTATTAAAAAATTCGATTGTATTCAATAAATTAAAGAAATTTTTCAAAAAAATTCAATTATTTTCCAAAAATTTTTAATAAAAGTCAAGAATTAAATGATTAATTTCAATTATTAAGAAAGAGGATTATTATAAAAACTTGAAAGAAATTATTTATATAGAATTCAATTACTTTGAAAACTTGTAATTAAAATGATTAAAGAAAGTCCATTATTTTAAAGAAACTCAAAGAAATTCTTCAAAAGAATTTCATTAAGATTATGTAAAATTTTAATAAAATTCTTCCTAAATTCAATTATTTTCATAAACAATAAAATTCTTCGAAGAAATTCAATTAGTATCAAATTTTTTGATAAAATTCTTTGCAAGAATTCAATCATTTGCAAATGTTTTATAAATTTTTTCGCAATAATTCAATTATTTAACAAAAAAATTAATAAAAGTTCTTCATAAAAATTTAATTATTTTTGAAATTTTTAATAAAATTCGTTGCAAAAATTCAATTATTTTAAAAAAGTTTGATAAAATTCTTCGAATCAATTCAATTATTTAAAAAAATTTTGAAAAAATTCTCGGCAAAAATTTCAATTATTTTCAAAAATTTTCCTCAATTCAATGATTTTTATAATATCTACTAAAATTTTTCAAAAGAATTCAATTATAAAAAATTTTATTGAAATTCTGCGCAAACATTTCATTATATTCATAAAATAATTAAAATTTCACAAGGAATTCAATTATTTTCATAAATAATAAAATTTTTTAAGGAATTCAATTATTATTTTCATAAAAAATAATTTAAAATTCTAGAAAATAATAATTTAATTAAAATGATGAAAATCGGAGCAATTGATATCTTCATGTTTTATAAACAATACTTTTATAAGAATTGTTTAATTTAAAAAAGGTTTGAATTTTGAATTTTTGAATGTCTTAATTCCTGTGGAAAATCCTGTTCCAAAGATAAGATTAAAATATAAATTATGCAAATATTTTTCTTCTTTTTCTAAAACAAAATAATAATTTTCTTTAAAAAATTGTGATTCAAAAAGAAGATAATGGAAAATAAATAAATTTTCTATTTCCTAATCACAGTTGTTTAATAATTTTCTAATTTTTTTAGAAGTAAAGAACAAAAATAATTTCAATTTGACAAAACATAATATTTAACAAAATTTTAGTCTTAATGAAAAGAATTAAAAAAAATTCTGATGATTTCTATTTTCTATCTGAAGTTAACAAAAAACAAAAGTGTAAACAAAAGACAATTCTTCAGAGTGTGAGGGACAGAAAAAGTGAATGAAAGAATGAAAGAACATTCAAATTAATATAGTCAATTTATTTCAATAAACGCTAAATACGAATCCTGAAAAATATGCCCTGAGCTTTCTGCGTTGTCCCTAATCACAAGAAACGTAATAAGTAATAATTTCTGAAAAATATTTACCTCGAAAACAAAAGTGTCCACCTCTTCTCTAATGCCAACGTCATCAATAGAACCTTCTGTTTTTGAAGCCGTTATAAGAATGTCGAGCATAGCCATTCGTTTCTTCATGCCTAATTAACGAAAAAAAAACTCACAATCATGATTGGAAAAAACTCTGATACTCTTTTTTCTGAAACTGTATTAAAAAACCAGTGTAAGAGCTAATTTACCAAATTCTGTTTGAGAAGAGTTGGAATTTTTCCGTTGCTTTGATTTTTGTTCATGATAACGTATTCGATGAGCTATTATCTGGAAAATTTTAACTTTATTTATAAAATACTAGCTATACCATATAAACACTATTTTGTATGGTGTAACAACTTACGTTGTTTGTTAAATGATGCAGAGTTTCAAGAACTTTTCTCTGACGAATTCCTGTCCAAGAAATATTAAACATCCAATTTGGATGTAACCATGGTCTTACTAATCTAATTCAGAATATAAAAATAAAGTAAAGGGAAATAAAACTTTATATTAAAGATCTACAAAAATTATAATTATAGAAAAAAATTAAGGTTCATGTAAGAAGTGAATGATGATGATAATGATTACCTGTGGAGAAAATGGTCCCCTAATTCTTGTACAGCATCTCGATATTCTTTCTCATTTTTCTTTTCATCCAACTCTGTACCCATTGCTGTTTCTATAATAATAAATAAATAAATAAATAAATAAATAAATAAATAAATAAATAAATATATATATATATATATATATATATATATATATATATATATATATATATATACATTTTATCAGTTTAAACCAAGTGTTAAAATGTGCGCAAAAAAATATTATTTACAATAAACTGAAATTAATTATAAAACTGAATCATATATGGAGCTTCACATTTAAAAATTGGGATTCATCTGTAAAACTTATATGTTTTTGAAAAAATGCATTGTATGCTGTTATAAATACATTGTATTGATGTAAAATTAAAATTTACAATAACAATTAAATATTAATTTAATGTTATGTCTCAAAACGAAATACCAACATAACCTAAAATTATGTATTTAAATTGTCATCCCGGCATCGGTGATTCAAACCTGATTTATTCACAGAGCGAAAGGTTCTGACTTCTGATATTAAAGGGGCAGGTTTTATGTAATAATTTCACATGAGAAATAAACAAAAACTATAGAAATGATATATTGGCAATTCTTATTATTCTTGAAAACATGTCGACGTTTGAATTCTTCGACTTGTCATCATGATCAAGCTAAAATTAAATTATACATTGTATAAGGTCATAAAGGTGTACATTGACAAATGAAGACATTGCATGCAATTTCTCAAGTCTTCACTGTTTTTATTATACCGTTTATGATTGTTTTAATTCTTAATTAATTTTTACTCTGAACTTGAAAAAAAAAATTGAATTGTAAAATGTGAATAATAATTATTTTTGGCAGGGAAATTCAAAAAGGCTATATAAGAATAATAATAATAGTTATACAACAAAAAATATAATATTAGTACTTTTAACTTATTTAATATTATAAATATTTTATTATTATAGAAGAATAATAATTATAAAAGAATTCGTACATATTTTTATTAACATTATAACTTCTAAAGATATTTGATTATTATTTTTATTATTATGTATATATCACTAAAGGGGTTAAGTCTTTTAATATTTTTTAAAAAAATTTATTAAATTTAATTTATTTATTATAAATTTATTTATTTAATTTTAATTATTAACTCAATTTCTTACCACAAATGGAATCTAAAGTAAATCTTGTGAGTAGTGGTACAATATCTTTAGTAACTTCACTTCCCTCGGTTTTTAATTTTTTAACGAGTACTTCTGATTGTTCAACAAATATGTCTGAAAATTCCTGTAGGACATTGAAATGAAAAGCTGGTGTTAACATTCTCCTCCTTGTCTGCCATTTTTCTCCTGTAGAATTATTATTCTTTTTTGTTTAATTTATTTTTTTTTATTTATTCTTTCTTTATTTAATTCTATTCTGGGAAAAATATTTTTTAAAAAAAGTGGTTACTGTAATTTTACCTTTACTTGTCAACAATCCTGTGCCAAGCCAAGGATGTAGAAAATTATAGATTTCACCCTTTTCTATATGTTTCGTGCTACTCAGCAAAATCTAAAATAATAATTTCCTTTTTTTCTGGATATTCATTGAAAAAGTTGTGATTTTTTTTTTCCTCTTCCACGGTAGAAAATTATGTACTTTTTTATATTTTTATAAGTTAAACTCTTCGGATTTTAGCAATTATTCAAATTATTTAATTCAAAATTTTTCTTTATAATTTTTAAATTACCTTTACATCGTCTGGATGATAAATACCAACTATTGGCATACTTCCAAGCCAAAGTCTATTAATTGGATAATAGTCCTTATTGATTTTTCTCAGTGTCTTCCAAATTTCGTCTATACAATTATTTTACTCACATTAATAATATAAATAAATGAAAGTAAAAAAGCTGCTCAATTTGTTCAGAAAATTAGCTGAATTTTAAATATAGTTATTTTTAAATTTTAGATTTTTCCCGATTTTCTGTAATTTTAAAATTTATCATACCTAAGGGTTTCAAAAATTCATGTGCATTTCCAAGTAATGGTAGAACTGCAGGTCCATGAATTTTATTTAATATTCTACCTCGTTTATCATAATGAGTGATACAGTGAAAAATTAATAAAGCTATTGCAACACTTCCTAATATTAAACCAATCATTTTTAAAATAAAAATGAGAATGTAAAAAAACAGAATTTATCCTTTGATGCTAGTGGATAAAACAATATTTATATTTTTGAACAAATTCGCCACGTGAAAAAAGTATTTAAAATAGAAAAATTTGTAAGAATGCAATTTTGTGTATAAATTGTTTGTTCAGAGACATTCATTATGCACTTTAGAAAAGCAGGGATTGTACTAGGTATTGGTAAATTATGAAGTATGTAAGAAAGTCTGCAATAATCAAAAATGCGAGTCACTAAGTGTTCTATATCCATTGTTTTTTTTTATTGTGTATATCAAGTGAAAAACTTAGCTCTCCTATTTGAAAAATAACGTGATTTGTATTATGATTGTAAAAAAGCATCAGTTGTGATGAAAATGTATCATTTTTTAAAAGGAACAGATGAATCAACATATCTAGCGTCGAATAAAAACGTCTAACAAAAATTGTCTAAAATCTCCATTATTATTATTATTTTGTCCAGAAGAGGAACTCGAATGTGTTTCACATTCACAGGATTCACAGTATCACGTCGATTTCCACTCTCCTGAAAATCATATTGAAATATTAAAATTCGTAAAAAAATATAATGACATACATCTTGAGAAAAAAAACACTATTTATCAAAAACACTTACTTTTTTTAAAAAAGACTGTCACACTTACATTGGATAAATAATTTTCTCAGTTTTCTCTATTATTAAGCATTAATCGCATTGCGAATAAGAGTAATTAAAAAGAAAGTAATTACACTTAATGCAATTTTCAGTTCAATAGTGTTAATTAACGAATATAAACTCCATTCTGTGACTATTGTAAATTCAAATGTTTTGTAACTATAATTCATCGTCATAATAATATTTAGACTTTTTTTTTTTAATTCTATATATTCGTCACTGAGTCTTCGTTATAAAACTGTTTTTTCTTCTAGTTGTTTTATTAAATATTTTTTCAAAAAAAAAAAAAAATGTGCAAAATAATTTATTTGACATTAAAAACAAAGTTTTTCTTGTTTTTAACGACTTTACATTTTGAAGAACCAAGGAAAAATACATAAATTCTAAAGAAAATAATATTTTTAATGTTAACATTTTTGTTACAGTTCCATTTAAAAATTAAACGTTAAAGGTTCATTTAACTTTCTTGCAAAACATAAAGAATGTAATGTATGTTAATTGTTTCTTGAAAGACTGTTGAAAAGTTAACTTATCAAAAATACTAATTTACAAAGAATTATTACTTTTGAGGTCAAACTTTGTATTATATGTTTTTTTGTGCTAAAATATTATTTTATTATAATTAAATTTAAGTTTTTTTTTTAAATCTCACGATTGTTCGCAAATATCACTGAAAACAGTAATTTACTTATTTTTTTGTTAGTAATATTTATTACAAACCATAATTAGTTATTAATTGAATTCCTGCGATGAATTTTACTGTTTATAATAAAATAATTGAATTCTTCCAAAGAATGTTTTATTAAAATTTTTAAAAATAACTGAATTCTTATCATTAAAAATTTTTTTAAAATAATTTAAATAATTATTAATTAACTATATTAATTTGAATGTTCTTTCATTCTTTCATTCACTTTTTCTGTCCCTCACACTCTGAAGAATTGTCTTTTGTTTATACTTTTGTTTTTTGTTAACTTTAGATAGAAAATAGAAATCATCAGAATTTTTTTTACTTCTTTTCATTAAAAGACTAAAATTTTGTTAAATATTATGTTTTGTCAAACTGAAATTATTTTTGTTCTTTACTTCTAAAAAAAAATTAGAAAATTATTAAACAACTGTGATTAGGAAATAGAAAATTTATTTATTTTCCATTATTTTCTTTTTGAATCACAATTTTTTTAAGAAAATTATTATTTTGTTTTAGAAAAAGAAGAAAAATATTTGCACAATTCCTATTTTTAATCTTATTTTTGGAACAGGATTTTCGACAGAAATGAAGACTTTCAAAAAATGAAAATTCAAAACTTTTTTAAATTAAACAACTTATAAAATTATTGTTTATAAAACATGAAGATATATCAATTGCTCCGAGTCGAAGACTCGGAGTGATCGATTTCTTCATTTTTTATAATAAATTAAAGATGACCGAGAGATAAAATCATTATTTTACATTATAAGAATATTGTTACTGTAACTTCATCAAATTTTCATCATTTTAATTTAATTATTATTTTCTAGAATTTTAAATTATTTTTTATGAAAATAATAATTGAATTCCTTAAAAAATTTTATTATTTATGAAAATAATTGAATTCCTTGTGAAATTTTAATTATTTTATGAATATAATGAAATGTTTGCGCAGAATTTCAATAAAATTTTTTTATAATTGAATTCTTTTGAAAAATTTTAGTAGATATTGTAAAAATCATTGAATTGAGGAAAATTTTTGAAAATAATTGAAATTTTTGCCGAGAATTTTTTCAAAATTTTTAAAAATAATTGAATTAATTCGAAGAATTTTATCAAATTTTCTCTTAAAATAATTGAATTTTTGCAACGAATTTTATTAAAATTTTTAAAAATAATTGAATTCTTATGAAGAACTTTTATTAATTTTTTTGTTAAATAATTGAATTATTGCGAAAAAATTTATAAAACATTTGCAAATGATTGAATTCTTGCAAAGAATTTTATTAAATAATTTGATACTAATTGAATTTCTTGGAAGAATTTTATTGTTTATGAAAATAATTGAATTTAGGAAGAATTTTATTAAAATTTTACATAATCTTAATTAAATTCTTTTGAAGAATTTCTTTGAGTTTCTTTAAAATAATGGACTTTCTTTAATCATTTTAATTACAAGTTTTCAAAGTAATTGAATTCTATATGAATAATTTCTTTCAAGTTTTTATAATAATCCTCTTTCTTAAGAATTGAAATTAATCATTTAATTTTTGAATTTTATTAAAAAATTTTTGAAAATAATTGAATTTTTTTGAAAAATTTCTTTAATTTATTGAATACAATCGAATTTTTTAATAATTGTATTGAAAATAATTGAATACCTGAGAAGAATTTTATTATTTATGAAAAATACTTTAATTCTTGCGATGAATTTTAATAATATATTTCTTTTTAAATAATTGAATTTTTTTGTGAATTTTTATTGAAATAGTAGATATTAAAAATAATTGAATTTTGATATTTTTGAAATTAATTTAATTCTACGAAGAATTTAATTCAAATTATTTTGAAAAAAAATTGAATTGTTAAAAAATATTTCATTAAAATCTTTGAAAATTAATTTTAATAAAAATTTTAAGAATAATTACATTTTTCGAGAAATTCCATTAACATTGTACCGAAAATAATTGAAATTCTGCGATGATTTTTATTATTTATGAAAATAATTTAATTTCCGTAAAAAAAAAATAAATTTCCGGAAGAGTTCCGTACAAAAAAAATAAATTCTTGGAAATTTTCCGGAAGATTTTCGTAGAAAAAAAAAATTTTTCGGAAAGTTTTCGGAAGATTTCCGTATACAAAAAAAATAAATTTTGGAAGATTTCCGAATAATTTCTGTACAAAAAAAAATTTCCAGAAATTTTCCTGGAAACCCTTCCACATGGGATTCAAAAATCGTTACTGTAAATTATTTACAAATTTTTCGAAACAAATAATTTTCATAAAATATTGTTGGTAAAATTATATTTATTTTATCGCATTGTATAAAAAATGATAGCAATATGTTATTGTTATATAGAAAGTAAAAAAACAAACAAAACTTGAACCACAATTATAAATATAATTATCTTTATCAGTTAAAAAAATTGTATAAAAGACGGAAAATATTCATGGTTTTCACATATATAATTTAAAACATTCTTATTACTGTTTTTCCAATTCAAGATGTCATTTAAAATAAATTTATTTATTCTCCTGTCATTAATATTCCTGATTGAAAGCGTCTTTGGATGTAAGTAAAAAAATAAATTATAATATTCTCATTTATTTTAAGATATTAGATTTTCATATTATACATTTACGGGGAGGAGTATCCTTTCGATTGACAAGATTTATAGATTTATTTTTTACCGATTTTTCCAATTTTATTTAATAGCTATACCGTTTTTAAGTTTTAAGCTGATTTTTTATATGATTTATTTTAGATTCACCTATTCCGCCTGCACCTAAAAAATGTCACAACGATGATGGGGAGTGCATGATAGGCAGATGTAGAAAAAGAACTATTTACCCGACAACACTTGAAGAATGCGGGCAAAATGGCTTTGGCATGGCATTAAAGTGTTGTGGCCCAAAAAAATAATATTTACAATCGATGACATTACTGTAACACTTTAAAAAATAAAAAAGTGAAATAAGTTTACTTTCCAATAAATTTTAATTATTTCCTAAACTTTTCATAAATTCTTCAAAACAATTCAACTATTTTTATAAATACTAAAATTTTTTTGCAGGAACTAAATAATTTTTAATGCAATTTAAATAAAAATTACAGGAAAGAATTTAATTATTTTCAAAAATTTCCATAAAATTTAATTTCAACATGAATTTAAAATTCTCTAAAAATAATTCGCAATTATTTTCAAAATATTTTTAAAAAATTCTATATAAAAATTAAATTACATACTTTCAATGCAATTTTTAAATATATTCGTCAAAAGAATTGAAAGAATTCAATTATTTTCAAAAAAATAATAAAATTCTTGTGATGAATTCAATTATTTTGATTTTTGAATATACCTACTTAATTTTAATAACGTTAAAATTCAATTATATTTAAAAAATATTTTTAAAAAATTCTACGCAAACATTTAATTATTTTCATAAAATAATAAAAAATTTACCAGAATTTTAATGATTTACAAATTTACTTTTTTATAATTTTTTCTTTTCAACTTTTTTCAATTTTTCAATTAATGTATTGAAAATCATCGAATTGTTGCATAGAGTTTTATCAAAAATTTAATAATATTAAAATTCCTTTAAAGAATTTTATTATTTAGGCAAATAACGAAATAACTGAATTCTCACGAAGAATTTAATTAAAATTTTTAAAAATCATTAAATTCTATTGATGAATTTCTTTGAATTTTTCCTAAACTAATATAGAGTTACTTTAATAATTTTTAAATTGAAAATTTTGGAAGCAATTGAATTTTATGAGGAAGAATTTTATTAAAACTGTATTTGAAAATAATTGAATTCTTGCGAAGAATTGTACTATTTATAAAAATAATTGAATATTGCTCTAAAGAATTTATTAAAATTTTTAAAAATAAATGACTTTTATGTTAAATATTTGAAAATTTAAATTATTTCGAGGAATTCTATTAAAATTATTGTTTTGAAAAGAATTGAATTTCTGCAAAGGATTTTACACATTTTATAAAAATAATTGAATTATTGCGAAAAATTTTACTATATATATTTATAAAAATAATTGAACTATGTTTCGAAGAATTTATTAAAATTTTAAGAAATAATTAAATTTTTATGAAGAATTTTATAGAAATATTTAGAAAATAATGCAATTTTTTCGAAAAATTCAATTAATATAAGTTTTTTTCGAAAATAATTGAATTCATCACAAGAATTTTTTGACAGTAATTGAAATATTTCAATTTTTTTTACGAATACTATATAGAATTTAAATATTATTTTGAGAATAATTGAATTATTTTTAGAGAATTTTAAATTCTTGTTAAAATTAAATTTTTTGGAAATTTCTGAAAATAATTTTATTCTCGTGATTAATATTGTTATTTATGAAAATAATTGAATTTTGCAAAGAATTTTATTGAAATTCTTGAAAACAATTGAATTTTTGGAAAGAATTTTGATATTTATTTATTTATTCTTCCTTCTAAGAATTTGCCTTAAAATTTTGGAAATAATATTAAATACATATTAAAAAATTCAACTATCATTTCAATAGGATTGAAATTAAAATTGAATTAAAAATAATTGAAATTCTGCGATGAGTTTTATTATTTTTGAATCCATGTGAAAAATTCTATTTACAAAAATAATTGAATTATTGAAAAGAAAATAATAAAAATATTCTAAATCTTTGAATTTCTGTGAAATTATTATTATTTTTAAAGAAGAATTCTTTTATTTATAAAGATAATAATTGGGATATTGTCAAGATTTTCTTGTAAATTTTGAATAATTGAATTTTGTGATAAGAATTTTATTACTTTTGAAAATAATTGAATTTCTGCAATAATTTCTAACTTCTTCAAGATTCAATTTTTTTTAGTGTTTTTTTTACTAAAATTCTTCTATAAATCCATTTTTTTAATAATTAATTAAAGATATATTGACATATTTAATTAATTTGAAGATATTTTGAATTATTAAAATTTTCGCAATTATTAAAATTTAAAGTTCATTAAAATTTCTAATTAAATTTATTTAACATTGAATTTTTATAAAATTTCAAATTAAAACCGTTTAAAGTTCATTTATTTATGCGAGAAATTTTCTTATAAATTCTAAAAATTTAATTTTTTTTCAGCAAATTTTTAAGAATTTTTCAAATTTTTGACTATAATTTACAATAAGTTTTTAATTCTATTAGGCTGTAAAAATTAACAAAAAAATAATAATTTGTTTACTGTTTAAAAATTTTTATTTATCGATGTGAATTTTACACGTACAGGATGCTTGGGTCGAAGGACTAAATCTTGCATTATAACAACTTCATGAGCATAATCTATCGCCTCCAATTCAAAATTGTAAAGTAGATGTGCTAAACAAGTTTTTAACTCCAACATTGCAAACTTCTGACCTGTTTATTTTAGTAAAAAAAAAAAAAAATTAATTTCAATGTGAGAATAAAAATAGAAATTTGTAATAAAACAATAACTTGTACATATTTTTAAAAGTTAGTAACAAAATATTACCAATACAGTTACGAGGTCCTCCACTGAACGGTACGTAAGAGAATGGATGTCTCGTTCTAATGTTCTCTGGTAAAAATCTATCTGGATCGAATTTTTCCGGATTTGGCCAATAATTTGGATCACGATGAAGATCATAGATGTACAAATGAAGATTAGAACCAGCTGGCGCTATGAATTCTTCTGCAAAAAATAGTAAAATTACCTTAAGATTCTAAAAAAAAAAAAAAAAAAAAAAAAAAAAAAATATATATATTATAATAAATTATGATTATAATTAATATTATAATAAATAATTTATTGAGTTATTTGTAGTTTTTGAATTATAATTAGTTTATATTTTATTTGTCTTACTAAGTTGAAGATCTTCGTGAACAACACGAGTTATAGTTGGCACACTAGGATACAGTCTTAATGATTCTTTAATGCATCTTTCCAAATAGACAAATTTATTTATTTCCCCAACGCCAATTTTTCCTCTACTCTCATTTAATATCTCACAAATTTCTGCTCTTGCAGTTTTCTAGAAGAAACTTTAATATAATTTTTTTTTCAAAAAAAAAAAAAAAAAAATTTTTTGTATATATTTATTATTATTATTATTATTATTATTATTTTATTTATTTATTATTTTTTATTATATATATATATATATATATATATATTTTTTTTTTTTTTTTTTATAAATAAAATAAATAAATAACGTACCTGAATTTCTGAATGTTCGGCTAATAATGCAAGGGTGAATATTAACGACATTGCTGTCGTGTCATGTCCCTTATTAAAAAAATCAAAATTATTATCAATACTCAATAAAGAAAATATTTTAAGTAAATTTTCCAAAACGTTATTTAATACCTCAAAAACAAAAGTGTCAACTTCCTCTCGAATTCCTTCATCATCAATACAAGATTCATTTCTAGATGCAGAAATCAAAACATCCAGCATTGCCATTCTCTTTCTTTCTTCTAGAATACAAATATTTGTTAAAAATCAAAATATTCATTATAAATATTTAAAAAATAGAAAAATATTTTTTTGCTGAAAATTATTCACTTCCAAATTCCTCATTATTGTCAGTAAATTGATTTTCATTTTTCTGTAAAGTTTGTTCGTGATGTTTCTTTCTCTCCTGAATAATCTGTAAATAAATTTTTTTTAAATATTTAATATCAATATTTATTATTTATTTATTTATATTTATTTATATTTATTTATATTTATTTATATTTATTTATATTTATTTATATTTATTTATATTTATTTATATTTATTTATATTTATTTATATTTATTTATATTTATTTTACTAATATTTATTTATTTAATATTTTTACCTATATAAGTGATATAATTTCTTTATTTCTTCAAAAATTTGCGAAAAAAAAGAACTTTCACTATACTTACTTTTGTGGAAAAATCGTGTAATGTTTTTAAAATTTTCCTCTGATGAATTGACCATGGACTTAGATTGAACAACCAATCCAAATGAAACCAGGGTCTTAGGATTCTAAAAAAAATCATATAATTTTTTTTTTAAATTTATTTTAATTTACCTGAAAAAATTTTAACACATGTTTATTTGAGTATTAGGTTAATGTTACCGATATACTACAAAATTTCCCATTTCTTGAACTGACGATCGATATTCGCCTTTATCGTCTATTTTTTCTGGTGATGATCCCATAGCTGTTTCTGTAATTTTTTTTTTTTTTTTTTTTTTTTTTTTTTTTTTTTTATTATCATTACATTATTATTTACATTATTTTTTATTTTATGTATTATTTACCTACCACATATTGAATTTAGTGTGAATTTTGTGAAAAGTGGTTCAATATTTTTTATAAATTCTGACCCCTCTGTTTTTAATGAATAAACGAGTTTTTGTGACTCCTCAATAAAAATATCAACAAATCCTTGAAGTATGCTGAAGTGAAAGGCTGGTGTTAACATTTTTCGTCTCCTTTGCCATTTTTCGCCTAAAAAAATTTTTATTAAAAAAATATTTTTAAAAATATTAAAAAAATTTTTTTTTTTTAAATAAAAAAAATTTTTTTTTAAAATAAAAAAAATTTTTTTTAAAATTTTTTTAAAATAAATAAAAAATTTAGAATAAATTTAATTTTTCGTTTTATTCCTTTACCAGTGCTAGTCAGTAATCCAGTTCCAAGCCAAGGGTGTAAAAATTTGTAAATAATACTTTTCTCAATATGTTTTGTACTTGAAAGTACTATCTAAAAAATTTGAAATAATAATCTTAATATTTTTTATATTTTTTTTTATTTATTTATAAATAAGCGATAAAGAAATAATATTCTTGTCGCTTTCAATTTACTTTGAGTAACTATCGTTTAGACACAAAAAAAAAAAAAAAAAAAAAAATAATGAAAAAAAATATTTGATTCTTTCTATATTTATATAAAAAAAACAAAATTTGTTAAATTATTTTTTTTTTATATTTTTTATTAAAAAAAAAATTTCCATTCAATTTTCTTAAATAAATTTCAATTTTCTACTATGCCTCTTTTTTTTTATAAATTTTGATTTTTTATTTAGATTTTGAAAAACCGAAAATATTTTCCTTTTCTCTTAAAATAATTTTTACCTGAATATAATCTGGGTGACAAATTCCAATACCACTCATATTGACCATCCAAATTCTACTTATTGGATAAAAATTTTTGCTGAGTTCCCTTTGAGCAGTCCATAATTTATCTAAAATTAATTTTAAATTCACGGAAATTTTTAATAATAAATGTTTAAAAAAATGTTTATAAAAAAATGTTTAAAAAAAAATGTTTTAATTTTGAATAATATAAAAATTTATCGAAACGCCGAATTTTACTTTGTAATTAAAATAAATTTTCAATTTTCAGAATCTCAGTATGTATTTATAAATAAATTGGAAAAATTTATAAAGGTAAAAATTTTAAATTAAGAATTTAAAAGAAAAATGGAAATTATTATTTTCTATTTTTACCTGAAGGTAAAAAAAATTGATGCAAATTTCCCAAGACTGGAATTGTCTTTGGACCCGGAATTTTATTAATTAATTTCCCCTTTCTTCCATGATGAATAGAATAATGATAAAGTGACAATAAAATAACGCTGAGAATGAGAATATAAAATATCATTTTTTTTAGATTTTTTGCATTATAAGAACTAAAATTTTAGAAAATAAAGAGAAAATTAAAAAATTTGTCAAAAATTAAACTTAAGTATGTTTTTTATAACGAATATAATAACGTGCGTGACACTTCGAATCACTGTTTACCACCGACTGATTTTATTTTATCTGAAAGTATTTTATCTCAATTCTTGAAAGTACTGAAAAGGAAAGATTTCAATTTATTTAAGTAAAGTTAAACTTTTTTTTCTCAATAATTTCAAAGTAAAAAAATTTTTTTTTTTTTTGAAAGCTTTTTCCGTTTGTATTTATACTTTTAATGAAAAATATTATTTTGAAAAAAAATTCCATCACTTATCTTATATGAAAAAAAAAAAATTTTCAAGTTTTAAAGATTTGATAAAATGGTCATACTCTTGAGATACTCTTATTTTCTCTCATTTACTTTCTCTTTGTTTGAACGAAGCGCAGAACAGTTTAATAATAAAATGTTACATTATAATTTCAGTGTCGCAAAAAAATTGCAATTTATTGCATATAAAAAATAATTTCTTTTTGATAAAAATTGCCAATAGTTATAGTGACAAGTTATAAACAAATTAATAATTAATTATAAGATTAAAAAAAAAAAAAAAAAAAAAAAAAAAAAAAAAAAAAAAAACAAGAGGTGATTATTTATGGAAATCAAAATATTATTTATTTTTTATAAAATATTTTTTGTCTCACTTATGTCATACAGGTAGCTTTATATTGTTATGAAAATAGTAATATAAGATTATAAAATTGGAAGACTCCTTTGAACGAATTTGACTCGTATCGGTTGACCTGGTCTAATTATAATATCTTGAAGAAGTTTAATATTTTGAAATGAGTCCAGTGTTTCCATGTCAAAATTAAAAAGTAGATTTGCAACAAGAACTTTTATTTCCATCATGGCAAATTTCTGACCTAAAAAAGAAATTCAATTATTTCTAAAAATTATAATGAAAAAAAAAAAAAAAAAAATTAAAAATTAAAAAAAAAAATTAAAAATTATAATTATAATTATAATGCTTTTAATATTCATTTATTACCTAAGATGTTTAATAAAACATTAATAAAAAAAAAAAAATTAAAATTAAAATTTTAATTGAAATTTAGTTTTAAATTAATTTTTATTAGAAAATTCTACGAGAATTAAATTATTTAAATAAAAAAATTAAAAATTTATTGAATAATTGATAACTTCTTAAAATTGAATAATTCAGATAAAAAATTTCATAAACAAATTTTTAAATATTTGAATTATTTCGAACAATTTTAATAGTTTTTATGAAAAAAATTCATTTTTTTGAGTAATTCGATTAAAATTGTATCTAAAATAATTGAAAATCTGCGATGAATTTTATTATTTATGAAAAAGTGGAATTATTACGAAAAAATATATTAAAAAAATTGTAAATAATTGAATTTTTGTGAAATTTTTATTATTTATGAAAATAATAAAATGACTTCGTAGAATTGTATGAAACTTTATTGAATATAATTGAAATTTTGATCCAGAATTTTATTAAAATTTTTGAAAATAATTGAATTTCTGCGAAGAATTTTATTACGTTTGAAACCAATTGAAAGTAATTACATTTTTCCAAAAATAAAAAAAAACCTATTCAAAATTCAATATTTCTAAAAAATTCACACTAAAAATGCTTTTAATATTCAATTATTATCTAAGATGTTCAATAAAGCAGTAATAAAAAAAAAAAAAAAAAAAAATTATATGAAATTTTAACTGAAATTTATTTTTAAATTAATTTTTATTGCAAATTTCTACAAGAATTCAATTATTAAAATCCAAAAATAAATAGTTTATTGAATAATTGAATATTTTTTGAAATTAAATTCTTCTGAAGAATTTTATAAACAAATTTTTAAATAATTGAATTCTTTCAATAAAGTTTAATAAAATTTTTAAGAATAATTACATTTTTTGAGAAATTAGATTAAAATTGTATGAAAAATAATTGAAATTCTGCTATGAGTTTTATTATTTATGAAAATAGGGAGTAGGATTTAAATTCAAAAATGAATTTTATTTTTTTTTAACAAAAAAAAAAGAATTTTTGAAAAGAATTTTAGTATTTATAAAAAGAATTGAATCTCTGTAAAAATTTTATTTTTTTATCCAGATAATATTGAATTATTGCGAAGAAATTTATAACGATTTTCAAAGTAATTGAACACCCTGTGAAATTTTTATTATTTATATATGAAAATAATTAAATGTTTGCGTAGAATTTATTCAAATTTTTTCTTTTTTGTAAATAATTGAATTCATTGGAAAATTTTATTAAAATATTAGATATTGAAAATCATTGAATTGAGGAAATTTTTTGAAAATAATTAAAACTTATGAAAAAAAAATAATAAAAAAATACAAAATAAATAAAAAAAAAAAAATTTTTTTTGAAATTATTTGAATTTTGGAGAAGAATTTTATTATATTCATAAAAAAGATTTGAAATTTTTTCTGAAATATGCGATTTTTGATTGTAAATTCTGTAATATTGTTACCTATACAATTTCGAGGACCGGCACTAAATGGAACATAGGAAAATGAATGTCTTCTCTGTACATTTTCCGGTAAAAATCGATTTGGATCAAAAACAAGTGGATCTGGCCAAAAATTTTCATCTCGATGAAGATCAAATATATGCAAGTGAATATTTGTTCCAGCTGGGGCTAGATAATTTTCTAAAAATTCAAAATTTAAAGATAAAATTCGCATAAATGTAGAAATATTAACAAAACATATAATTTTTTATTTGCACCAAAGTATTTTTAAAAATTTCTAATATTGATTTTTTGCTCTCAAGATAAAATTCAAAAAAAAATTTTGTAACTTACTGAGTTGAAGATCTTCATGAAGAACTCGTGCTATACCAGGAACACCTGGAAATAAACGAAGTGCTTCTTTCACACATCGATCGAGATATGTAAATTGATTAATTTCCTTCATGCCAATTTTTCCGCAACATTCATTGAAAATTTCACAAACTTCCTGTCTTGCTATTTTCTGAAAAGAAATTTTTTTTTTTTTTTTTTTTTTTTTTTTTTTTTTTTTATAAAATTAATTTCAGGATAATTTGAGAATAATTTTTTGTTTAATACAGAATAATTTTAATACTATGTATACAGTTTAGAATTAATTTTTTTAAAAAATTGATATTTCATAGGCACCTGGATTTCTTTATGTTCAGCTAAAAGTAATATTGTAAAACAAGTCCCCATTGCTGTTGTATCATGACCCTAAAGTAAAGAAACATTTTTTGAATTAGTAACTAGGGGTTTCATTATGACTCACTCACTCACTTTTTAAAATAAAATTATCAAGTTTAAAAATAATAGAAGGCAAAAATTTTTAATTCAAATTTTTTTTTTTTTTTAATGAAATATGAAAAATGGATTTGAAGAAGAATTTTAGTTAAAAACACTAAAAAAAATTTAATCTTGAAGAAGTTACAAATTATTGCAGAAATTCAATTATTTTCAAAAATAATAAAATTCTTATCACAAAATTCAATTATTCAAAATTTACAAGAAAATTCTGACAAAATCCTAATTATTATCTTTATAAATAAAAAAATTCTTCTCCAAAATTCAATTATTTTAAAAAATTTTAATAAAATTACAACCAAAGGAATTTAATTATTTTAAATACAATTTTAATTTCAATCCTATTGAAATTAGTTGAATTTTTTATATATATATTTAATATTATTTCCAAAAATTTTAAGGCAATTCTTAGAAGGAAATCAATTATCTTTGATAAATAACAAAATTCTTCCCAGAAATTCAATTGTTTTCAAGAATTTTAATAAAATTCTTTGCAAAATTCAATTATTTTCATAAATAACAATATTAATCACGAGAATAAAATTCTTTTCGCAGAAATTCAATTATTTGCAAAAATTAAAAAAAAAAATTCTCATCATGATTTCAATTATCTTTATAAACTGCGAAATTTTTCGTTGAAATTCAATTATTTAAAAATATTTTAATAAAATTCTACGCAAACATTTAATTCTTTTCATAAATAATAAAAATTTACCAGATTTTCAATTATTTACAAATTTTTTAAAAAATTTTTTCGCAATAATTCAATTATTTTTATAAATAATAATTTTCTTTCACAGAGATTCAATTATTTTTATAAATTAATAAAAACTTATCATAGAATTTCAATTATTTTTCATACAATTTTAATCATATTCCTCTAAAAATGTAATTAAAAATTTTATTAAAATTCGTCAAAAGAATTCATTTGTTTAAAAATTTATTGATAAAATTCTTTATGAGAATTTAATTTTAACAAACATTTTTCATTATTCAATAAATTATATATTTTTGAATTTTAATAATTGAATTTTCGTAGAATTTTCTAATAAAAATTGATTTAAAAATGAATTTCCAAATAATCGATTTATTATTTATTAAAATAATTTATTCAAACCCGTTTATAAATAAATATATAAATAAATAAATAAACAAATAATAAATTATTCTTTTGAGAAATTTTACTACTTGCAATTCCTCTAAAAATGTAACGATTCTAAAAAATTTTATTAAAATTCGCCAAAAGAATTTAATTATTTAAAAATTTGTTAATAAAATTCTCTATAAGAATTAAATTTTAAGAAACATTCGATTATTCAAGAAATAATTTACTTTTGTATTTAAATAATTAAATTCTCGTAGAATTTTCTAATAAAAATTGATTTGAAAATGAATTTTGGTTTAAATTTCAGATAATAGAATATGAAAATAATTTTTAAGAAGTTAACAGTAACAATATTCTTATAATATAAAATAATTAGTTTATCACTCGATCATCTTTAATCTTTAATCATCTTTGATTATCTTTAAGAATTTTATTCTCGTGATTAATATTGTTATTTATGAAAATAATTGAATTTTCCAAAGAATTTTAATTAAATTTCTTTATTTTTAATATTTTTAAATTTGATTAATTTCAAAAAGGTTTGAATTTAAAATTTTTCAAAATCTTGAATCCTATTAAAAAAATAATAATAATAATTAAATATTTACCGTATTATTATAAAAAATTATTTCCTCACCTCAAAGACAAATGTATCCACTTCTTCTCTAATAGCAACATCATCAACGTCAGGATTTTTTTCCGCAGCTTTTATCAGAATATCAAGCAGTGCCATTTTATATTCTATAAATATACATCGAATTATTTTCAATTTTTTTCAAAAATCCAATGATGACAAAAAAATAATATTCATATATTTACCCGAATTTTTAGCATCTGCAAAAGATTTATCATCATTCATTCTCGAAATACGTTCTTTATCTTTTTTTCGATTTTTAATAATCTTCAAAACAAAATAATTAATTTTAATCTAGTTGAAGAATTTAAAAAAAAACTATAAAGTAAAAATAGTTTTTAAAAATTCCAAAAATGAAAATTTCCAAATTCTTACTTGATTAGAAAATCCATGTAGTATATTAATTAATTTCTGTTGCTTCATTCCCGTTGGAGTAATGTTAAAAATTTTATTTAAATGAAGCCATGGTCTTAAAGCTCTTGCATAAAAAAAATTAAGCTTATTAGGTAATTCGTAATTTTTGTTTCTTTAAATTTGCAAAAATTGATTTTTTAACTAAATTATTATTTTTGAAATAATCTTTTTTACCGAAAAAATAAATTGTCAGAAATTTGTCGAATTGCCGATCCATATAAATTTCTTGTACTTTTTTCATCTAATGTTGTGCCCATTGCTGTTTCTGTTAAAATGATAAAAATTATTTTTTTATTTTGATCCCTTGAAATTTCGAAATTTAGTATTATTTTTTTTTTTATTATTTTCTTACCTAAAATTGAATTTAACGTACATTCGGTGAAAATTGGTACAATATTCTGAATCACTTCTTCGCCTTGTTGTTTTAGTCGGTTTATTAAAATTTCCCCCTGCTTGTTAAAGACGTGAATGAAACCTCGTAAAATTTCAAAATGAAAAGCTGGTGTCAACAATTTTCTTCGTCTTTGCCACTTGATACCTAAAAAAAAACTCTTTTGTAATAAAATCTATATTCGTTTTTTTAATTTTTTTCTACTTAGTAAATTTTGATAAATTTTAATTTTTAAATTTTTTTTTTTTTTTTTTAAATTTTTTTTTTTTAAATTAATATTAAAATTTATAGGATTTTTGTTTCTGAAAATATTCTTACCCGAACTGGTGAGTAATCCAGATCCTAACCAAGGATGTAAAAATTTATACAACATACTTTTTTCTGTATGTTTAAAACTACTGAGCAATATCTGAAAATAAGTAATTTTCAAAATAGGTGGAAAAATTAAAAAAAAAAATTATATAGTTTACCTGAACATCGTCTGGATGGTAAATACTTATAACAGGAGTGCTTCCAAGCCAAACTTTATTGATTGGATAATACGTCGCGTTAATTTTTCTGTGAGCTATCCATAATTCATCTAGAAATAATTTGAAAATATAGATAAAAATAATTTCTGGAACATACACTTGTTTAATTCTCTTCTGTTAACAACACTGTTTTTCGAAACTGAAAATTCTAATGAAAGTAAAATTTTATCAAAACTGAGAGTTTAAATTCTACCTGTTGGTACCATGTAACCAAAGACGCTACCAAAAATTGGTAGATTTTTGGGTCCTGGAATTTTGTTAATGAGTCTTCCACATTTTCCATAATGTACAGTTAGATGATAGATAGTTAGTCCAAAAATTAGGATTAAAAAGAATAGTATCATATTTAAAAAAAATGTCGATTATGAATTTGTGGTGCTAGTATAGATGCAGCAAGAAAACAGAAAGTAGGAATTAGTTCTCTTTTATATACTTCGCACTCTATTTCAGTGATACAATATGTATCTCATTTGTTTTACCTTTCGCAGATGTTTATGCTAAATTCTCAAAATTGCTCTTGACTTTAGATTATCATTATAAATTCACCTTGTACTATTTCAAGATTCGGTGGAAGGCTAATTGCAGTCCTAAGCTTATAATTACGTTGAGATTCTTATACCACTTATCTCAAACAATGTTGCGAAATTAAATAAAAGTTTGTCTTGTTCCATTGTACTATATATTCAGCATTTACTGAATTTTGTTTTTGCGAATAAATATTTAAATTTATTGCTTGCTGAATATATTGTTGAGGGATAAATGTTTTTATATTTTTTATACTTATGATTGCAGGCCTAATTACGGAACCCTAGATTTAAGTGCGAGTGCTACCCACAAATTTTCTTTTGACAACTATTATTGAATCCACCTTAAATAGAAAATTATCCTGTCAACATATCTAAACTACAAAAGAAAAAAAGAAACACATTACTTTTATGGATCAAAGGCCACAAATGTACCAAAGTTTTATGTATAAAAATTAAGGTCCTAAAAATAGCGGAAGAATAAATAAAGATTTAGATACATTACCGAAAGTTTATAATTACGTGATAGGGAATTAAAAAACAGAGACAAGAAATAAGCAAATTTTTTATATGAATAAGTAAATTAACATTGAAATATGATTATTTATAGCCACACGAATTACCAAACTTAATTGGAATTCAGGCTTCGCACTCCATAGGAAAAAGTAGCCTCGATGACAAAAAAAAATAGGAAAAAGTAGCCTCGATGACAAAAAAAAAAATAGGAAATAGTAGCCTCGATGACAGAAAAAAGTAGTATACATATATTCCAGGGTGTCTACTAACCGGAAAATCCGGGAATTTAATTCGACCGGGAAAAACCGGGAATAAGTCAGAAATTGTATTCCAAACCGGGAATTTTCTCACCAAATTAGAAAGAACTTTATCATTTTAATTTGTGTTTAAAAAATCGCTTTTTATTTCAATTTTTATAGATATTTATACTGTTCTCTAAATTTAAATTAGTTAAAAATAATTAATTTTACAGTTAAAAATCAGTCACTGATTTAAATATAGTACGTAAATAAATAAATTACAAAAAAATTATCGAATTAATAAAAATTTCGTGAAATTCAACTGAAAATAATAAATTCTATTAAAGAATTTCATTGAAAACTTTTTAACAAATCAAATTTTCAAAATATTTTAACTTAATAATTGATAAATAATTAAATTTTATAAGGAGTCACATTCTAATGTATTCATGTTTTCTAGTGCGAAGATTAATAATTAAAATTTTTATTTGTTAATTTAAAGAAATATATACACTTCAAATTTTTCAATAAAATTTAATTTTCGCAAAGTTTTTTTGAAAATTTTGAAAAATAAGATTTTTAAATTTTTTTAATTCTCTTGTTTCAAGATAATTGAATTTTTATAGACAAATAATTGAAAATTTTTGATATAATTGAAATTTCTTTACATTCTATGTAAAAATAATTTACTTCTTTTAAAGAATTTTATTTAAATTCTTTGAAAATAATCAAGGGAAGTTAATCGTCGTAATTATAATTTTATTTTTAAAAATTTCTTCGCAATACATTCAATTATTTTCATAAATAGTAAAACTTGAAAAATGAGAATTCTTGAGAATTTTATTAAAATTCGTCGAAAGAATTCAATTATTTCTAGAAACTGTAAAAAAAATTCTTCTCAAGAATTCAATTATTTCCATAAATAACGAGAATTCAATTATTTTCAAAATTTTTTTTTAATAATTTGTATATAATTTGTATAATAAAATTTCCAAAAAGAATTCAATTATTTAAAAACAATTTTGACAAAATTCTACACGAATATTCAATTATTTTCTAAAAAAAAACGGAAATTTAATAGGAATTCAATTATTAAAAATAGATTTTCTAAATTTTTTTTTTAAAATCAATTATTTGAAACTTTTTTATAAAATCCTCGCAATGATTCAATTATTTCCATAAATAATAAAACTCATTGCAGAAATTAAATTATTTTTAATACAATTCTAATCAAATTCCTTGAAAAATGTAATTATTCTTAAAAATTTGATTAAAATTCGTCGAAAGAATTCAATTATTTCAATTATTTCCATAAATATCAAAATTCTTCAGATTTACTAAATTCTTTTGAAAATTATTTTTGAAAAATATTCTTCACAAGAATTCAATTATTTATTTATTTATTTATTTATTTAAGTGGTAAACGGAACTATGCCCGTTTATTTATTTATTTTCATAAATTTTCATAAAATTCTAAAAAAACATTTCAATTATTTTCAAAAGTAATAAAATTCTTCGCAAAAATTCAATTATGTTTAAAATTTTTTTTTGAAATTCTCTTCGCATTTCAATTATATTTATAAATAATTGAATTGTTTTCCACAATTCAATTATTTTCAAAAATTTTAATAAAATTCTACGCAAACATTTAATTATTTTCATAAATATGTAATAACATTCTTTGGAATGATTTAATTACTTTTAGTAAAATTAGTAAAATTAGTAAATTTTATAGTAAAATTCTTTGCAGAAATTCAATTAGTATATCAATAAATTTTAATGAAATTGAATTAATCAAATTTTCAATTATAATTATGAACAAACACGATTTTTTTTTAAATTGAAAAAATTCTTTGTTTAATTCAATTATTTTTCAAATTTTTAATTAAAATTATTAAAAAAAACATTATTTTCAAAAAAATTTAAAGAAACTCCTCAAAACAATTTAATTATTCATAGAAAATCTAATAAAAATTTTTGAAACCATTTGTAGATTTATTTATGTTCGAAAATGAAATAAATTTAAATTTGATGGGAAAATAAAACCGGGAAAAATTAGGACAAAGTCGGGAAAAATCGGGAATTTAAAGGTTATCATTTGCAAGAAAATCTAAACACAATTTATAATCAGTCACTATTGATAGAGTAAATGTCGGTAAAATTATTCTCTAATATCTTATTGACGGTCGTTTTTCATTAACGATTTTAGTTTTTAACATTGTTTTTAAATGGAAATTTGAAAACTAAAAATCTAAATGTGACTATTTGTTGAGAAAAGTAGCATTAGGCTCAAAAAAGTAGCCAAAAAAGTAGCCTCGTATCAAAAAAGTAGCAAATAGTAGCTTTTAGTAGAAGAGTATGCGAAGCCTGGCGAATTATTAATTCTAATTAATTCGATTAGAAATTAAATTTTAAATATTAATATAAATATTAATTTAAAGAAAACACTTTAACTTTACATATAATTATTAAACAAATTATACTATTGAGGTAAACTTCACTCGTATAGGTTCCGCTGGAGTGATAACCAAGTCCTGAATAAGTTTAATTTCATTTGTTATGGCATTCGTGGACATTTTAAAATTTTCCAATAAATGCGATATCAGAACCTTTAGTTCTAATGTTGCGAATTTTTGTCCTAAAACAGAAAACGAAAGTTAGTTGCCGGATTCACAATTAACTGCTATTAAATACTTTTATAAATATACTAACCTATACAATTACGAGAACCTGCGCTAAATGGCACATAAGCAAACGGATGTCTATTTTGTACATTATTTGGTAAAAATCTATCTGGATCAAAAACAAGTGGATTGGGCCAATAATTTGGATCTCTATGTAAATCGAAAATGTGAATATTAATCATCGATCCTGCAGGAATTAGATAATTTTCTAAAAAAAGAGAATTAAAACGTTAAGACGTATATCATTTTTGGAAGATTGCTTCCTTCTACTATGTGGAAGGTAGTTATTTAGTTTTATGAAATTGAATAAATATCCTACTTAATTGTTGATCTTCAGTCACTGCTCGACCAATGGTCGCAACACTTGGATACAAACGTAAACTTTCTTTTACACATCTATCAAGATAGTCTAAAGAATTAATTTCTTTTATTCCTATTTTGCCATTGGATTTTTTGAATAGTTCCGTTACTTCCTTTCTGGCTAGATCCTAAAATATAAAAAATTATTTTTCCAAAAAGTATATATGTAAATTAAGATTTAGGAATATATCAAAGAACTCCAATTTGTATTCGTTGGGATAATTATATTTATACCTGAATTTCTGGATGTTCCGCCAAAAGAGCGACTGTGAAAATAAAAGCCATTGCCGTGGTGTCATGACCCTAAATTGAGAAAAGATAAAAAAAATTCTAAAAATATAACTAAAAAAGAAAAACAAAATCCGATGGAGCAATAGCAATTTTTTGCTATACTAACTTCAAAGACAAATGTATCAACTTCCTCTCTAATTCCATCGTCGTCTATTTCATTCTCTTCTGCAGATTTTATCAGAATATCTAACATCGCCGTTCGTTTTTTGCGAACTGTAATCAGAATTTTTCTATATTTTTTAAAAAATCTTGGAAATAGCTTAAAATCTGGATTTTAGAATACCTACTACCAACATCGTCCTCCACGTGACCGTTCTTCTTTAAACTATCTTCTTTTCCGTTTAAATTACTTTTTAGGTACTTCCTCCGCTCCTCAATAATCTAACAAAATAATAAATTTGAGATGTGTTAAAAAATTAAGATATCGACAAATCCTTGTTTGACGATATTTGACAAAAATACAATACATACTTTTGTTGTAAAATCATGTAATGTCTTTAAACATTTCTTCTGAATCTGTCCTTTCGGTGATAAACTAAATATCCAATCAATGTGAAACCATGGTTTAGGTGTTCTGTAAAAAAGTTATTATCAACAAATATTCTTTTTGTGAAAAATCAAATTATTTATTGTGTATACAATCGGGAGCAAAGGAACAAGAGTCAAATTTTGAAAAATTTAATTTACACTCACCTGTAAAAAAGAATACTACCTAATTCCCGAATGGCATTTGCATACTGTTTTTCATCGCCTACTTTGTCCAATTGTATACCCATTGCAGTCTCTATTGGATAAAGTAGATAAAAATGGAAAATTTATTATTAACTTTTTTTTAGGTATAGTATTTAAAGTGCAGGCTTCACAGTCTGTCCCCTATTTCCCTAAAAGTCCCCTTTTTTTAATTTTGGTCCCTAAACGCACCTATTTTCAAAATTTCCCCTAAATTTCCCCTATTATTTTCTTTTATCTTTTAAAGATGAATTCACACAAAATTTAGCTTCGTAAACTATGAAACTGACACTAATTCTAATACAAAACCTTCAAAAAAAATTTTCTATTTCTGACAAGAATGAATTTTTTCATATTATTTAATTATTACAAAAGTTTTAAAGCAATTATCTCGATAAATAACAAAATTCTTCATAAAAATTCAATAATTTTTAGGAATTTTAATAAAATTCTATACAAAATTCAATTATCTTTACAAATAGCAAAATTTTTCGTCAAAAATTTAATTATTTTCATCGCAAAATTCCAAATACTTTTAATACAATTTTCAATAAATTCCTTGAAAAATGCAATTATTATTAAAAATTTTATTAAAACTTGAGAAAGGAATTCAATTTTAAGAAACATTTAATTATTCAAATAAAACAAAAAAAATTCGTTGAAATAATTCAATTATTTTGATAAATGTCAAAAATTCATCGCAAGAATTTAATTTTTTTTAAAAGTAATTAAATACAATTATGTTAAAAAATTTTAAGAAAATTCGTTTTAAAAATTCAATTATTTTCATAAATAATAAAAGTTTTAAAGGAATTTAATTATTTAAAAAGTTTTTATCAAAATATTCTTAAGAATTCAATTATTTTTACAAATTATAAAAATGCCAGAAATTCAATTATTTTTAAAAATTTTAATAAAATTCTATGTGAAAATTCAATTATTTTCATAATTTTTCCCATAAAATAAATTATTCTAAGGAATTTTAATAAAATTCTTTTCTAAAATTCAATTATTTTGATAAATATCAAAAATTCATCGCAAGAATTCAATTCTTTTAAAAAGTAATTAAATAAAATTATGTTGAAAAATTTTAATAAAATTCGTTTTAAAAATTCAATTATTTTCATAAATAATAAAAGTTTTAAAGAAATTTAATTATTTAAAAAGTTTTTATTAAAATATTCTTAAGAATTCAATTATTTTTACAAATTATAAAAATGCCAGAAATTCAATTATTTTTAAAAATTTTATTATAAAACTCCTCTTAAAAATTCAATTATTTTAAAAAATTTAAATAAAATTCTACGTGAAAATTCAATTATTATCATAATTTTTCCCATAAAATAAATTATTCTAAGGAATTTTAATAAAATTCTTTTCTAAAATTCAATTATTTTGATAAATATCAAAAATTCATCGCGAAAATTCAATTCTTTTAAAAAGTAATTAAATACTTTGCAGAAATTAAATTATTTTCAAAAATTTTTTTTTAATTCTCGTCAAGAATTTAATTATCTTTATAAATAGAGAAATAAACAGGGAAATTCTTCTCAAGAATTAAATTATTGTCAAAAATTTTTTAAAAATTCTTCTCAAGAAGTCAATTATTTTTAAAAATATTAATAAAATTCTTCTCATGAATTCAATTTTTTTCAAAAATTATTAATTAAAATCTTCTTAGGAATTCAATTTTTTTCAAATATTATTAATTTAATTCTTCTCAGGAATTCAATTATTTAAAAAAAATTGAATAAAGTTCTTGAAAAAGTTTTCAATTATTTTCAAAAATTGTTATAAAATTTTTTATTATAATAAATTTCATTAAAATTTTAATTAAATTCCTTAAGAGAAATTAAATATTTTCAAAAGTTATTAATAAAATTCTTCCTGTAAAATTTGATTTTTAAGAAACATTCAATATTATTTATTTTTGTATTGAAATAATTGATTTCTCGTAGAATTAATTTATTATTTTTCTTGCTTTTAACTAACAGTTCTGTAGAATTATTTTTTTTTTTTTGAAAATGTTTAATTGAATAATAATTAATAATTAATTGATCAGAATATTCTTTAGGGTCAGGGAAAAAGTGAAAGTTGTGTTTAAAAATCAGGGAAAAGCCAGGGAAAAATGGAGTTAAATTTTTGTATGGCAACCCTGTATAAATAAATTATATTTTTATTTTTATTTAATCAATTTTTATGGTGTCCCCTAAAAGTCCCCTATTTTTTAATTTTCAGTCCCCTATATACCCTAAAATACTTTTTAGGGGCACTGTGAAGCCTGAAAGTGGCATTCCGACAAAAGCTTGAAAATTATTACCACATATGATTTTTAAGGTATGTATTTTGAAGAGTGGAACAATATCCTTTGTAACACCTTCCTTTGATTTTAAACTCTCAACTAATTTTTGTGCATTCTCAACAAAAATATCAGTAAAATCTTGTAGAATATTGAAATGAAAGGCTGGAGTTAACATTTTTCGACGATGTTGCCATTTTGCACCTGCACTTGTTAGAAGACCAGTTCCCAACCAAGGTTGTAAAAAATTGTACATTAAATTTTTTTCAATGTTCGTAGTATTGGTGAGTAGCAACTGAAAAATTTGTTACATCTAATTTTTTGTTTTTGAATAGTGAATGGGGCGCATTATTATTCCCCAAATGTCATTTTACCGAACTGCACTTTTGCGAATACTCATTTTTGTGAAAAGCCAACTTCGTGAAATGTCACTTTTGCGAATTGTCATTTTTGAGAAATGTCATTTTTGCGAATTGTCACTTTTGCGAATCGCTATTTTTTCGAAAAGCTATTTTTGCGAATTGTCATTTTTGCGAATCGCCATTTTTGCGAATTGTCATTTTTGCGAATCGCCATTTTTACGAATTGTCAATTTTCCGAAAAGTCATTTTTGCGAATGGCCATTTTTACGAATTGTCAATTTTCCGAAAAGTCATTTTTGCGAATCGTCATTTTTACGAATTGTCAATTTTTTCGAAAAGTCATTTTTGCGAATGGTCATTTTTGCGAAAATTCCTATAGTGAATATCGATATATGCATACAAGTTTACTATAGGAATTTTCGCAAATATGACAATTCGCAAAAATGACTTTTCGAAAAATTGACAATTCGTAAAAATGGCGATTCGCAAAAATGAAAATTTTTGCAAAAATAGCTTTTCGCAAAAATGACTTTTCGGAAAATTGACAATTCGTAAAAATGGCGATTCGCAAAAATGAAAATTTTTGCAAAAATAGCTTTTCGCAAAAATGACAATTCGTAAAAATGACTTTTCGTGAAAATAACAATTCGCAAAAATGACTTTTCGGAAAATTGACAATTCGTAAAAATGGCGATTCGCAAAAATGACTTTTCGAAAAATTGACAATTCGTAAAAATGTCCATTCGCAAAAATGACAATTCGCAAAAATAGATTTTCTCAAAAATGACAATTCGTATAAATAACATTACGCAAAAATGACACTTCGTAAAAATAACAATTCGAAAAAGTGCAGTTCGGTAAAAAGACATTTCGGAAAAATGACATTTGGGGAATAATCATGCGTCCCTAGTGAATCCGGCTAGGTGCTAATAAGCACGTGTTTTGTGATTCTCTTAAATTGTTTACATGATTTAATTATAAAAATCCAAGGGGTTTTACTGGCGCTGTCAACAATGCTACTAATGTAATCATTAAAGGATATAAATTAGTCAAAAAAGTTACACCAAGATCTTTAATTATATTTACTTTTTTCTCAAATAACCTGAACTATTCATATATTGATTTATAATTTCCTGGTAGAGCTACTAGGTGCAATTCTTTATTTACCACATTCAAATTCATAGAATTAATTATTTTTGTATAAAAGGGTTTGTCCCGTCTATAAATAAATAAAACAAATTAATTGTTGCAAGAATGATTAGTTCTTGCTTTATATTAACCATCCCATAAGGAAACGATTGAATATGCAAATTAGGTAGAGAGACATATTCATATGTATAAATATGAAATACTAATGGATAATGGAATTCAAATTAATTTTTAAAAGTTAAATTCTTTATTTAATGATATTCGAAAAATACCCTAATAATTTTTTTCAACAATTCTAAACAGCAAACGAATTGTAAAAATTTATTTTTTACGCGACTACTAGTTTACTTATAATCTTATATTTGAATCATCTTTATAAATTTTAGAAAGATTCGAAATTCCTAATTAGGGTTGCTAAAGACCCCAGGGGATTTTATTATTTTAATTTAATTTAAATTTATTCTTTTTTAAAAAATAATGACCCCTAGCAATCAATAAACAATTAGTGTCAAACTTACTCTCACATCGTCTGGATGAAATACATTTATAACCGGAATACTAGCCAACCATAGCCGCACAATTGGATAATATTGTGCATTCACTTTTCTCTGCGAAGTCCACAATTCGTCTAAAACAAATTTTTTCTAAAGAGTTTTTTTAAAGAGTTGACTTTTGAATTTAACTCTTTATTAAATTACAGCATTTCATCAACTTTGAATAATTTTTTTAAAAATATCTACTAATAAATAATATATAACTGAAATTATTTTCTAATTAAAAATTCGACGATCTTACGACTTTGATATCTTTTAATATAATTTTTAAAAAAATTTCCATTACATAAAACCTTTATTATAATAACGATTATTGTTGATTAAAAAGTTAATTAGTTTTCAATTGGAAGGTAAATAAATTTTTAATATAAAAAAATTATATTACTTCGTTCCTCTACGGAATTAATAAAAGTAGCAAATAGTTAAAATATGGAAATAGCAGACTAGAACAATATTTAAAAAAAAAAAAAACATTTCTATCATTGCATGTCACTAATAAGCAGAAAGATCTCTTAATAACTTCATTGAAAAAAGACTTCAAAACATTTTTCAACATTAATATTCGAACTTCTCTTCAAATGCTGAATCACTGTCACAAATATCTCATTAATCAGTTATTTAAAAAAAAATTTACATATCACAAAATTATGTAAATGAAATTAAGTTGAAAAAATAGACAATAGACAATGTAGATAAAATTATTGATATTTGTTTACACATATTAATTAATAATATATTTTGTTTTATTAATTGATAATAAAATTTAGTTTATAGTTTAATATCACCTTCGCCTACTGACTTTGTAACACTTTGTAAGTTTACTTTCCGCATTACGTATCGTTAAATTAAAGTAAGTAAAAAATAAATATTAAGAGATATTTTTCTTTTTTTCTAACTTGAAATAAGAAATAATATATAAAATAAAAAAAAAATGGATCTATTTAAATTGAAATTTGAAATAATAAACATACCATTAGGAAGATTATACTGTAGGACATTTCCAAAAATTGGAGTAATCCCTGGTCCTGGAATTAAATTAATAAGTTTTCCACATTTACCATAATGCGTATGATAATGATAAATAATTAAAGCGAAAGCAATAAATAATAATAATACTGCAATCATTTTTCGAAAATACGAAAAGAAAAATTCACTAATCACTTTGACGAAAAATTGTTTATTTTTTTAGAGAGATGCTTATTTAGAGGGAAAAATATAATCAGAAAGAAAATTAATAGACAACTGATAAAGATTTAATTAAATTGTTGATCAATTCATTTTACATACGTTTATATATTTCATACTCCCTCTACTGAGATTTCGCCCATCCTATTTCTACTTCCACATTATACAATAGCTATCGTTTCTTAGATAAATTGTCATCTATATTACAGATTGTTATTATTATTTAGTGATAACGTTTAGTAAAAAAAATATTAGTTATACTTTCTTTTAAAATTAGGACAGTCGATCGACGAATTTACACAAATAGTTCATGACGATGAAATTTCATAAGCAAATTGTAAACAATAGATTTTTATATATATACCTATATTTAAAATTAAAAAAATTTTTTTTTTAAAACTAAGGATTAAGTCATATGTTATTAAATTAATTAAAAAACATAATTAAAAGAAATTGAAATAAAAATTCTAAATATAATTATTTAATTTAAATTAAATAATTTAATTTTTAATGTAGGATTAAAAATTATTATTTATTAATAAATTGATCAGAAATAGATATAAAAATAATAATTTGAATAATTGATTAAAAATTTCGTTTGACTGATTTGAATTATGCAAATTATTCTTCTTTTTATTTATAAAAAATTAACTATATTAATTTGAATGTTCTTTCATTCTTTCATTCACTTTTTCTGTCCCTCACACTCTGAAGTTGTCTTTTGTTTACACTTTTGTTTTTTGTTAACTTTAGATAGAAAATAGAAATCATCAGAATTTTTTTTACTTCTTTTCATTAAAAGACTAAATTTTTGTTAAATATTATGTTTTGTCAAATTGATATTATTTTTGTTCTTTACTTCTAAAAAAATTAGAAAATTATTAAACAACTGTGATTAGGAAATAGAAAATTTATTTATTTTCCATTATCTTCTTTTTCAATCACAATTTTTTTTAAGAAAATTATTATTTTGTTTTGGAAAAAGAAGACAAATATTTGCACAATTCCTATTTTTAATCCTATTTTTGGAACAGGATTTTCCACAGGAATTAAGAGATTCAAAAATTCAAAATTCAAACCTTTTTGTAAATTAAACAAACTTATAAAAGTATTGTTAATAAAACATGAAGATATCAATTGCTTCGAGTCGAAGAAAAAAATAATAATTAATAATAAAAAAAAGTGATCGATTTCTTCATGTTTTCTAATAAATTAAAGATGACCGAGAGATAAAATCATTATTTTACATTATAAGAATATTGTTATTGTAACTTCATCAAAATTATTTTCATCATTTTAATTCAATTATTATTTTCTAGAATTTTAAATTATTTTTTATGAAAATAATAATTGAATTCCTTAAAAAATTTTATTATTTATGAAAATAATTGAATTTCGTGTGAAATTTTAATTATTTTATGAATATAATTAAATGTTTGCGCAGAATTTCAATAAAATTTTTTATAATTTAATTTTTTTGAAAAATTTTAGTAGATATTATAAAAATCATTGAATTGAGGAAAATTTTTGAAAATAATTGAAATTTTTGCCGAGAATTTTTTAAAAAATTTTTTAAAATAATTGAATTGATTCGAAGAATTTTATCAAACTTTTTTAAAATAATTAAATTTTTGCAACGAATTTTATTAAAAATTTCAAAAATAATTGAATTCTTATGAAGAACTTTTATTAATTTTTTTGTTAATAAATAATTGAAGTATTGCGAAAAAATTTATAAAACATTTGCAAATGATTGAATTCTTGCAAAGAATTTTATCAAAAAATTTGATGAAAATTGAATTTCTTCGAAGAATTTTATTGTTTATGAAAATAATTGAATTTAGGAAGAATTTTATTAAAATTTTACATAATCTTAATTAAATTCTTTTGAAGAATTTCTTTGAGTTTCTTTAAAATAATGGACTTTCTTTAATCATTTTAATTACAAGTTTTCAAAGTAATTGAATTCTATATGAATAATTTCTTTCAAGTTTTTATAATAATCCTCTTTCTTAATAATTGAAATTAATCATTTAATTTTTGAATTTTATTAAAAAATTTTTGAAAATAATTGAATTTTTTTGACAAATTTCTTTAATTTATTGAATAGAATCGAATTTTTTAATAATTGTATTGAAAATAATTGAATACCTGAGAAGAATTTTATTATTTATGAAAAATACTTTAAATTCTTGCGATGAATTTTAATAATATATTTCTTTTTAAATAATTGAATTCTTTTGTGAATTTTTATTGAAATAGTAGATATTAAAAATAATTGAATTTTGATATTTTAAAAATTAATTTAATTCTACGAAGAATTTAATTCAAATTATTTTGAAAAAAAATTGAATTGTTAAAAATTATTTCATTAAAATCTTTGAAAATTAATTTTAATAAAAATTTTAAGAATAATTACATTTTTCGAGAAATTCCATTAACATTGTACCAAAAATAATTGAAATTCTGCGATGATTTTTATTATTTATGAAAATAATTGAATTCCTGGTTAAAAAAATGTTATTCTTCATGAAAATAATTGAATTATTGCGAAGAAATTTATAAAAAATTTGTAAATAATAGAATTCCTCTAAAATTTTTATTATTTACTTTATTCATTCAAAATTGTCATTTTCTAAAATTTCAAATTAAAATTTTTTTTAAATAATTAAATTCGTTTTGGGAAATATTTTATTAAAATCGTAGATATTGAAAATCATCAAAATTAGAAAAATTTCTGAAAATAATTGAACTTTGGAGAAGAATTTTGTTAAAAATAAAGATAATTGGGATTTTTACGAGAATTTTTTTCAAGATTTGAACATCGTTGAATTTGATAAGAATTTTATTCTTTTTTTAAAGAATTTTTGCAATTATTTTTAAATTCTACAAAATTGAATTTTTTTAGTATTTTTAACAAAAATTTAAATTAGAAAATTTTCAAATTTTATTATTTTAAAAATTGCTAATTTTATTTAAAAAAAGGTCAGTAAGAAATTAGCCGCGCGATTTGTTGCTAGTATAAAAATAAAAAAAAATATGTAAAGTTTATAAAAATATAAAATTAAAAAAATAAATAAAATTTATAAAAAATATAAAATTGTTAATTGTTAAAAAATTATAATTAAAAAATTGAGAAAATAAGGATCATATTTTATGCATGATTCTTAATTCTCAGTAACAATATTGTTCACAAACTTTTTTTTTTTTTTTTTTTTTTTTTGCGAATAAAACATTACATATTCCTATTTCTTAATATTTTAAGGTAGAAAAGTCACAATTTTTAAATCAGGAAATAATTTCTTAAATGCAATAATAAAATTCAGTTTTTTTTTAAATAAAGAAAGAAAATGTTTATAAATTCTAATTGTCAATTAAAATTTTTAATTCAAAATGAAATTAAAAATTGCTGAATTTTTAGAAAAAAATCGTCATTTTCATTTGTAACACCCGGTCATCGACATTTATTTTTTTTTTCAACATAAATAAAGAAGTTACCAAAAATTTATAAATATTTAATTTTTATTTTTCATCACACAAAATTTACATTTAATATTTAGCACGCAGTTTATTCACCATGTTTTATAAAAAAAATGTCTTTAAAATTAATGCCGAATTAAAATTTAAAGCACATGGCAAATAGATAAACATTTTTTTTTTTTTTTTTTTTTTTTTTTTTTTTTTTTTTTTTTTTTTTTTTAATAAATGAATAAACATTTTTTTATGCTTCTTACATAATATTTTTTTCAAAAAAATTTTTATAAAGCTTTCTATTATATCGATGAGTTTTCAAAATCGGCAAGTGATCCGCCACTAGAGCCACCAAATGAAGAATCAACACCAAGTGAGCCACCAGATTGTAAACTGTCACCCAATGAACTGCCAGGTGTGGCACTTCCCAATGAACTGCCAGGTCCGGAACTTCCAATGCCCGATCCAGGATTACCGGGATTATTAGGGTAAATGTACCCTAAACAGATGTTAGGTATACGCCTGTCGATTGAGAAATAACCCTCAAAATATGGATTTTGTGGGGGTGGAGGTCTAAATGACATCACTCCAAAGAGCATAAGGAGAAAAATAAATGCTAGTCCTGGAAAATAAGGCAAGTAAACAATAAATTCTATTTATAATAGAAAAAAAAAAAATTTAAAAAAAAAAAAAAAAAATTATTGTTAAAAAATAACAATAACAATCTTTAACATTTAAAATAACAAAAGAAAATAATTCTTTCATTTTGAAAACTAAATTTTAATAAAAAATACACAAGCTAATAGCTTGTAAAATATAAATTTTTGTTTCTTTTTTATTGTTATGTTTAAATTTAATAAATGTTAAAAACAAAAAAAAAAAATTATAAAATAAATATAATTTTATAATTTTTTTTAAATTACCTGTACGCATTTTTGAATTCTCAAAAAACTGGAGAGACACACAAAAAATATAAAAGAACAGCACAAGTTTGAATCCAAACGTAAATTGTTACTTTCAAATGATTTGGAACCTACTATTTAAACCTCTTCCCCCCAAGACGAAGATTTATCAAAATAAGGAAATATTTTTATAGAATTTTATTACATCTCTTTGTAAACCATTAGATCATTAGGGAGGGGGAGGGGGTATGGGATTTTTCACTTAATTTAAATTTCAAATTCTCTCTATTCGAGGTCATTTGACTTTTAAAATTCTTTGCCGATTTTTGGATAAACATCGTAAATATATGTCTAAATTGCCTCATCAGCTGGTGACGGACAAAGTGTGATCATAAATTTTGGAATAATAATAATAAAATGATGAAAATTGACTATTTTTTTTCATTTTTTTTCGAAAAAGTATGAAAAAACACAACAAAAAAATAAATAAAATTTTTTTTCTTAACATAAAATTCTTTTTTCTAAAATAATTTTTTATTTTTTGAAAAAAATTTTTTTTCTTTTTCTCTAATAATTTAATTTTTTCAGAATATATTATAGAAACTAATTTTAATTATTATTGTAATCTTTTTTTAATTTCATAAGAATAAAATTGCTCACTTGTAATAAAAAAAATTCGCCAATTCGAGTTTGATATAAAGATGTCAATTTTTATTTACATTTATTTTTGTCATACATTATTTTTAGAAACAATTTTAAAAAAACAAAATTTACACGCAGAGCTTTGAAAATTAAAATTGAAAATTTAATTTACAAATTTGAGTTCAGTTTACAAATAGTAAGAAAAAGCAACTATTTCGTTTAAAAAAAAAAACAATTTACTATTCTTTCATGGAAAAAATAAAAGAAAATTAAAATTTTATTCTATTATTATTTAGATCAAGTTTTTTTTTACATTTTCATAAAAATGAAAGGAAAGTTTAATTTTCTTTTTATAATATTTTACAATTAGAATGTGAGTGCAGTGCTTGAATTTTCATCAACAGCTTCGTTGTTATTATTAGTGGGTGCATTACCGTATCCATGAATGTTTTCATTACTGTTTACATCAGTGTTTTCATTACTGTCATTATTGCCATTTTGTGTCGCATATAATGGATTGTCGGGATCTTCGGCGAAAATTCTTTTATAACAATGATGGGGTAAATTCGTGTAGACATAGTAGTAACCTTCAAAATATTGATGATGATGGTGGTGATGACATGTCACCACAACAAACATAACAGCCAAAACAGAAAGCAATGCTAGACCTGAAACAAAAATTTGGTCAAAAATATAAAATTTTATTAAATGCAATTTTTTTTCTAGTGAATTTCACATTTAATGCAAAATTTGACTTACTATCTAAAACATTTTAATATTGTAAACACAGAAATATATATTTGTAGAACAAAAAAATGTTCATTAAATTTAAAAAAAAAAATTTTTTTTTAATGCAATTTTTTTTTTTTGAGTGAATTTTATATTTAATGCAAAATTGGATTTACAATCTAAAACATTTTAATATTGTAAGCACAGAAAAATATTTAAAAAAAACAAAAAAAGGTTCATTACATTTTTTTAAAAAATTTAAAAAAAAATTTTTTTCTTTAGTGTTTTTTTTTAATTAAAAAATGTTTTATAAAAATTAAATTTTTAATTAAATGCAATTAGAACTTTTTTAATGAATATTGATTTTAAGAAGTTATAGGAACAATATTCTATTATAATTTAAAATAATTTCGATTTCTTCATGTTTTTTTTTTCCTTTATTTTTAAATAACTTTGAATTTTATTAAAAAATTTTCAATGAAGATATAGAATGAATGATAAAAATTATTTCCTTATGAAACTTGAGAATTTTCTACAAAAATATTAAGAAATGGGAATATGTAATGTTTTTTCCCCAAAATAAAGGAATGAGTTTGTAAACAATATTGTTATTAAGAAATAATTTTTTTTTTTTAAGAAATAAAAATTAGGCATAAAATGTGAAAATTTTCTATTTCTTAATCATAATTTTTTAACAATTAACAATTAACAATTTTCTAATATTTTTTATATAAATCGAAAGGAGAAAAATTTGTGCAGAGTTTTGTTCAGTCCAACGAAATTTGTTATAGAAAAAAGCATATATAATAAACAAATTATATTTTTATTTGTATATTTTTTATTTGTTAATCATAATTCTTTTTTTAATTTTCTAGTGTCTAATATTATTTTATTACAAATCATAAAAAAATACCTGTATGTATTCGATTTGTTGAACAATATTTAAAAAAAAAAAAAAAAAAAAAAAATACAAAAACTAACTTTAAATTTTGGACAGACAAAAAATGAAAGAATAAAAGAATACCAAGATTATTATTGTTAATTAATAAAAATGAAATTTTTCTGCCTAAAGTAAAAAACGAATTTTATGACTTTTTCAATGTTAGAAAATTTAAATTTAATTTTTTTTTTTTTTTTTTTTTTTTTTTTTTAAATTTATTTTTAAAAAAATTTTTTTTCTTTATAAAAAGTTTGATTTACTTACTCGAACGCATTTTTCTCAAGAAAATGTAAGAAGAGTGCTCTGAGGAAGGTGCAAGTGTAACTTTGAAACAGAACTATAAGTTTTAAACGATTTGAAGTTTGTATTTAAACCTTAATCCTAATTGATACTTAATGGGAAAATAAGATTAGATCATATTTTTAAATTAATCATTAGGTAAATAGAATTTTTATCTCTATTATAAAAATGTTTTTCCCTTTTTAATTTTTTATTTTCATAAAAATTATTAAATTTTTAAAATTATTAAATTATTAAAAATTTAGAGGCCAATTTTTATAGAAATTATTTCATAAAAATTAAAAAACACACGTAAAACAAAAGATCGGAAATAAAAAATACTTTTATTTATATATAAACAAGTCAATCTTTCTTTACCTTAAAAATTTATATTTAATATAATATCAATTTTTAATATTTTTTAATTAATTTGAATATTACAATTGTATTACCTTTAAAATTAACAGGTACATATAATTTTTGTATTAAAATTTCATAAATTACAATATTTAAAAAATTTTTAAAAAATTTTTCAAAATTGTAATTTTTGAAAATTCTAAAAATTCTATTGTCTTATTACCTTTATTTTTATTCAATTAAAGTTTTTTAAAATATATGATTTTTTTAAATAATTTTTCATTATTATGTAAAATGAAAACAAAATTCCCAAAGTGTAACTTTCTTTTTTCCAGGAATTCATTATCATTTAAAAATTTAATCTTTATAATTAACGATTTAAATTAGTTGAAAATTTCCAGTGACTTAATGTTACATAAAAACAATTAGATGCAATATTAGTTTCTCATTAAAAATTAATTTTGTTTTTGGTTTAAATAGAAACTTCAATTCGTTTGAAAAGTGTAATTCATTTTTAAAGTTCAAGTTGTGCTGTACTGTTGCTTGCGAACTACTATACGTTCTATATTTTTGTTCAAAATGCGTTCAAGTAAGTAAATCATTTGAAAATAAAAAATTATTATTTAAGATAAATTAATTTTTTGAGATATTTAAAAAAAAACAATTAAACTTTTGAGAAAGTTATTTTTAAAAAAGAAATTAAGTTTTTAAGAATGTTTTGTTTTTTTAAAAGAAATTAATTTTTTTGAGAAAATTATTTTTAAAAAATTATCGGTTTCTTATTATAATGTAAATAATTCCTCTTCTAAAAAATGATTGATTTCAAAAATATTATTTTGAAATTTAAATTATTACCATTTTTATATTTATTAGCCTAGATGAAAATAAAAAATTGAAAATTTTTGCAATTTCAAATGTAGTTTGGAATATTGAAAATTTAAATTTTCTTGTAAAATATTTGTCAATTTGATGTGTTTTTATTCAAATATCTTGATAAAGAATATAAATAAATTAAAAATTAAAAAAAAAAAAAAAAAAAAAAAAAAAAAAAAAAAAAAAAAAACTAAACAAATTTTATAAACTTGAGTTTCTGTTTTGTTCATAAACCTTTTTTTCATTATTTTTATAAAAATGCTTAAGAAAATGAAGTGTGGAATAAAAATTTTAATGCGTTCGCTTTACTTTATTTTAGGTTTATTCCTTATTTTTGCACTGGCTGTAATCCTAGTTGGGGTATCATCTATGTCATATTATAATTACCACTATAAATATGGTTATTACTACATCAGATACGACATTGATAACGATTGTTGGAGATACATTAGCCCGGCTTATGGTTCAGGCAGTGGGAATCCAGGTTCAGCTTATGGAAACGGAATGGGAGCTGCAGCTAGATAAAAAGTAAAATTCACTAATTCTATATAATGAACGAGGACTTTGATATAATTGAGAAAATAAATTCAAAATTCTGTGCTTGATTTAACGTTGATTGTTATTGATAATCCAACTATAATGACATCATTATAGTATATATTGTATTGACATTATATATTTTAAAGAAGCATCGATTTAAAAAAAATTGTTACAAAATTTATAATTTCCATCAATATGTGTAAATAAACAATAAAATTTTCCTATTTATACTACAATGTTGTAAAAATTAATAGTTTTCCTTATTTCTTAGAGGTACAAAACGAATATTAAAAAAGTAAGAAAGAAACAATAAATGAGTAAATATAGGGATATGCCTAAAAGTAATTAGAAACACAATTGTGTTCAAAAATTTTTTTAAAATTCTCGTCAAAATTTCAATTTTCTTTATAAATAATAAAATTCTTCTCTGATATTCAATTATTTTACAAAATTTTAATCAAATTCTTGTCAAAATTTCAATTATTTTCAAAAGTTTTATAAAATTCAATCATTTTCAATATCTACTATTTTAATAAAATTTTCCAAAAGAATTTCATTATTAAAAAAAATTTCAATAAAATTCTACGCAAACATTCAATTATTTTCATTAAATAATAAACATTTTTATACAGGAATTCAATTATTTACAAATTTTTTTATAAATTTCTTCGCAATAATTCAATTATATTTTCATAAATAATATTTTTACAGTGATTCAATTATTTTTATAAATAATAACATTCTTTTAGGAATTCAATTATTTTCATAAATAATAAAACTCATTGCAGAATTTCAATTCTTTTTAATGCAATTTTAATCGAATTCCTCGAAAAATGTATTTATTCTGAAAAATTTTATTAAAATTCGTCCAAAGAATTTAATGATTTAAAAAATTTGTTGATAACATTTTTTATGAGAATTTAATTTCAAGAAACATGAAATTAATAAATTATTTATTTGCATTTTATTTGTATTTAAATAATTGAATTCTCGTAGAATTTACTAATAAAAATGGTTTTTCATTTCATAAAAATGAATTTCAGTTAAAATTTTAGATAATTAAATATTAAAAACATTATAACGTGGATTTTTAGAAATAATTAAATTTTGAAAAAGTTTCAAACTAAAATCATTGAAATTCTTAATTTTTTTTATATTTTTGACAAAAAATTCTGTAGAATTAATTCTTTTTAAAAAGTTTAATAGGATTTTTATTGAAATTATTTCAAGTTTTTATTTTTCAATATTTAATTGCAGAATTTTCGAATAATTGAAATTTTGTAAAATTGAATTGTAAACGAATGAATTTGAAGAAAATTCTCATAAAAACTCATCGCAGCGTTTCAATTATTTTTCATACAATTATAATTGAATTCCTTTGAAAAAGTAATTATGTTCCTGCAAGTTTTAATAAAATTCGACAAAACGAATTCAATTATTTAAAAATTTGTTACTAAAATTCTTTATGAGAATTGAATTTTGAAAAACATTCAATTATTCAATAAATTATTTACTTTTGCATTTAAATAATTAAATTCTCGTAGAATTTTCTATTAAATATTGATTTAAAAATGAATTTCAAATTAAAATCTTTGAAAATTTGAACTTCTCATACTTTTTAATTAATAATTCTATAGAATTAATTTTTCTCAATAAGTTTAATAGAATTTTTTTTTTAATTATTTGAAGTTTTTAATTTCAAATATATTTAATTGAAAAATGTCAGAATAATCAAAATTTCGTAAAATTAAATATTGTAAACAAAAAAATTTGAAAATTCAGAAACTTTTTCAAAAATTTAAAACAAAGAATTGAAGAATTTTAGTTTTAAATTCTAGAAATGAATAATCGTTATGATGAAAATAATTTTTGAAGAAGTTAATATTCTTATAATATAAAATAATGATTTTATTACTTGGTCATCTTTAATTATTATAAAATATGAAGAAATCGATGACTCCGAGTCGAAGACTCGGAGTTATCGATATCTTCATGTTTTATAGTTATAAAAAAATTTAATAAACTAAAATTTTATTCATTGTAAAAAATAACACCAAAAATTGATTATTTTATTTTTTTTTGGTGTTAATTTAATCTGCAACACTTTTTAATACCTCACGATTTACTGTGTAGTTAATAACTAAGTTAGTTAGTTATAAATTAAGTTAGTTAGTAACTAAGTTAGTTAGAGTCAACACACAAAAACACACCAAAAAACCAAAAGTATTCGGATTTAAAAGAAAAAACTTATGTTATTGGTAAAACTTAGCAAATCTGTTCCTATTTACCCCAACTGACCCTAGTTAGTTAGTAACTAATTTCGTTAGTTAATAACTAAGTTAGTTAGTCAGTTAATACTTTAGTTAGTATTTAAATTAGTAAATAAGTTAGTTAGTTAATGAGTAAGTTAGTTAGTTAATAACTAAGTTGGTTAATTAATAACTAAGTTGGTTAGTTAGTAACTAACTTAGTTAGTCAGTTAGTTAGTAATTTAGTTATTTAGTTAATAACTAAGTTAGTTAGTTAGTTAGGTAGTTATTTAGTTAATAAGTTATTTAGGAAGTAAGTTATTAATATAACATCTGCAAAGTTCACAATCAGTACATTTAGTTTAAATTAACGAATTAATTCTTGCAAAATTATACCGGAAATTATATAATCTGATCGAGTATAATTGTGGAGTGTGGACTTCACATACAGTGGATTTCGCAGCGTGGTAATGTAGTTCACTGTAAGGTTTACACTGGCGTAGATCACAGTGCTTTATGTTGTGGTGCCATCTGTCTCTTATATATTCGAACTTGATAAACAAGCAAGGTTATACTTGGTAAACAGTGTATACGAGTATACGATAATTTCTTCTTCTACAATTTACAATCGGTAATAAAGAATATTATAAAATCCAATGTGGTAATTCTTGGTAATTCCACAAAATACCAATTTACCTCCAATAGAAAAAAACTTGGTGATTTTAAATTTCAAAAGATATTAAGTATATATTTTTATATTAACTAACCAAACTAGTTACTACCTAACCAACTTAGTTACTAACTTACTAAATAATTTAGTTACTAACTAACTAACCAACTTAGTTACTAACTAACTAACTTACTAACTAACTTACTAACTAACTTACTAACTAACTAACTTACTAATTAACTTACTAACTAACTTACTAACTAACTTACCAACTAACTTACCAACTAAAGGGTGCGCACTAACAAAGGTGTATCTACCAGAACGACACTTCAACTTTTAGAACCAAATATCAACAATCAATATCAGTTTCTTGATATTTGGTTCTAAACTTACTAACTAACTTAGTTACATACTAACTTAGTTACATACTAACTTAGTTACATACTAACTTAGTTACATACTAACTTTATTAACTAACTTATTTACTAACTAACTTATTAACTAACTAACTAACTGTGTGACTAACTATCTTTGTTACTTACCACCTAACTAGCTTAATTACTAACTAGCTTACTAACTAACCTAGTTACGTACTAACTTACTAACTTACTATCTTAGTTACTAACTAACTTTCCTACTAACTATCTTGGTTACTAACTAACTTAGTTACAATCTATTTAATTAATGTAGTTACTAAATGACTATCTAACTAACTTATTCAGTAACTAAATTACTAACAAACTTTGTTACTAACGAACTTATTAAGTAACACTTTCAGTCACAGTGGTCGATGTATCGACCACCTTTTAAGATGATTGAAACAAAAACATAAAAACCCATCAGATTTTCTTGAAACTTGTTACTCGGCTGTTTTTAGGGGTCGCTGATAACGAATCCGCTATTAGTTTCCAAAAATTCAAAATAGCGGATCCAACATAGCCATATTGGATCCGACATTTTGAATTTTTGAAAACTAATAGCAGATTCGTTATCAGCGACTCCAATAACGTTCAAGTAACAACTTTCAAGTGAATTCGTTAAATTTTTAAAAATTCGTCCGCCATATTGGATCCGCCATTTTGAATTTTTTAAAACTAATAACAGATTCGTAATCAGCGACACCAAAAACCCCCGAGTAACAAGTTTTAAGTAAATCCGTTTAATTTTTAAAAATTCGTCTGCCATATTGGATCCGCCATTTTGAATTTTTTAAATTTTGTAAATTTGACCCTGAATTCATATTCAGCGACCCTCAGAAACCCTATTTAGAATAGCGTTTATAATGTTTTGTGTATTATTCTAATTGCGTGACTGAAAGGGTTAACTAAATAACTTAATTAACTAACTAACTTATTAACTAACTTTGTACTGACTTAGTTACTTACTAACTAACTAGCTAAGATAATAACAAGCTTAGTAAAACAATAATTTACTATCTTAGTTATGTACTAACTTACTATCTTAGCTAGTAACTAACATTGTTATTAACAATTTTAGTTACTAACTAACTTCATTACGAACTAAGTGACTATCTGTCTTATTTACTATCTTACTTACTAAGTAACTAGCTTAGATAATAACTAGCTTAGTTAATAAATAATTTACTATCTTAGTTACTAACTTACTTACTTTCTTAATACGTACTAACTTACTATCTTAGCTAGTAACTAACTTTGTTAGTAACTATTTTAGTTACTAACTTAATTACGAACTAATTTAGTTACTTACTATCTAATTAACTTAGATACTAACTGACTAACTATCTGCCTTATATACTATCTTACTTACTAACTAACTTGCTTAGTTAAGAAATAATTTACTATCTTAGTTACGAACTAACTTACTATCGTCGTTACGAACTAACTTAATATCATAATTACTAACTAACTAGCTTAGATAAAAAAAATTACTATCTAAGTTACGAACTAACTTACTATTTTACGTACGTACTAACTTACTATCTTACATACCCACTAACTTACTATCTTAGCTAGTAACTAATTTTGTTATTAACTGTTTTAGTTACTAACTAACTTAATTACGAACTAATTTAGTAACTAACTATCTAATTAACTTAGTTACTAACTGACTATCCGTCTTATTTACTATCTAACTTACTAACTAACTAGCTTTGATAATAACTAGCTTAGTTAATAAATAATTTACTATCTTAGTTACGAACTAACTTACTGTCTTATTATTTTTTTTTATTTTTTTTTTATTTTAGTTACTAACTTAATTAACTTAGTTACTAACTGACTATTCGTCTTATTTACTATCTTACTTACTAACTAACTAGCTTAGTTAAGAAATAATTTACTATCAAAGTTACTAACTATCTAATTAACTCAGTTACTAACTGACTAACTATCTGCCTTATATACTATCTTACTTACTAACTAACTTGCTTAGTTAAGAAATAATTTACTATCTTAGTTAAAAACTAACTTACTATCTTCGTTACGAACTAACTTACTATCTTAGTTACGAACTAACTTACTATCTTAGCTAGTAACTAACTTTTTTATTAACTATTTTAGTTACTAACTGACTATTTTTGTTACTAACTATCTAATTAACTTAGTTACTAACTCACTATCTGTCTTATTTACTATCTTAATTACTATCTAACTAGCTTAGTTAAGAAGTTAACTAACTAGCTTTGATAGTGACTAGCTTAGTTAATAAATAATTTACTATCTTAGTTACGAACTAACTTACTATCTTAGCTAGTAACTAACTTTTTTATTAACTATTTTAGTTACTAACTGACTATTTTTGTTACTAACTATCTAATTAACTTAGTTACTAACTCACTATCTGTCTTATTTACTATCTTAATTACTATCTTAATTACTATCTAACTAGCTTAGTTAAGAAGTTAACTAACTAGCTTTGATAGTGACTAGCTTAGTTAATAAATAATTTACTATCTTAGTTACGAACTAACTTACTATCTTAGCTAGTAACTAACTTTTTTATTAACTATTTTAGTTACTAACTGACTATTTTTGTTACTAACTATCTAATTAACTTAGTTACTAACTCACTATCTGTCTTATTTACTATCTTAATTACTATCTAACTAGTTTAGTTAATAAATAATTTACTATCTTAGTTACGAACTAACTTACTATCTTAGCTAGTAACTAACTTTGTTATTAACTGTTTCAATTACTAACTAACTTAATTACGAACTAATTTAGTTACTAACTATCTAATTAACTTAGTTACTAACTGACTATCTGTCTTATTTACTATCTTACTTACTAACTAACTTACTATCTTATTTTTTTTTCTTATTTTTTTTTTATTTTATATTTTAGTTACTAACTAACTTAATTAACTTAGTTACTAACTCACTATCTGTCTTATTTACTATCTTAATTACTATCTAACTAGCTTAGTTAATAAATAATTTACTATCTTAATTACGAACTAACTTACTATCTTATTATTTTTTTTTATTTTTTTATTTTTTTTATTTTAGTTACTAACTTAATTAACTTAGTTACTAACTGACTATTTTAGTTACTAACTATCTAATTAACTTAGTTACTAACTGACTATCTGTCTTATTTACTATCTTACTTACTAACTAACTTACTATCTTATTATTTTCTTTTTTCTTTTTTTTCTTTTTTATTTTAGTTACTAACTAACTTAATTAACTTAGTTACTAACTCACTATCTGTTATATTTACTATCTTAATTACTATCTAACTAGCTTAGTTAAGAAGTTAACTAACTAGCTTTGATAATGACTAGCTTAGTTAATAAATAATTTACTATCTTAGTTACGAACTAACTTACTATCTTAGTTACGAACTAACTTACTATCTTAATTACTATCTAACTAACTTTTTTATTAACTATTTTAGTTACTAACTAATTACTAATTATGAACTAATTTAGTTACTAACTATCTTATTAACTCAGTTACTAACTGACTAACTATTTGTCTTATTTACTAACTTAATTACTAACTAACTAACTTAGTTATTAACTAACTTGGTTACTAATTAACTTAGTTTGTAAGTTTGTTAGTTTGTTAGTTAATTACTAAGTTAGGTTGTTAGTAAATTGTTAAGTTAGTTAGTTGGTAATTTAGTTAGTACGTTAGTTAGTAATTAAGTCATTAAGTAAGTTAGTAATTTAGTTGGTAAGTTAATTTTTTATCAAGTTTGTAAGTTAGTTAGTAAGTTAGTTAGTTAGTTTGTAAGTTAGTTAGTAAGTTGGTTAGTAACCATGTTAGTAAGTTAGTTAGTAAGTTAGTTAGTTAGTTTGTAAGTTAGTTAGTAAGTTGGTTAGTAACCATGTTAGTAAGTTAGTTTTCTAGTTAGTTTTTTAGTGTTAGTAAGAAATCGTTGACTTGATTTTGATTTGAGCTAAAAATTCATTGATTGTAAAAATAACTCGAAAAAGGTTTTTTCTTTTTTTTTTTTTGTGGTGTTAATTTAAAATCTGCATCGCTTTTTACTACCTCACAATTTACCGTAATTATAGTAAGATTCTTATAATTATTATAGATTATATATTTATATTGCAGCAATTTTACAAATCAATTTTGTCAATATTCCTATTCCTATGCAACGTTGCCGCATTGTTGCCTGCAATCTTTCTACAGTAAATGAATATAAAACTTTAAAAAAAATTAATTTTCCTAATTTTTAAAAATTTATAATAAAAATTAAAGAGAAAAAAATAATTTTGAATTCGAATGAATTTTCTCTAAATAAAATGAACAATTTCCGTTGATATATTTTTATAAGTAATAGTTATTTTATTATTGATGACGATTCAAAGATTCTCGTTATATATGAATGGGTTAAACCCATCACTATACTCTTCGAGAGTGAGCAAGTTTGCGATGACGTCAGATACCGATAACTACATTAAAAAAGTAACGCGGGTGGGGTTCTTGTGTGGAGATACGTGTTTTCTCCATGGATTCTTTATGGTTAGTCAGAAAGTGATCGTCGAACGTGTGGATTCACGACGATCGGCTTTTTTAATGTTTTTTTTATTATTATTATTATTTTCTTTTTCGGTAAAGAAAATATTTACTCTTAATTTATATTATGTGAATTTAATTACGCGAGAAAAATTAATGACAACTTGAAAGATTATTTTTGTAATTTTCTTTTCTCGTGAGTGTATGTCTGCGTGTGGAATAATTTTGTTTGTCATTTTATTGTGAGAATGTTTTGGTGTTTTTGGTGGTATGTTAAAGTGAAGTGAAATTTGTGGATTTAATAATAATAAAAAAAAAAAAATGGGACAAACCTGTCCCTTTGGATTACTTTTCTTCATCTTCATTTTATACTCAGGTGTGTAACACTTTTGGAGAACGGGAAAAACTGTCATGTATTGCCACGCCGAGGTCACGTGGCCTCTCGTTCAATGAATGAAAAAGCGGCATTTCAGGAGCGTGTTCTTTTTTATTTACAAAATTCTGAAAAATATTTTTTTAAATTCTCTTTAAAATACATTTTCAAACATTCTTTAAAACATTTTTTTAAATTATCTTTGAAATACTTTTTAAAACATTCTTTAAAAACACATTTTTTTTAAATATTCTTTAAAATATGTTTTTAAACCTTGTTAACAATCTTTATTGAAAGTAATTTTTTTTGAATATTTTTTTAAACATCTTTTGAAATAATTTAAAAACTTTATTTCGAAAAATATGTTAAAATTTTTCAATTTTAAAAATATTTGAAAAATATTTTTAAAATATTGCACAAAATGTTTCGAAACAATATTTCTTAATTTCTTTAAAATTTAAAGTTTTTAACATTTTTAAAATGTTGAAAAAAAATTTTTTTAACATTTTAAAAAATGCTTAGTTTATTATAATTATTTATAAATTAAAAATTTAAATTAAATTAAATTAAATTAAATTTGAGATAAAATATTAAGAAATTAAAACATTGCTCAAAATATTCCGAAACATATAATATTTGTCAATTTTCTAATAGTTTAAACTGTTTTTTTTTGTTAATTAAAAATATTTAAAAAATTTTTTTTTGTAATATTGCTTAAAATGTTGCTTGAACTGTATTGTAACAATATTTTACAAATTTTAAATCATTTTTTATTATATTTTCAAAATCAATTCGAAAAATAGTTTTTAAAATATTTTAACAAGAAATTTTCCTCTGTTTGTCTTTGAAATGAGAAAATTATTCAAATTTATATACTTAAAATACTTTTTAAAAAATCATTAAACATTCACAGTATTTTAACAACAATTTTTAAACATTAAAAGAGAAAAAAGCTGGAAAATTATTAAAAAGTAAAAATATTAAACATTTTGTAAAACTGAAAATATTTTTAATTATTATTTAACTAATTTTTGGAATTTAAATTTAATTATTTAAAAAAAAACTGCTTCAATTTTCAAAATATTTTAAGTAATACTTTAAAAAATATTTTCAATTCAAAAAAACAATGAAAATTGACAAATATTGTAACAAAACATAAGCAATTTTTTAAAAATATTTTAATAAATTTGTTTCTATTTTTTTAAATTGTAGGTAAATAATTTGTGTTTAAAATAGTTTTTTAATGAAAAATTGAATAGAAACTATAAATGAATTAATTAATAAATAATAAGTATTAAGAAAATAAGTAAAAATAAATAAAATAAGATAATAAATAAATAAATAATAATTGAAAATTTATTTGTAAAAATATTTCTACTATTGCAGAACAAAGAAAAATACAGAGACAAATATAATATTATACAAAAGAAAAATATATGTATACAATATTATTGTGCAAAGAACTTGTGATTAAAAATTTTTCAACTTATTTTCACTAAATTATATATAATTAAAAATAATTTTTTCTATAATTACTGTAGGAGAAAATTTCTTAAGAAAAAAAAAAGAATATAAGATATTTTTCTAGTGCTAATGTGTAACTGACTTATTGTCTTTTAATGAAAGAATTTTTTTTTTCATCTCTAATTTTATTTAATTATATAACCAGTAAATGTGAAATTTATTTATAAATTATCACGTAATAATGAAAAAAAAAATTACATCAAAAACTGAATAAGTTTCTTTCTTTTAAATTTTTCAATTCTATTTAGACTTTTTAGAAAATAAAAGAAAAAATTATTTCTATTAAAAATTTACTAATGTTATTAATTAATAATAAAATAAAATAATAAAATATTTTTAATTGTTTAATGTTCTTTTGTTCATTTATAATTACATTATTTTTTAAGTAATAAAAATAAAAAATAAAAAAAAAATTACATTATTTTTAATATTTGAAAATTATTATTATTAATTATTATTATTATTATTATCGTTAGAAACAATGTTTAAGCGATTAATAATAAAGTGACGAGTATTTTTAAAATTAGAATAAAATATTCACGGAGACATTGTCACGTTCCTGTTGTTACACCTGTTGCTATAATTGACTTCTCTCATTGGTCCGATATCCATCGACCTTATTACAAAATCAACTCATCGTAGTTTACGTTTCTTATCTGTCTCAGATTTTATCTTTCTTTTTCTTTGCATAATCTCTGCTACTTGCTTTTGCATAATTTTTTAAATTTACCCAATTTACCATAAACACAATCAATAATATTACATTTTTGTTTAAATAATAACGTGAAATCCATTAAAAAAGTGTATAAAACCATAATTATTAAAAGAAAAAAAAAATTTACACCTATATCCGTGAATGTTTGTTAAAACACAAGTGGTCTCAATGATACGCCTCCAATATGAGTCACCTGTATCATATGCCCAATCACTCTCTTATATATATTCTTTTATTTATAATTTCTTATATATAAAGTATTTTCGTGAAAATTGATATTTAATCATTATTTGTGAGATAAATATGACAAATTTTTTTTTTTTTTTGAAATTCAAGAACATTTTTTAAATTAAGAATAATAAATTTTTGATTTAATAAATTTTTGATTTTTTTTTTTTTTTTAAGAAAAGGATTTTTTGGGGTCGTTAGTTATGAATATATGTCGGATTTTTAAAATTAAAAATTGCCTTGACTAGGGGGTCCAACCCTGACTACGTTCCCCTACTGCTTTTATAGCTTTTAAAAGGAAAAAATAGTTAAAGTTACTATACTTTTATTTTACCATTTAAAAATTTAAAAAATTTTAATAATTTAAAAAATAGAGGGGGTCCAACCTTGACTAAGGGCGCAGTCCTGACTTTGTTACTCTACTTTTATAATTTTTAAAAGGACAGAATAGTAAAAGTTACTTTACTATTATTTTACCATCTAAAATTTGGGTTTTTAATTAATTTCTGGTAAATTTTTTGCAGAATCTTACAGAGTAAATTTTACGATAATTCAGAAGTAGATTTTTAGAAACAAAATTTTTTTTACTAAAATCTATTTTAAAAATAGTTAAATTTTACAATATTTCAGAAGTTTACTACTAAACTTTCTTTTTACTAATATTTACACTAAAAAACACAATAAAAAGAACAAATTTTTGAAGAATTTTAATTATAATTATTTGAAAATGATTTCTACAAAATTTTAGTAAGTCTAAAAAAGTAATTTAAAATTTTTTTTTTTTTTAATTTTAGTTTACTTTTTTTGAAGATAATTGAATCTTAAAAAATTTGGTTAAAACAATTCTAAGAATTAGTTTTTTAAAAATATTGAAATGTATATTTTCGAAAATAAACGAATTTCTTAAAAGAATTTTTGTATAATTTATAAAAACTAATTTTTCGAAGAATTTTAATTAAAAATTTTTAATTTGATTGTTTTCTACAAAAATGTTAAAAATAATTATAAAAAATTTTAATATTTATTATTTTTTATATGTATTTAAATTTTAGGAAATATGTATGTAATTGAAAATATTGAAAATATTCAAAATAATTGAATTTAAAAAAAAAAATATTAGAATATAAAAATTCTAAGAATATTGCTTTATCAAAAAATATTAAAATATAATTTTTTAGAAGCATAATTTTCATTAATTTCAATTTAAACTTGAAGATTTTTCATTCAAAATTTTTGAGAATTCAATTATTTTCAAAATTTGCAATTTAAATTCTTCAAACGTTAAAAAAAAAAAAAATTGTAAAAAAAAATTGTAAAAAAAAATTGTAGGTATAAAATATTTTTGATGAAAAAATCAATTATTTTCATTTAAATTTTATAAAATTTCAATTATTCAAAATCTTTGTCATTATTTTTTTTTTCATTATATTTTAAAAAATCAATCAGAAAAAGTATTCAAAAATAATTTTTGAAAGAATTGATTTATTTTATATTTAACAAATTGTTACATCACAACTGCAATTTAATTTTCCAAGAAAAAGAAAAATTTAATTTTGAGAAATTGAGAACAAATTTTAATTTAAAATCATTTCTCTCTCTCTCAACGATTTGTGTGAAAACTACTGCGTATTTTTAGAAATAGCAAAGAAAATTGAATTTAGTCAAGTAGAAATATTTGCATTTTATTGAAATCAATAATAATTCTGGAAATTTGTTGAGAGTATAAATATACGAAAGGAAGTTAAATAATTTTCTAAATTACTCAAAATTTATATTAAAAATTTTTTAAAAAATAAATAATAATTATAAAAAAATTAAAAAAAGCAAAATGTTTTTTTTTGTTTTATTTTCTTCATATTCTCCAAAAAAATTACTGCTTTTTTTTGTGTAATTAACAAAAAGAAAATTATTAAAAAAAATTTTTTTAATCACAATTTTTTATTACTTTATATTTTTATTCGTAACAAAGTTTAGTAATTACAAAAATTTTTTTCATCGTACGTTAAGAAATATATAGACAGACACACATTTTTATCTTCATTCGCATGAATTTTATATTATACTGAGCGCTAATGTCCTTGGAAAAATTACAGACAATGATTGTTGAAGAGGATAGTTTAATGAATCGATATCAAAGAAATGATTCTCGTCTCTACGATCTATAAGAGCATAAAAAAATAAATTCAACTTTTTTCTGAAGGAAAAAAATTTTTTATGATAACAAAATTTAGTGAATTGATTCATTTTTCTCTAATAAAGAAGTTTATTACAAACCATTTTTATTTTAAAAAATTGTTTAAACATTTGTTATTTAGAAACAATTTGTTAAAGCATTTGTTATTTAGAATCAATTTGTTTAAACATTTGTTATTTAAAATTAAATTGTTTCAACATTTGTTATTTAGAACCAAATTGTTTAAACATTTGTTATTTAGAATAAAATTGTTTAAACATTGGTTATGTAGGAACAAATTGTTTATACATTTGTTATTTAGAATCAAATTGTTTAAACATTTTTTATGTAGAAAAAAAATTGTTTAAACATTTGTTATTTAAAAACAATTTGTTTAAGCATTTGTTATTTAGAATCAAGTTGTTTAAACATTTGTTATTTAAAATTAAATTGTTTCAACATTTGTTATTTAGAATCAAATTGTTTAAACATTTGTTATTTAGAACCAAATTGTTTAAACATTTGTTATGTAGAAAAAAAATTGTTTAAACATTTATTATTTAGAAACAAATTGTTTAAATATAATTGTTATTTAGAAACACTTTGTTTAAACATTTGTTATTTCAAAATCAATTTGTTTAAACATTTGTTATTTATAAATAAATTGTTTAAACACTTTATTTATAAGTAAATACTTTAAAAATATTTCTTGTTAACAAATTATTATAAAACTTTTTCTTTTTTTTACTATTATGTTTTAACAATTTAACAATTTTTCTATAAGGATATTGTTGAAATATCTGTTAATCAAACAAATTTCATTGAAACAATATTTGAAACAATAATTGTTTAAACAAATAATAAATGTTATTTTTAATAATTTATCTTATAATCGTTTTATAACATTTTGCTTTAATTTTATCTTTTTATAAGAATAAATTTTCATTAAAAAATATTTATATATTCATAATTGTTTATAATAAATTTTGTTTAAAGAAATAATGAATATTTCTATTTCTAGAGTAATTTTTCTATTAAATTTTTTTTTATTTTCTCTATTAAATGGATAAATTTTAAACAATTTGTTTAAATAAACAATTTGTTTAAATAAACAATTTATATAAACGATTAGTTTAATCCCTTTGTTTAAACAATTTATTCAAAGAACTTATTTAAACAATTCGTTTGAACAATTTATTAAAACATTTGATTTAAGTAATTTATTCAAACAAATTATTTAAACAATTCTTTGAACAATTTATTTAAACAATTTGTTAATTATATTTGCTTAAAAAATTTATTAAAATATTTTATTTTTGCAATTTATTCAAACAACTTATATGTAAGTGATTCTTCTAAATAATAATTTATTTAATCAATTTGTTTAAATAATCTATTAAAACAATTTTTTAAATCAATTTGTTTAAATAATTTATTTAAACAATTTTTTTAAACAATGTAGTTAAAGAATTCATTTAAACAATTATTGTTATTATTTACTGAAATTTTGTTGTTTGCCTTATTTTTTAAACTTTACTAAAAAATACATAAATATGTAGTAAATAAATAATAAACATTAAAAAATTTAAATAAATAATAAACAAATTATGAGTCAAGTAAATATAATAAATTATATATTATTATATTTTTGATTAAACATTTAAAACTGTTCAACATGTTAAACTGTTTAACTGTTAAACATTTAACAGTTTTTGTAAATAAATAAATAAATTAATTAATTAATAAAAAAAATAAAAGTATTTGAAATTTTTACCATGAGCCCATTAAAAACTAATTTACTTTATTCAAAATCTGTTTGAAATTTTAACACGTCCTGTAGAGATAATTATAAAACCAAGCAAAACAATTATATAATTATCATAATTTGGAAAGAAATTGTACATAAAGATATATATAATTTTTTATATTTAGAATGAAGGAAAAATATAGTCCGGAAGTTTAAAAAAAATAAATAAGGAAAAGAGGCGGATTTCAAACATTCATGAACTTGTGTGGGATTTCCTTTTTCAGTATTTTTTTGTATATTTATATATGATTTCTTAGCACCTCTCTTAAAACGATAAGAATAATATTAATCTTATTTTGAGGAAATAGGCATTTATCTCGTGAATGCAGCCATCCGGGTAAGATTTCACCAATAAAAAATTTTTTGACTTTTTTTTTATTTTTTTTTTTTTGCAGTTAAATAATTTTGAAATGTTAAATATAAATAAATAGAAAAATATTTACTTATTTTTATATATAAATTTTAACGCACAATGTTGACTTCGACAAATTTTTTTTTTTTTTTTTTTTTTTTTTTTAATTTTAACTTTAATTTTTTTTACAAAATCTTTTGACTTTGCAATTTCTAAAAATTCCAAAACAAGGAGACTAACATTTTTTAGAAATGTTTAAATAAATAAATAAATGAATAATGAAAATTAACTAGAAAGTAGATAAATATTTTTTTTAATAATTACTTTTTTCAAAATTCAAAAAGTAAAAAATGAAAATTTTTTTAATCACTTATTTGAAATAATAAATAAATAATAAAAATAATTGACCAAAAAATAGACTGTAACACTTTTAATAATAAATAAAACAAATCTTGCTTTTGTTTAAACAAAATTATAAAAAAATCTCTTATTTTGAAAAATAATTTTCCACTCAGGCGCATATTTTTGAGAAAAATTTTTCCAATTGTTTTTAAACAATGTTGAATTTTATTTTGTAAGATAATTACTTTTATTTTTAATTTACTTTATTCGGCATTATTTATTATTTTAATTTTTTATTAACAATTTGTTGAAGAAATCTTTTAGAAAAGAATGAGCAAATGACAAACTTTGAAATTAAAATAAATGAACAATAAAATAATAATAACTAAAAAAAAATTTTTAAAAAAAAAGTTTTGAAGATTATAAAATGCAAATTCATTTTGAAGAAATTTATTTTTAAAATGCAATTAAAATTAATTAATATTATAATTTTTAAAGTCGATGTGATAAGAAATATATCACTATAGAAGGAAAGACTTCCTTTATAATCTTTAATCATTTTACACACAAATAATTTATTGTTTTGCCTTTAGTCGATAACACAGTTTTTTTTAATTAATTGAAAAATTAATTTTGAAAATTAAATCTCTTAAGAAAATTCTATTTTTTATTAGAATTCCTCCATTGTTTACATTTACATTTAAATTTTTTATGTCAATTAATCTGTACCTCCTTTTCCTATGTTATTATTATTTTTTTTTCTTAAAAAAATTTTAATTTAATTTTTCTTACTATTTTTTAATATTATTTTAAATAATAATAATGTAAACGGGCATGTCCCGTTTACAATAAATGAAATGAAATAATAATAATAATAATAATAATAATAATAATAATAATAAAAATGATAATAATATTTTAGGAAATAATGATTGTTGTGAGAGTAATAATAACAATAATAAAAAATAATAATTTAATAATAATTATTATCAATAAGTAATTTTGAATAATTAATTTAAAACCAAATAAACTAACATTGTTTAAATATTTTTCTGTTCAGGTTCATTGGCATTTAAACCAATATTAAATCCCTCGGCAGAGGAAATCATTATAAGCGAAGGTGAATTATTGGAACTGAATTGTACAAGCGGTACACCAATAATTTTCGTTTATCCTCACGAACTCGTAAATGTAAGTGTAATTTTTTTTTTCTAAAACAAAAAAAAATTTTTTTATTAGAATAAAATATTATTCTTGTTTGAAATAGAGAAAAAAAACTGTTATTACAAAAAAAATAGTTTTTTAGTCGTTACAACATTTTTTTTAATAACTCTCTATTTGAATTTATTTAAATTTTTGTAATTTATTTAAATTGAAAAAATACTTTTTTATTTTATTACCTACAAAGTATTAAAATATAAAAATAACAAATAATTAAAGGAAAACAATTGATAAATAATGAAAACATTAATAAATAATAAATAAAAATAATAACAATATTAATAATTAATTAACTGTTAATTAAGTAACAATTAATATTGTATTTTGAGTAAAAGGCTTATCGGTCGTGATTTTTTTTTTAATATTGTTTTTTTAAGTATTTAATCATTTTTTTATAATTAATATAATTAATTTATTTTAGAAATAATTAACAATAATTTAATTAATTTTTTTCAAAATAATAATATACAAATATAAATAATTTTTTTTTTTTTTTTTAATATTGTTATTCAAGTAATTAATAATTTTTTTTTATAATTAATATAATTAATTAATTTTAGAAATAATTAACAATAATATAATTAATTTTAGAAATAATTAACAATAATATAATTAATTTTCTCAAAATAATAATATACAAATATAAATAATTTTTTTTTTTTTAATATTGTTATTCAAGTAATTAATAATTTTTTTTTATAATTAATATAATTAATTTATTTTAGAAATAATCAGCAATAACATAATTAATTTTCTCAAAATAATAAATAATGAAAAATTAAAATAATAATATAAATTATTTTATGAAGTTAATAAAATATTTAGTAAAAAATAGATTTTTCAATTTTACAGATTGAGACTTCAGACGCAACTTTATCGACAATCATTGATCCAGATGGGAATTTCATTATCAATTTTCGGCGATTGTCAGCCGTTTCCGGTGACACTGGGTGGTATGGCTGTGCAGAAGAGGATGTTGGTTTCCCTAGCAAGCAAGATATGGGTTACCACGCTCAATTCTCCTGGACTTATGTTTACGTAAAATGTATTTAAAAATTTTATCTAATATATTACAATTTTCTACTAATAGTTTTTAAAATAAAACTTGTTTAAAATTTTTTTTTAAATAATTCAATTTTATTTCTAATTATTTTTTTTATTTTTATTTTATTATATTATTTATACTTTTTTATTATTTTTTTTATTTCACATTATTTTTATTTATTTTTAAATTATTTATTTTTATACAGTGATTTTTTCCATTATTAATTTATTTATTGTTATTAGTGTTTCGAAGCCAAAAATAAATAATTAACGTAACGGCCCCCATAGGGGCCGTTACGTTAATTATTTATTTTTTTATGACAAGAAACCTTAAGGTGTAGGCGCTTGTTCTCTTATTGATTTTTTAAATTTATTTATTACTGTTATTTTTTATTATTAATTTTATTATTTATTAATGAGTAGTATTTTTATTTTTTATCATTCTTACTTTTATTATTTATTAGTGTTATTTTTTTTTATTAATTATTGTCATTTTTAATATTTGTTATTCAATGTAATTTATATTATTTATGATTGTTATTTTTATTATAATTATATATATATATATATATATATATATATATATATATATATATATATAAATAATTTTAATAATAATTAATTATATAGTAATTATTAATTATACTATATATAATTTAATATAATTATATAATTATTTTTAAATATTTAATTTTGCTTAAACTTTTTGTATATTTTTACCAAAGTGTATGAAAATCGAGATGAAAATATTAAAAAAAGGATTAAATTTTGTTGAACGTCTTCGGAAAAAAACGATTTGCGATCAGCGGGAGTGGAAATTATCTGAAATTAAAGAACAATAAAATTTAGTCAAAGTATCTAATTTAGACGTGTTACCACGATAAGACTGCTTCGACTACTCCGCATTTTCGCGCAGCGCGTTGGTTTATATACTAGTCGTCTGTCCCGCGTGGGGGGTCGTGGGTACCGTGCGCAGTGGGGAGCACTCGGGCGCTGATTGGCTACGTAGACTCAGGTGCGGCACGAGGGAAAATTTCGCCCTTACCCTAACAATATTCGAAATTTATCAAATTCACAATAATTAATAATTATTAGTTATTATTATCAATTATTATTAATTATTATTAATTACTATTGATTATTATTAATTATTATTAATTATTATTAATTATTATTATTAAATACTATCAGAATTATTAATTATTCTTCGTTTATAAAATTCTGACTTGGGTGAAAAATTGTTTTTTCATTTTAGCTGGCGATCAGTTACTAGTAGCGGATTTAGAATTGGAGGTTCTGCATGCAACATCAGGGTACGATGAAATTATTCCCTGTCGTCCTACAGCACCTGATTTGAAGGTTACGATATCAGTTATTGGTGATTCGGTAAGTTATAGTTCCAATTGATTGAATTAATCTTCAATTTACTGTACCGATTGCCAAGGTCTTTTAAATAATTAACTTTAACTTAATTTAGATAAATAAATAATAATAATAATAATAGATTTAAATAATTTTTCAAGGTTTATGAAAAGATACAAGATACATTCAATCCGAAGGTTGGATTTATCCTCAAAAATCCCAAAGTCATTGACAGCAATCAATATGAATGTACTGCAACACGTGAAGATGGTTACAGTCAAACGATTGATGTCTATTTAATGGTCACAAGTAAGTAAGAATAATTAACTTGGAGTAAAGGTCCTTCCTGTGTAAAGAGAAAGTAAGCTTACATGTAAATTTTCTTTTACAGCACCACCTCTAATAGAAGATTTAAAAATTTCTCCCGTACGACCTCGATATGTGATTCAGGGGCAAAATTTAAGTGTCAATTGTACAGCGACTTTAACGAAAGGAGGACCCTTTACTGTTCGTTGGTTCGGACCTCCTAACAGGACTTTGATTCAAAATGTAAGGTGAAATATTAATTTTCGACGATGATCAGTCTCCTCGTGCTAAAAATTCCCTTAGGTAGCTTTATTACTTTAAAGGTAGATTTCCGCATTTAGAAAAAAATTTCATACTTTTAGGACCCAAGGAGACCGGTTAAAAATTACACGAATCACTTGGGACTAAGTTCATGGAAGTACACTGTAGAATTAAATATTCTAAATTCCACAAATGAGGATAATGGTGTCTACTACTGTGAAACTAAAACAAATGGTCCGAAGGAGGAAGTTAAGACATCAATAGAAATACATGGTAAGTAAGGTTCCATTTTCCTCTGAATTTTATTATAGAATATACAGTTTTAAAGATCAGTTTTGCTAATTCCTTATAGATCCTCGTATTACTTTTATCGAAGTGACCAGTGATGATCATTACCGTTATCACGTGCTGAACGAAACCGAACATGTGAGATGGATAGTGCACATTCATGCTCACCCACCACCAACACTTAGATGGTAATATTCTTTTTTATATGCTAATAATATCAAATAATATGAAAAATTAATTAATTAACACCAGAAGCTAAAAACAACTGAGGCGCATGATTATTCCCCAAATGTCATTTGACCGAACTGTCATTTTACCGAATTGCATTTATACGAACTGTTATTTTAACGAAATGTCACTTTTGTGAATCGACATTTTTACGAATTGACACTTTTGCGAAAAGTTATTTTTGCGAATTGTCACTTTTGCGAAAATTCATTTTTACGAATTGTCATTTTTTCGAAAAGTTATTTTTGCGAATTGTCATTTATGCGAACTTACATTTTTTCGAATTGTCATTTTAACGAAATGCCATTATTGCGAATCGACATTTTTACGAATTGTCAATTTTGCGAAAATTTATGTTTACGAATTGACATTTTTGGCGAAAATTCATTTTTACGAATTGTCATTTTTACGAATTGTCAATTTTGCAAATCGCCATTTTTACGAATTGTCACGAATTGTCATTTCGCAAACATCATTATTCGCAAAAGTGACAATTTGTAACAGTGATATTTCGAAAAAATGACAATTCGTAAAAATGAATTTTCGCCAAAAATGGCAATTCGTAAACATAAATTTACGCAAAATTGACAATTCGTATAAATGTCGATTCGCAAAAATGACATTTCGTTAAAATGACAATTCGAAAAAATGTAAGTTCGCATAAAAATGACAATTCGCAAAAATAACTTTTCGAAAAAATGACAATTCGTAAAAATGAATTTTCGCAAAAGTGACAATTCGCAAAAATAACTTTTCGCAAAAGTGACAATTCGTAGAAATGTCGATTCGTAAAAATGACATTTCGTTAAAATGACAATTCGAAAAAACGACAATTCGAAAAAATGGCAGTTTGCATAGATGAGAATTCGAAAAAATGACATTTTGGAGTTGCTGATTATAGATCTAAAGTTAGTTTTTAAAAATTCAAAATAGCGGATCCAGTAACTGTTTACTCGGAGGTTTTTAGGGTTACGATTTTGAATTCGATTTTTGAAAATTCAAAATGGCGGATCCAATATGGCGGACTTTTTTTATTACAATTTCAGTAAAAACCGCCTGAAAATAGTTACTCGGAGGTTTTTTTTTGGGTCGCTGATTACGAATCTAAAGTTTGTTTTTAAAAATTCAAAATAGCGTATACAATAAGACGGATTTGCTTTTTAAAAAAGTGTTGAAACTTGATTTCATTAATGGATTCTATTCAATTTTTTTTTCTTAATATGATTCAAAAATTTAGAATAGATTTTTAGTCTTCTTTTGAGATTTTTATTTATTACACTTATTCTGTTATTGCAATAATTAAAAAAATTTTTAAAAATGTTATTTAGATATTTTTTTAAACGGAAATAAATTGCACAATATGATTTTCCAAATATTTTCAACAACAAAAAAAACTTTGAATTAAATAATAAAAAAAATCATACATTTTCATTTTGTGTAGGATGTACAGTTTAGGAAAGAATGAGATGCAACCATTATACGAAAGATATGACGTATCACATCATTCTGAATATAATATAACAGTGGACCCTGAATTGACATTCACGACTTTCTCCATTAGAAATTTGAGGTTGGATCATTCCGGCAATTATACACTGGAAGTTTCAAATCAACATGGAAATAAGTCCATTACATTTTCACTCTATGTTAGAAGTAAGAAATTTTTATTTTCAGAGTTAATGTTTTTTAAATTTTTATTTATTTTTGTTTTACGTCTATTTTTATGTACGTATTTCCATTTTTGCTTATGCTTACGTTTTTATTTTTGTTTTTTATTTTTGTTTTTTTTTGTTTTTTTTTTGTTTTTTTTTTTTTGTTTTTTTCATGTTTACATTTTCGTTTATGTTTTAGTTTACACTTCTTATGTTCATCTTTACGTTTATTTTTTGTTTCCATTTTTTTTTCTAATTTAGAATAGATTTTTAGTCTTCTTTTGAGATTTTTATTTATTACCCTAATTCTGTTATTGCATTATTTAAAAAAAATTACACAAAGAAAAAGCTATTTGATTCCTTACGTTTTTGTTTACGTTTATTTTCATGTTCGTGTTTACACTTTCGCTTATATTTACGTTTCTTTTTGTTTACATTTTTGCATATTTATACTTATATTTACATTCGTGTTTACGTTTATGTTTTTGTATACATTTATTCTTATGTCAGTGTTTACATTGTCGCTTATGCTCACGTTTTTGTTTACCTTTTCTATTTTTTATTTACATTTTCGTTTATGTTTACGTTTATGTTAGTATTTACATTTTCATTTGTGTTTTTGTTTACTTTTTTATGTTTATGCTTATATTTTCATTCGTGTTTACGTCAATGTTATTTTTTACGTTTATTTTTATGCTCGTGTTTACATTTCGATTTGTATTTATGTTTATATTTACGTTTATGTTAATTTTTTTTTTTTTTTTTTTTTTTTTTTTTTTTTTTTTTTAGTTTCTTTATTTACGTTTATTTCAATGTTTGGGTTTATGTTTTTGTTTACACTTACGTTTATGTTTACATTTACGTTTTTCTGACAATGTTGATGAATTAAGCACATGCATAAATAAAATATGAATGAACAATTTTTTTCAGTGAGGCCAAGAAATAATATTAAAGTACACGCGTATTACGCTCCAAATCAATTAGTCGAGATAAGAAATGAAGTGGACGCATATCCAGCGAGCAATGTGACCTGGAGTTATCTTAATTGTCCTCATTATCCATCTCGACTTGGTTGTTTTGCCGAATACATTTTGGTAGGAAAAAATACATATTATATTTTTAAAAAAAAATTTTTTTTTTATTATCAGTTAATTATTTCAAAAACGTTTTAGAATAAATTTTTTTTTTTTTTGAAATAATTATGTTTTAATTTTAGGAGTGGACTTTAACTGAAGAGTCACCTATTAGGTATGAGACAATAGTGAAATTTCATGTTAAAATGACTGGTATTATTACATGCGTTGCTTGCAATGAAGTTGGTTGTGAAACGGCACGTGAAGTTATTTTTGTTTCTGGTGAGTTATTAAAATGAAATTTAGGAGTAATTTTAAAGAAATTAAAATTTTTAATCTATGAAAGTTGTATAGATAACTTTTTCTTTTTCATATAAAATTGTAGTAAATTAAAATTGCATTTTGTATTTATATAAAAAAAATTTTACTTTTAATAATAACTATAATAATTATTAATAAAAATAAAGTAAATAATACGAATAAAATTAATAAAAATAGTAATAATAATATAAAACTAACAATAATAATAATAATAAAATTGGTTTTTTTTTTTTTTTTTTTTTTTTTTTTTTGTCATTCATGACTATTTTTTTATACTTTTCAGTTAGAACTTAGTTTATTTATGTTTTTGTAGTTTATGTTTCGTTATTTGTTATTTGCAAATAATTTAATTTCGATATTAAATCTATTTTTTATTTAAATTTACAGTGCAGAAGATCTGGTGATGAAATATAAAATAATTTTTTTTTTTATAGATGGAAGTAATGGTGTCGGAGTAATAATTCCTGAGAGTCAAATGACAGTTGGAGATGACTTGGAACTAATTTGTTTCGCATCCATTTATAACTATACTAATAATTTAAGATGGCAAATTGACGAACAAAATATTATTGAAAACGGTAAATTTTATTCTACATTTTATAACTTAAAAAAAAATTCAAATTAAAAAATTTTAAGTTAAAGAGTATAAATAACAATTTATTTATTATTTATTAAATAATTATTTTCTCTAAATTAGTTAAATATGTAGATATTGGAATTATTTATAAAATTTTTTTTTTTTTTTTTTTTTTTTTTTTTGGTTTCTGTAAGATGACTTTTTTAAATTATAAAAAAAAATTAGTTAATAATAAAAAATTAACAATTTTTGAAAAAAATTTCATCACAAAAGTTCAAGTTTCTAAAAAGATTGTATAAAGGGGTAACAAAATATAAAAACAATAAATAAAAAATATTTTAATAATAATAAAAAGTAAAAAAAAAATATTGAAATAAAATTGAATTAAGAATAAAATTTGTTAAAAAAATTGACTTTGAACAATATTTTTATTGAAGCAATAATTTTTTTTGTTATTTATTATGATGTTTTAAATATGAATTCTTGTTTTTTTTGACAAAAAATAAATAAAATAATAAAAATTGTATTTGAGGGGAAAAAATTCATTTATCATGATTGCAGACAGGGTGAAAGTAATTGTCGAAACAACTCAGTTTACACATCGTTCAACGTTGTCAATAAAAAATTTACAAAAATCGGATGCGACTGAATATACATGCGTGGCGACTGCTAACGATTTCAACGAATATAGGGAATACTATATTCTGAATTTAGCTGGTATTTATATAAATCTAAACTTCTAATTATTTTTTTTAATGTACTTTTCGAAAAAAAATTTTGTTTAAAAATATTTTTCCAATATAATTCATTTAAATATTTTTCCAAAATAATTTATTTAAATATTTTTCGAATATGCTTTACTTAAAAATTTTTCAAATACAATTTCTTTAAATACTTTTTCAAAAATAATTTATTTAAATATCATTAGAATATATTTATTTTAATATTTTTCGAATATGCTTTACTTCAAAAAAATTTTCAAATACAATTTCTTTAAATATTTATGTTCAAATAAAAAAAAAATAAAAAAAAAATAAAAAAAAAATAAAAAAAAATATTTAACAAAAATTAATTTATTTAATAATTTTTTAAATACTTTTCCAATAAAAAAATTTATTTAAATATTTGTCAAATACATAAATATTTTCCAAGAGTAATTTATTTGAAAAATTTTCAAATTCAATTTTTAAATTTACTTTTTTTTATTCTGAGTATATTATTATTATTAACAAATATTTAATAATTTCAAGATCCGAAACCAGCGAAAATTATCGAATCAAACATGAACGGTACGGAAGTAACTTTCGATTTAAATATTCTGGGTCACAATACAATAAGTTTAACTTGTGCTGCCACTGGAACACCTAAACCTAATGTCACGTGGTACAAGGTAAAATTATAATTTTATTTATTTGAAACAAAAATACTTCTATTACTTTTTAATAATGGAATTTTAAATTATTTACTTTTGTTTAAATAAAATTGTTTATTTTTTTTAATTTGAAGTATAAAATTATTTTTTTCTATTAATATTATTATAAATAAAAATTTTATTATAAGTAATTTTTTCATTATAAATAAAAATTGTAATTGACATTTTAACAGTTAACATTTTTATTCTAATTTTAATATTTTCTATTTTTCAAATAAAAGCTAAAATAAAAAAAAAATGTAAAATAAAAAAAAATGTAAAATAAAAAAAATTTTAAATTAAAAAAATAATTTTTTTAGGATGGCAATTTACTTGAAAGAAACAATCAGTATTTTTTTACTCGAAGTAAACAGGAATTAAATATAAAATATCTCGATGAAGGCGACAGTGGCAAATATTTGTGTCGTGCTGAAAATCGTTTTGCTAAAGAGGAAAGATTTCTTATGTTCATTGTCGTTGGTAAGAAAATAAATATTAAAAATATTGAAAATATTGAAAAGAAAATATTAAAAATTTTGAAAAATTTATAATATTTTTTATTTTTTAATTGATTTAGTAAAAATTTTTGTTTATTTTAGGAAAAGAATTGCCAAAGACTTGGATTATTGCTGGCTGTGGTGTATTAATTGTTTGCTGTATACTCACTATTATTTATTGCATCAAATTCAGGAGAGAAAGGGTAAATTTTTTTAATTAAATCAATATAATAATAAACCCTAAAATTTTTTTTTTCAATAAAAATAATTAAATTTGGATTTTTTAAAAATTTTTGTTCAAATTTGCCTTTTTAATTTTAACTCGATATGACTAACTTACTTTTGATATTTAAGAAATAATTTTCGAAAATATATTCTTCATATAATAAATAATAAGTAAATACATAAGTAAATAAATAATTAAAAATGTAAATAAATAGCTAAAAAAATATGTAAATAAAAAAATAAATTATGAAGTAAAAATATTTGTTAATAAAATTTGATATATATTTTTTTTTTATTTTTTTTTTTATTTATTTATTTATTTTTTTTTTAAATTAAAAATCACCTGAGTTTTAAAAATATAAAAATACGTTAACAAAGTTTTAAAATTAAAAAAATTAAGATCAAAGGGAAAATGAATATTTTTTTTTCAAAAAGAGAATCTCTAGTTAATAAAATAGTAAGTGAAGTCGTTGAGTGTAACTTAAAATATTTCAAAAGAGTTTATTATATATGACATCATCACTTGAATTGACTAGAATCGTTTTGATTAAATATTATAAAACGTCCTATTTGATTTAGGTAATGAGAAAGCAGTTGATGGAGGCTGGATTGACTCATTTTGAAGAAGGAGCACTTGAATGTTTAAATCCTGACCTAACACTCGAAGATCAAGCGGAGCATCTTCCTTATGACAAAAAATATGAATTTCCACGAGAGAAATTGGATCTTGGTATTAAAAATTTTTTTGTTTTTATATCAAACTTAAAATTTTTCATCTTAACGTAAAAATAAAAATAATAAAAAAAAAAAAAAAAATTTCTTTTAATGCAAGAAATATTTTTACAAAATATTTAATTTTTTCCTCTAAAAAAATACTTTTTAATTTTTAATAATATAATTGCAAAATATTGTTTTAATAATATTTTATAAAATATTAATTTAATAATATTTTATAAAATATTAATTTAATAATATTCATTTATGAAAATAAAAAATAAGAAAAGAAAACAATTAAATAAATATAACAATAAAATAATACGGAATTTTTTTTTTTTTTTTTTTTTTTTTTTTTTTTTTAATAAAATAATACACTTAATGAAAAAAATTATAATGGTAAACATTAAAATATTTGAAATTATAGGAAAGCAATTGGGCAGCGGAGCGTTTGGCGTTGTGAGAAAAGCGCGTGCGCGGGGAATTTTGGAAAATGAAGATGTCACCACTGTTGCTGTGAAAATGGTGAAACGAACAATTGATCCAACTTACATAAAAGCACTCGTCAGCGAACTTAAAATTATGATTCATCTTGGCAAGCATCTCAATGTTGTCAATCTTCTCGGTGCTTGTACAAAAAATATTTCCAAAAGTGAGTTTTTTATGTTAACATTTTTTAATTTAATATTTCGATTTTTAAATTTTCAGTTTCAATTTTTTATTTTTCATTTTTAATTTTTCAAACTTTTGATTTGAAATTTTTTAATTTTTAATTTTTAAACTATTATATTTCAATTTAAACTTTTCATTTTTCAATTTAAGTTTTTTAGTTTTTAATTTATTTTTCAAGTTTTCAATCTAAAAACTGAAAATTTAATTTATCATCAAATTTTTATTAAGTGATGATTTCAAAAATCCCACGGATTTGGAAAATTTTAAACGAAAAAAATTCCGCCATTTTGATATTTTGTAAATCAGATTTTAACGATTCTTTGAGCTTTAAAAAAAATATTTTTTTTGTTATTATAATATATTTGATAGTAAAAAAAAAAAAAAAAAAAAAAAAAAAAAAAAAATGTATTTATTTGTTTATAAAAATTATTTTTAGGTGAACTTTTAGTCATTGTGGAGTACTGCCATTTTGGAAATTTACACAATTACCTTCTTCGACATAGAGGCGATTTTATAGATCAAATTGATCCTACTACAGGGAAATTGGATGTTAATATTGGTCAGGATATTTTATCCAAAGTCAATAATTACGACGATGTAAACAGGTATGTTTCTTATTTTTTTTAAATTTAAAAAAAATTTTCATAAATATAAAATTTGGTGAAGTGTTAGCAACGAATTGGCTTATTATTCTTATTTTCTTTAGATTGCACGTTGCATAAAAATTTTTTATTTATTTTTGAAAAATTAGTTATTGAAAAATAAAATAAAGATCCAATTAAAAATAGTAACAAAATAAATGAAAAAAAAAATTTTTTTTAATACATAAATGTAAATAAAATAAAAGGAAATAAAATAAATAGATAAAAAAACTAAAAAAAGCAAAAACAAATAAATAAATAGAGAAATATAAATAAATAAAAAACTAAATAAATAAGAGGCTAAATAAAAAAATAATTGACTAATAATGTAATTGAAAAATAAATTTAATAAGTAAAACGAAATGTTATATTTTGTAATTATTGAATTAAAGGCAATAAGAAGATGGCCAATTTCATTGTAACTTTAATTTAAAAAGTTCGATATTCCTAATGGATTATAATTAATATTCTTAATGCTATTGCTTTCAATATTTATTAGCTCTTTTTTTCTTCTGAAAAAAATTACCTAATTTAAACAATTAACATAACAAAATATTCATTATAATATAGCTATTAGCTAACAGCATGTTTTTAAAAATTGTAGCCAATTAATAAATTAACAGTCTTGAATTTGTGTTTTGTGGGTTAAATGCAGTTCAATTCTAAACTTTTGAATAAATTTTTTTTTTTCTTTAAAAGATTGAATTACGAAATTTCTATGAAAAAATTATTGGTGCATGTGAGAACTGCTAGAAAATTGTGTGACTAAATGATTTGTATAATAACTTTCTTCCAAACGCGGTAACTGACAGTGTGGAAATGTTAATTGAGGTCAACTTGCGTCTTATCGTTTAATTTCAGTAGCAACTAACAATGAACCACATAAGGGACAATTAATATAATTTTCATTTTAATCCAAGACGAAGAAATTAAGATGTTTATTTTTATTTCTTTTTGAAATTAGTTTTTATAGGTTCTATTTAGTTTTTTAACCTAACTGGTCAGTTTTAAATTTAATTTTTTTTTATTATGTTACTTTTGTTCGACTTTTAAGTTTTATTTTCAATATTATTTTTAGTTTTTATTTGCACTTTTGACAGAATTTTAAATTTTAATTTCATTTTCACTTTCATTTTCACTTTCACTTTGTCAGTTATTCATTTTCACTTTAATAAATTTACAATTCATTTTCAATTTCAATTTCATTTTTATTTTGATAGACTTTTAATTTTATTTTCATTTTCACATGATCTGATTTTCTGTTTCATTTTTAATTCCATTTTCATTTACACTTTCTCAAATTTTTAATTTTCAGTTTCTTTTTTATTTTCACTTTCACTTCAATTTTCAATTCAATTTTTCGTTTCATTTCCACTTTCGTAGACTTTGATTTTCTGTTTTAGTTTTACTTCCATTTTCACTTTTACTTTGAAAGATTTTTATTTTTCTGTTTTAGTTTCAATTTTATTTTCACCTTCATTTTCACTTTCATTTTCATTTTTATTTTGATAGACTTTCAATTTTATTTTAGTTTCCATACAATTTGATTTCCTGTTTCATTTTTACTTCTATTCAATTTCATTTTCAATTTCATTTTTACTTCAATTTTTACTTTCACTTTGGCAGATTTTTAATTTTCAAGTTCATTTTCAGATTTATTTTAATTTTCACTTTCATTTACAATATAACTTTTATTTTTAATTTCATTTTTAATTTTATTTTCAATTTCATTTTCAATTTTAATTTCATTTTCAATTTCATTTTTACTTTAATTTTCACTTTCACTTTGGCAGATTTTTAATTTTCAAGTTCATTTTTAGATTTATTTTAATTTTCACTTTCATTTTCAATATAACTTTTATTTTTAATTTCATTTTCAATTTCATTTTCAATTTCATTTTCGATTTCATTTTCAATTTCACTTTGGCAGATTTTTAATTTTCAGTTTCATTTTTAGATTTATTTTCATTTTCAATTTCATTTTCAATTTCATTTTCAATTTCAATTTCATTTTAACTTTAATTTTCACTTTCACTTTGGCAGATTTTTAATTTTAAGTTCATTTTCAGATTTATTTTAATTTTCACTTTCACTTTCATTTTCAATATAACTTTTAGTTTTAATTTCATTGTCGATTTCATTTTCAATTTCATTTTCAATTTCAATTTCATTTTCAATTTCATTTTTACTTTAATTTTCACTTTCACTTTGGCAGATTTTTAATTTTCAAGTTCATTTTTAGATTTATTTTAATTTTCACTTTCATTTTCAATATAACTTTTAGTTTTAATTTCATTTTCAATTTCATTTTTAATTTCAATTTCAATTTCAATTTTATTTTCAATTTCATTTTTACTTTAATTTTTACTTTCACTTTGGCAGATTTTTAATTTTCAAGTTCATTTTCAGATCTATTTTAATTTTCACTTTCACTTTCATTTTCAATATAACTTTTAGTTTTAATTTCATTTTCAATTTCATTTTCAATTTCATTTTCATTTTTACTTTAATTTTCACTTTCACTTTGGCAGATTTTTAATTTTAAGTTTATTTTCAGATTTATTTTAATTTTCACTTTCACTTTCATTTTCAATATAACTTTTAGTTTTAATTTCATTTTCGATTTCATTTTCAATTTCATTTTCAATTTCAATTTCATTTTCAATTTCATTTTTACTTTAATTTTTACTTTCACTTTGGCAGATTTTTAATTTTCAAGTTCATTTTCATTTTTACTTCAATTTTCACTTTCACTTTGGCAGATTTTTAATTTTCTGTTTCATAGTAATTTTTACAGACTTTCACTTTTATTTTCCCCTGGACAAATTTTTATTTTCACTTTCACTTTCATAAATATTTTTCAACATATTTTTGGAAGTGAAAATAAAAAAAAAGTAAAATCAAAACTGCCAATTTTAAAAAAATGTTAAAATTAAAAATGCAAGTGTAACTAAAAATGAAATTAAAATAAAAAGGAATAAAAAAATGTATACAATTTACAAAAAAAATTACTAAAATTGATTTCCACATAGTTGCAGTTAAAAAAAATCTTTTAACAATTATTAAAACAAAATAATTTTAATTTCTAATTGGTGTTGGTGGGCAATGTGTTAACAAACTCTTTCTCTCTTTTTCTCCACTATGCAGGGTAAAATATGCTGCATTGTCTTTTTCTCCTAGTCATAGCAATAATTCGGATAATACTCCTCGACCTGGCGTTGAATCAGTGACTTACACTCAAGACTCGCAGGGGGTTACTTTAGCAACAGGAGAAATTAGTATGAGCAATACCTCCTCTCAACCAGATTGGAGGACCAATTATCGCGGTGATTACAAAGATAAGAACTTAAGACCCATCTGTACACAGGATTTAACATCCTGGGCTTTTCAGGTCGCACGTGGAATGGAATATCTCTCTGATCGTAAAGTAAGTTTTTCCTACCAACAGAAAAAGCACAAGAATTTTTATGTCTAAATGTTATTTTTACTAGTTTCCCTAATGTCACCCTTTTTCATAATGATATGAATTTTTAATTGCATCAAATGCACGAATCTAAATGTTTAATTGTTCCCAAGTTTTTTATTATTTTTGGTCTAAATGTTATTTGTTCCCAAAAGTTTTTTTCCTTTTGGTCTCTGTTGAGTTTTTAACTTCACTTTCAGTCATCTAAATTTTGTTAAATAGATTTTTAATTTTATGATGATAGTAATGATAGTGATGAAGAATTTCTTCTTTTTCATGTGATTTTAGGTCTTGCATGGAGATCTTGCTGCCAGAAATATTCTATTGGCTGAAAATAATATTGTGAAAATTTGTGATTTTGGTTTAGCGAAAACAATGTACAAGGATAATAATTATAAGAAGAAGGGCGATGCTCTATTGCCAATAAAATGGATGGCTATTGAATCCATTCGCGATAGGGTATTTTCCACGCAGTCAGATGTTTGGTCCTTTGGCATTGTGTTGTGGGAATTTTTCACATTAGCACAAACACCATACTACAGTATTGACGCTGAGACGCAATATCATAAACTAATGGATGGTTACCGATTGGAACAACCTGAATATTCTACAAAAGAAATGTAAGTCTAAATTTTATTCCATTACCAGGTTTATTTTCTCAGAAGGAAAAAATTTATAATTAAGAATTCTTAAAAAAAAATAACAAAAACTTTGACGATTCTAATATGATTGATATTTTAAATTTTTTACTTTAGACCCCAAAAACCCATAGTTTACAATTTTCATAAAAATCTATTAAATTAAAAAAAATGTCCGCCATTTTTAATTTTTGAAATCTGACTTTAGATTCGTAATAAGCGACCCTAAACACCCCTAGACACCAAGTTTCGTAAAAATCTATTAATTTAAAACAATTTGTTCGCCATATTGGATCCGCCATTTTGAATTTTAAAAATTCGACTTTAATTCGTAATCAGCAACCCCAAACACCCCTAGATACCAAATTTCATAAAAAAACTAACAATTTAAAAAAAATGTCTGCCATATTGGATCCGCCATTTTGAATTTTAAAAATTTGTCTTAAGATTCATGATCAGGGTCCTAAAAAACCCCTAAATACCAAGTTTCATGAAAATCGATTAATTTAAAACAATTTGTTCGCCATATTGGATCCGCCATTTTGAATTTTAAAAATTCGACTTTAAATTCATAATCAGCAACCCCAAACACCTCTAGATACCAAATTTCATAAAAAAAACTAACAATTTAAAAAAAATGTCCGCCATATTGGATCCGCCATTTTAAATTTTAAAAATTTGACTTAAGATTCATGATCAGGGTTCTCAAAAACCCCTAAGTACCAAGTTTCATAAAAATCGATTAATTTAAAAAAATATGTCCGCCATATTGGATTCGCCATTTTGAATTTCGAAAATCTGACATTAAATTCGTAATCAGCAACCCCAAAGATCCCTAGATACCAAATTTCATAAAAAAACTAACAATTTAAAAAAAATGTCTGCCATATTGGATCCGCCATTTTGAATTTTAAAAATTTGTCTTAAGATTCATGATCAGGGTCCTAAAAAACCCCTAAATACCAAGTTTCATGAAAATCGATTAATTTAAAACAATTTGTTCGCCATATTGGATCCGCCATTTTGAATTTTAAAAATTCGACTTTAAATTCATAATCAGCAACCCCAAACACCTCTAGATACCAAATTTCATAAAAAAACTAACAATTTAAAAAAAATGTCCGCCATATTGGATCCGCCATTTTGAATTTTAAAAATTTGACTTAAGATTGATGATCAGGGTTCTCAAAAACCCCTAAGTACCAAGTTTCATAAAAATCGATTAATTTAAAAAAATATGTCCGCCATATTGGATTCGCCATTTTGAATTTCGAAAATCTGACATTAAATTCGTAATCAGCAACCCCAAAGATCCCTAGATACCGAGTTTCATAAAAAACTAATAATTTTAAAATATGTTCGCCATATTGGATCCGCCATTTTGAATTTTGAAAATTTGACTTAAGATTCATGATCAGGGTCCTAAAAAACCCCTAAATACCAAGTTTCATGAAAATCGACTAATTTTAAAAAATATGTCCGCCATATTGAATCCGACATTTTGAATTTTGAGAATCTAACATTAGATTTGTAATCAGCAACCCCAAACACCTATAGATACCAAATTTCATAAAAAAACTAACAATTTTAGAAAATGGACTCCATATTGGATCCTCCATTTTGAATTTTTGAAATCTGACTTCAGATTTGTATCTAAAGATTCAAACACCCCTAGACTCTAAATTTTATACAAATTCATTAGGTTTTAAAAAAAATCTTTATATCAACAAGAATCCGGCTTCATTTTTGATTCAAAAAAATCCTAATGCGATGGAACTAACGAAAATATTATATGAAAAGTAGATAGAAAAGTGATGACTCCAAAATGCGGAGTCAAAGTTAATATCAACATTAAGCAATGGACTTTATCCACAAAATATCAAAATATATGTTAAAACTGTAACAACTGAGTCGTTTGTCCTTACCTAGAGAATAATCCACCAATAATTAATTTTAATTCCAGTAATTATGACCATTTGCGGTAACGTTCTACATGAGTATTTTCAAAATCCATTTCAAGAATTGTTGTATATTGTATTTTGGTATTATAGTAATTTCTGTTTTCAGGTATGATATTATGCTGCTCTGCTGGACTGACAGACCAATTTTACGACCGTCATTTTCGGAACTAGTCGATTCCATTGGTGATCTATTGGGAGAAAGTGTGAAGCAGGTGAGATCAAAAATGAAAATTCGTCAAAAAGTTAATATCCAGTTTTAGTTTCACTAGAGAAGGAAATATTCTAAGTTGGGTATAATAGAAATATTTTTTAGTAACATCCATATGCAGTAGGCACTAAAAATTGTGGGATGTCCCTTAGGTATCCTTTTGGAAAAATTCCTAGAACAATGTGTAGAAGTCGTCCTAGAGTGTAATGACTGTTAATTATTAAATTGCAAATAACGGATGATCGACGTACCCGGGTTCGATAAAATAATGTTTTAAAAATGTGAATTACAAACTTTATGTCAACAATATATTTAGAACAAGACATTAACGAACAAAATTTAAATACAGAAACCACTTGTAGTAGAAACTTTGACCTTGTGGACGTCAGTAGACGATTAATCCCAAGGAAACTGATCCAAAAAGTAAATCAAAGTAAGAGTCTATTTTGCAGAAAGACCATCGGGGTTAACCTAGGTTTTAGCGTTTTAGGACATGTTTAGGTCTTCTGGACATGTTTGGGACGTTCTAGGGATACACGATTCTAGATTTATTTTTGTTGTATTTCGGACATACTTGATCCCGAAGATGGGGGACGTCTCAAAGATGATCTAGAGTTGATTTAAAGACGTCTTTAGATCAGACATGGAACAAGCGATCTTTGTCATTTCCTAAGGAATTTAGAGTTATCCTGAACATTTTAGAATGTTCTTAGGATATCTTTAAGTCATCTTATTGCACACTGGGTAATTATTTTTCTAATTAAATTTTCCTTTTTGTTTCCGCTATCATCAGCACTATATGGATCTGAACACACCCTACCTGCACATGAATACAACGGCCCTGGAGGGAAGGAACGACTACCTAAAAATGATGGCAGCACCCGATCATACACTACTCTCATCTCCAAGCCACGATTACGTGAATGCCCCAAGTATCGGAGGACGTGGAGATTCCGCCTACCTCAGTATGAGTCCTTCCGGCAAGGACGACATCATGATCAACAGTCCAGGACCTGACTTCAATCACACACACTTTCGATTTCCAACTCCAGTTAATAATAAGTCTGATTCGGAACCGGAGGAAATTGTCGAATCCTCGCCAATGCTCCAGGATGACGACGACGATGATGATCCCTACCTCAAGCCAATAAATATTCACGAACAGCGAGCAAGATTCGTCAAGGAGCAACAATCCCGAAGGAGGAAACCCGAAAAAACCCGATCCCAATTTAGGCTACTGTAATACTTCCACCATTGGAAGTATCGCTCGATCAGTGGACGATGAAAAAGAAGACGAAGTTGATTATCAGGAGAGGAAAAACGGTAACACAGTAGTGCCATCGATTATACGCACCCAGGACAATTATGTCAATATGCCGAAGCAAAAAAGTGATTTACGAAAGGATCTTCCGGCCGGTACGTCTGTTCAATCATTCTCTAATCCAAGTTACATTTTTATGGATCAGAAGGACAACGACGAAGTTGATGTTTAAATAACCCCCTTCCTTTAAATAACGTGCCATCCTAAAAAATTTATTTTTTAAGATTCCTTTATTTAACTTGACAATGTTTCGACAACTTGAAGAGTGGCTGTGAATGTTTATGGATAGTGAAACGCCCCATTTGACATTAAAAAAAAATCACATTCGTCAATCCCACCGAACAGAAATCGAAATTTTAATTGACTTTTAGTTAAGAAAATAAAATAATGAAGACTGCTGAAATATCATCTGGAAATAAAATAAGGCCAAAGATTTGTTCATAAATCGAAAAGAAATTACTCATGAGTAATTTCTCATGATATAGAAAAAAATTCTTGATCAACAAACTGGGTTTTCACTTTTTCATGCAAGTGACAAAACAAAAATTGGAGTACTTAAACTTTTTAATTATACTGATTGAGATTTATTGACAAATAAATTTTAAAAATAGATATATTTATATCTGTATGTAAATTTTTTATTGACAATTTTTATATTAAAGAATACATGTCTGTATGTTAGAAAATTTTTTTTTAGAAAATTAAGATGTTCATCGCTATTTAAGATTAACAAGTTCATTGTATACTAATTGAATTTTTAGAAACTTTGAAACAGCATTTGATAAAAGATCAAAAAAAAAAATTAAGTTTCTATTAACCACTCTGAACGAGCTTTTATACCTAAACTTGATATTTTTAACTACTAATATCGTTTCATACTAAAATTTGCTTCTACTACATTTTTCATATCTCGATTTTACGCTTATTTTTATATATTAAAAATATTTTTATTACTTAGAATGAATAAGTAGCGCTGAATAAAATTATCAAAGTACTTAATATACTCTTTGCCTCGCGTCTCACGAATTATTATAATTATGTTTCTTGTAAATACAGATATTTTTTAATTAAAAGATATAGTTGTTAAGTTACTATTTTAGAAGAACAAAATTTATCTACAGTTGAAAATGAAGAAAAATACTTTTCTCATGACGAATGCAATAATTGTTTTTGCAATATATTTTATATTTTTAGTAAAAATGACAAAAAATTGTAATTAATTACTGTACATAAAATAAAAAGATATTAAAAGAAAAATTGTTTTTTTTGAAATATTTTAGTAAATCTCGTTAATTCTTATGGAGTAGGGGACGTCACTCCTGCTGGTATCATTAAGTATTTGACGACCATTTCTCTCTATTATTTCTTCCACTAAAGATTGTCTGTATTTTATCCATCTAGAAAAGGGAAAATATTGTTTTTTTACTTGATGATTAATAATTCTTTTTTAAAAAATGATTTTTGAAACTTACTTTTAATTAAAATATGTTCTTTAAGTAATGGAAAAAATGTCATTCGGACAATTAATTAAAATTGAAAATAGCAGAGGATCCTCTTTGTAATTTTTTAACTCTCCCACTCCTACCTTCCACTTTTCACTCACACTTCCAAACTTCCACTTTCTACTCTCACTTCCCATACCCACTTTCCACCTTTCACTTTCCACTCTCATTTCCTACCTTCCACTTTCTACTCTTACTTCCCACCTTCCACTCTCACTTCTCACTCCTATGTTCCACTTTCACTTCCCACTACCACCTTTCACTCTCACTTCCCTCCTTCCACTTTCAACTCTCACTTCCCACCTTCCACTTTCACTTCCTACACTCACTAATCCTTTTTCCACTCTCACTACCCACTCATACTCCCCACTCACACTACCAACCTTTCACTTTTCACTCTCACTTCCCACCTTTTACTTTCCACTCTTACTTACTACATTCCACTTTCTACTCTTACTTCCCACCTTCCACTCTCACTTCTCACTCCCACCTTCCACTTTCCACTGTCACTTCCCATTCCCACAACCACCTTTCACTCTCACGTCTCACACCCTCTTTCCACCTTCCACTTTCCACTCTCACTTCCCACCTTTTACTTTCCACTCTTACTTACTACATTCCACTTTCTACTCTTACTTCCCACCTTCCACTCTCACTTCTCACTCCCACCTTCCACTTTCCACTGTCACTTCCCACTCCCACACCCACCTTTCACTCTCACGTCTCACACCCTCTTTCCACCTTCCACTTTCTACTCTCACTTCCCAACTTCCACTGTCCACTTTCCACTCTCACTTCCCACCTTCCACTTTCACTTCCTACACTCACTAATCCTTTTTCCACTTTCACTACCCACTCCTACTCCCCACTCACACTACCAACCTTCCACTTTCCACTCTCACTTCCCACCTTTTACTTTCCACTCTTACTTACTACATTCCACTTTCTACTCTTACTTCCCACCTTCCACTCTTACGCCTCACACCCACTTTCCACCTTCTACTTTCTACTCTTACTTCCCACATTCCACTTCCACTGTCTACTTTCAACTCTCACTCTCTACTCTCACTTTTCACTCCAATTTTACATTTTTACTTCCCACTTCCACTCTCACACACCATTCTCACTTTTATATGAAAATACCTGATTTACAATTAAGAGTGCAAGGTGGGAAGTGAAAGTGGTAGGTGTAAGTGGAAAGTAGGTGTGAAAAATAAGTTGAGCGTAAAAGTGAAGGAAGGTGTAAAAAATAGAAGGTAGGAAGTAAAAGTGGAAGGTAATAAGTGAGAGTAGGAAGTGAAAAAGATACATAATGTGGGAAGTATTAGTAGGCAGTGGAAGGTAGGAGTAGAAAGTAGTAAGTGAAAATGGAAGGTAGGAAGTAAGAGTGGGAAGTGGCAGGTAAAAAGTGAGAGTGAAAATTGAAAGGTGTAAAGTGAGAGTGGAAGGTAGGAAGTGAAGATGGAAAGTGAGAGTAGAAGGTAGGAAGTGAGAGTAAAAAGTGGAAGTTGGGAGTGGGATGTGAGAATGGAAAAGGTGGGAAGTAAAAGTGGAAAATAGAAGTGAGAGTTAGAAGTGGGTGTAGGAAGTGAGAGTAAAAATTAAGAGTGGAAGGTGGGAAGCGAGAGTGGACAGTGGAAGGTGGGAAATGAAAGTAGGTGTAGGAAATGAGAGTGGAAAGTGGAAGGTGTGAAGTAAGAGTGGTAAGTAGAAGGTGGAAGTGAGATTGGAAAGTGAAAGATTGGAAGTGGGTGTAGGAAATAAGAGTGGAAAGTGGAAGGTGGGAAGTCAGATTAAAAAGTAAAAGATGGGAAGTAAGAGTAGAAGGTGGGAAGTAAGAGTAGAAAGTGGAATGTAGTAAGTAAGAGTGGAAAGTAAAAGGTGGGAAGTAAGAGTGGAAAGTGGAAGGTTGGTAGTGTGAGTGGGGAGTAGGAGTGGGAAGTGAGAGTGGAAAGTGGACAGTGGAAGTTGGGAAGTGAGAGTAGAAAGTGGAAGGTAGGAAGTGAGAGTAGAAAGTGGAAAGTGGAAAGAGGGTGTCAGACGGGAGAGTGAAAGGTGGGTGTGAGAGTGGGAAGTGACAGTGAAAAGTGGAAGGTGGGAGTGAGAAGTGAGAGTGGAAGGTGGGAAGTAAGAGTAGAAAGTGGGTGTAGGAAATGAGAATGGAAAGTGGAAGGTGTGAAGTGAGAGTGGGAAGTGGAAGGTGGGAAGTGAGAGTGGAAAGTGGAAGGTGGGAAGTGAGAGTGGAAAGTGGAAGGTGGGAAGTGAGAGTAGAAAGTGGAGGGTGGGAAGTAAAAGTAGAAGGTAGGAAGTGAGTGTGGGAAGTGGAAGGTGGGAAGTAAGAGTAGAAGGTAGGAAGTGAGTATGGGAAGTGGAAGGTGGGAAGTAAGAGTAGAAGGTAGGAAATGAGAGTGGAAAGTGTGAGTGAGCAGTGAAAGTTGGAAGTGGGTGTAGGAATCGAGAGTGGAAAGTGGAAGGTGTGAAGTGAGAGTGGGAAGTGGAAGGTGGGAAGTGAGATTGGAAAGTGAAAGATTGGAAGTGGGTGTAGGAAATAAGAGTGGAAAGTGGAAGGTGGGAAGTGAGAGTGGAAAGTGGAAGGTGGGAAATGAGATTAAAAAGTGAAAGATGGGAAGTAAGAGTAGAAGGTGGGAAGTGAGATTAAAAAGTGAAAGATGGGAAGTAAGAGTAGAAGGTAGGAAGTGAGAGTGGGCAATGGAAGGTGGGATGTGAAAGTGGGAAGTGGGTGTAGGAAACGAGAGCGGAAAGTGAAAGGTGGGAAGTGAGATTGGAAAGTTGAAGATGGGTAGTAAGAGTAGAAGGTAGGAAGTGAGAGTGGAAAGTAAGAGTGGACAGTGGAAGGTGGGAAGTGGATGGTGGGAAGTGTCATTTCACAAACATTGTTTAATTTCGTTCGTTGTATTTTATTTGTCTTGTGACGATGTGAATCATTACTCCATCTGTTGGAATTATCCCCGAACCGTGATCGTTAATTAGTCGGATAAGTCAGAACCCAGAGTTGCCAAGGAACTCACTAGTCATAGTGAAAGTGTGTCAACCGGCTAATTAGTAGTTAATTAGGCAGAATTAGTTAATTAATTAGGTGGAAAGAGACGAAGAGGAAATTAGAACCAGCGGAATTTTATGCAGAATTGTTTTTACAATACCTAAGAACATATATATTATGATAACGATATTATAATCAACTCACTTTCTTTGTGATGCAAATTTTTGAAGTAATTCATCTCTATTAGGATACTTGGAATTTAGAAATAATTTCACTCGTTCCCAAATATTAGCCCTGTTTTGCTTCAAGAGCCAGTAACGTGGAATTAGTAAACATTTCACATCAGTTAATGAAACTATTCGTCTATTTTGCATCTCTTCACCTGAATAAGATTTTGTAAAAAAAACAATACACCGCATATAAAGAAAAAGCATTTAGTTTAAAGAAGTTATTTATTACCCAAGGCAAAACAAGATCCTCTGTAGAATATGCAAATTTGCATAAATATTGTTCGAACATTTTTTGGATATTGTTGCTGTGATATTGTCGAAGGTTTTTTCATCAATATAGTAGCAGTTTCCGTAATTTCATGCCATTGATTTATCTATAGAATTTATTACCAAACATTTATGAAGGGTGGCGAGAATTTTTAAAGAAGTGATATTTGATTCTCTAGATAATTTTTTTTTTGAGGATCAGTATTTTTTTACTTACAACATCTAAAAGTGTTACAGTAGCCATACTCAATCGATCTTTACTCGGAAATCGCTTTCGTTTCAAATACTCTGTCAATTCAGTGATTGAAATCGGTTTTACTGACTCGAAACTTCTTACTCTTTCAAACTGAAAAAAAATGTTTATTATTCAATTTATATCAAATATTTTTTTTGCTGTAAAAGCAAACAGATATAGAGTTCAAACATTAAACATTAAAACAGTTGCTGAAATGAATTTTTACTTCTGAAAAAAATTCTCACAAACCTCCCATTCATTTTGATTTAGTTTCCTATCGTTTTCTGTTAATTTTTGATTTTTTAAAATATTATTTTCATTTAATTTTGATCCATGGTTTTCAGGATTATATAAACTATATTGTGTTTCTCGTTTAAATTTTTTCTCCTTCAGTATCATGTGCTCTATTAATTTACATTCACCAGCAAGAACGAAGTGAACATAATTTACCATACCCTTTCCATCGCCAATAATAATCTGTTAATTAAAAATAAAATGTAAATATTTTCTTTTCTCTGTTTTTTTTTTAAAATAACCTTTTATTATAGTTAATTAATTCGGATTAAAGTTGTTTGCATTTTTTTCTGCAATTATTACCTCATTTGGTTTGTAATTTTTGACTTTACTGAGGATACAACATTCGCGCATTAATTTTTCGTCCCAACCTTTAAAGTAATTGAAATTATTCAAAGCGTCCTGAAATATGTCCCATTCCTCCATTAGAGAAAATTTCAAAATTTCATTGAAATCTTTTCTTGCGATGTACAGCAAGTCGACAGGAGCTTGAAAAAAAATTTATTATTTTAGGTCGCATTACAAATTTTAAAAATACAAAATGGCGGATCCAGTATGGCGGATATTTTAAAAAATTCCCGAATTAAAATTAAATTGTATGATAATTATTCAAAATTTGTTTATTAACATTAAATTATTATTTTTAATAATCAAATAGCTTACTTTTACTAGTGATTGTCATTGTTCTTGGAACTTTGTGCAATAGTGAAATTTCGCCAAATATATCTCCGGAAGTTAATGTACCAACATTTGTTTCTATTTCGTCACCTTAAATAAACAAAATTACTAAAACAAATCTTTTATAAATATTTTAATAAATAAAATAATAACACTATAATAAAAGAAAAAATAAAAAAAAATTTCTTTGTTTTTTTATTTAAAAATATAATTTTTTATAGGAGAGGAAAGAAAGGAGAAAAATATACCTGTTACATTATCGATTTCGATTTTTGACAAATCAACTTGTCCACTAACGATATAATAAAGTGCCTCGGGTGGATGCCCCTGACGTACGATAACCCTCTGTGCAGTGACGTACTGATAACGACAGACAGGCGCCAATGACTCTCTGAGATTGTCCTCATATTTTTTCAAAATTTGAAAATTTCTCATCAATTGCCAAATGTACGCTCTATTATCTCTTGTTCTGTGTTGTGGATCAATTAAAAGAATCGATCGATCCTTGGAAAATAAAGAAAATATTATCATCCCCATACCATTAGTCGATAAGTTAGAAAACTTTTTTATCGACTAATGGTTAAGAAGAAATCTAGCTTACCAATCATTTGTATATTCTCAGTCGTTAAGTTAGCGAACTTCTTTATCGACTGATGGTTGAAAAGAAATATAACTTGCTGATTATCTTCATGCCATCAGTTGATAAGTTAGTAAACTTCTTTATCGACTGATGGTTAAAAAAATAATCTAACTAAAAATGGATTAATAATAACAATAATAATAAAAATAAAGTAATAACAATAATAATAATAAAAATAAAATAATAACAATAATAATAATAATAAAAATGAAATGATAACAATAATAATTAAAATTATAATAAAAACATAAAAAATAAAAGTTAAAAATAAGCAAATAAAAATTTAAACTCAATAAAAACTAATTATTTTAGAAATAAATTAATTTTTATAGAAAATTATTTGAAAAAAATTTTAACCTTCAAGGAAAGTTCCTTTTTTACTTCGAATCTATTTTTTTTCTTCGTCCCCGTTTCTGGTTCTTCTACAACTAATTTTTCATCTATCCAATTTTTATATTCTATCACAAGTCTCACTATTGCGCGAAATAAATATTTTCCTCTTAATTTTCCAACCTGAATAAACCAAAAATTTATCAATTAAATAAAATAAATATTTTGAAATTTTTTTTTAATTTCTTTTTGTAAATTATTTTAAATCTACTTCTACTATAATTATATAAAATATATATAAGAATTCAAAAAATGAAAAGTTAATTAGAAAAATATTTTTCTATGATAAATTTTTATAAATTTATAATTTAAATTTAATTTAAAATAATAAAATAAATAAATGAATAATAAAATTTATAATTTAAATTTAATTTAAATTTATAATTTTAACGGGCTTCGAGCCTTTTAAAAATTAAATAAATAAACAAATAAAGTTTTTTTTTTAATTTTATGCGACAAATTTTTATTAAAAAAAATCTAACCAATATTTTTTTTCGTTTATTTGGTTCTCCTAATGCCAACCATAAAGATCCTCTTCGCTCGTCGTGATCCATAAGAATATATTTTTTTTTACACTTCGATTGAGAATTAATAACGAATTATAAAAATTGTTTTTTATTTTTTTTTTAAATTTTTTTTCAAGTTTTTTTAATATTAGAAAAATTTTTGCTACTTGAGCCTGCAGGTTAACTGTTACTTTCAATTGTTTTGTCAATAATTGAGCTGATTCGTCAAGCGCAGTATTTTAGGCGCCTTTTTTTAAAAATAGAATACGAAAATTACAAAAAGGAAATTTAAAATTTTAAGTATTAATTATTAATAAATAAATGATTAATTATTAATTATTACAAATTAAAAAAAATAAAATTAAGAAAAAAAATGTTAAAAATTAATTTAAAAATGATAATTTAAAAAAAAGTATTTAACAATATAGTTAGGGAAAAAATAAAAATCAGTGACCGGGTTAAGAGAGAAATTGTTTATCCCCTTTTCATCATTAGGATTATCTCGCATTTAGTATCAAACACAGAGTTGTTTCAGTAACTTTGAAAGTGCAAAGCTACAATAATTACTGAAACCAATGACAGCGTGAATTTTATTTTTTAAAAAAATGAAAAATTTACAAATTCTTTTCATCATCTCCACTTTCTTTTTGGGTGAGTTAATTATTTAATATTCATAATATCTTTCTCAGAATTTTGAGAGTAATTTCTTTTTCCTCTTTAAAATACATTTTTTAAGAGAAAATAATTATATAAATATTAATTATTTTTTACGTCCGATTTTAAAAGTAAAGGAGTATATTGAACATTTAATTGTATATTAATGATTCTATATGTGAATGAATAATTATTAATTAGAGGGAAATTTACATATAATTGAAAAATGTGAAAAGAAATTAAAACTATAATAAGTTTTTGCAAATAGAGCGCGCGCCTGTCATTATTGACCCTGTTAACCTTAATCTCTCACTGCCTTAGTTCACTAACTTTATCTTTTATTACATTCGTTGAGTGATAATTATTTCTCGGTATTTAAATGCTGGAAAAAATGTGCGGAGAGAAATCTCAATGTTTAATGAATGAACTCGATATATGTTATAACATGATAGATAATATAGTTTGAATACAATAAAAATAAAATTATTAACAATGAGAACTGTTGTAGAATATGTGGAAATTAGATCCTATTCTCTTTTCTGTTTTTATTTTATTTTCACTTTTTTTAAACATAATTTTTTGTAATTATATTTTTTAGTGAAAAAAATATAAAAAAATAAAAAAATATTTATTATAAAAAGAAACCTTCAATTAGGTTTCTTTTTATAATAAATATTTTTTTATTTTATAAACAATTTAAGTCGGGAATTTTTGTCTTGAAATCTAATTTTACTTAAATATTTAAAAACTAATTCAATTTTAAAAGAGTTGCGTTTACAATTTTCAGAAATAGATGAACTTCAAAAGATTTTAATTTAAAATTTTGTAAAACTTCAATTTTAAATGAATTTAATTAAAAATTTTAAAAAATCTAAATTTAAAAAAAAAATTTATTAACTAAAATTCTTCTGAAATTAGTTAAAATTTTTTAATATATATTTAATTGATTATTAAAAATAATGGATTTATAGAAAAATTTTAGTTCAAAACACTTAAAAACATTGAATTTTGAAAAAATTACAAATGATTGCAGAAATTCAATTATTTTCAAAAGTAGTAAAATTCTTCTTCAAAAAAATTTCAATTATTTTCTAAAATTTTAATAAAATTCATGGCAAAATTTTAATTATTTTCGAAAATTTTCCTCAATTTAATGATTTTTAATAACTACTACATTAATAAAAAAAACCCCTAAAAAATTCAATTATCTAGTTAAAAAAAAATGTTAATAAAATTCTAAGCAAACATTTCATTATTTTCATAAATAATAAAACTCATCGCAGACTTTTAATTTATTTTTAATACAATTTTAATGAAATTCCTCGAAAAATGTAATTATTCTTAAAAATTTTATTAAAATTTATCAAAGAAATGAATTATTTTAAAAATCTTAATTTATTTATTAGAATTTAATTATTATTTTCAATACAGTTTTAATTAAATTTTTTACAAAAAAATTATATTTATTTCAAAAAATTTTAATGAAATTCTTTGTAACAATTTAATTTTTTTCAAAATCATTTCAATAAAATTCTTCATGGAAATTTAATTAATTTCAAAAATTTGTCAAAATTCAATTATTTTCAACGTCAATATGAGAAATAAAATTTTACAAAAGAATAAATTCATGAAAATGAATTAATTATTATTCTCAAAAATAAAATAATTCTTCGCAAAAATTCAATTATGTTGAAAAATTTACAAAAAATTTCGTCAAAATTTCAATTATCTTTATAAATAATAAAATTTTTGTCTCCGAAATTCAATTATTTTCAAAAATTTTATTAATAAAATTCTTGGCAAAATTTCAATTATTTTTAATAAAATTTTCATCAAATTTCTTGAAAAATGAAATTATTCTTAAAAATTTTTTTTAAATTTGTCAAGACAATTCAATTGTTTAAAGATTAATAATTAAAAATCTTCTGAAATAAGTTAAATTTGTCAATATTATATTTAATTAATTATTAAAAATAATGGATTTATAGAAGAATTTTAGGTCAAAACACTAAAAAAAAATTGAATTTTGAAGAAGTAACGAATGATTGCAGAAATTCAGTTATTTTCAAAAATAATAAAATTCTTATCACAATAATCAATTATGTTCAAAATTGACCAAAAAAATCTCGACAAAATCCCAATTATTATCTTGAAATAAAAAAAATTTTCTTCAAAATTTAATTTTTTTCATAAATTTTAATAAAATTCTTGTCAAAATTTCAATTATTTTTGAAAATTTTTCTCATTTCAATGATTTTCAATATCTAGGTACTATTTTAATAAAATAGAAAATAATTCAATTAGTTAAAAATAATTTTAACAAGATTTTACGCAAACATTTAATTATTTTCATAAATAATAAAAATTTCACAGAAATTCAAATGATTACAATATTTTTATAATTTTCTTCTCAATAATTCAATTATTTTCGTAAATAGAATTTTTCACATGGATTCAATTATTAAATAATGAAACTCATCGCAGAATTTCAATTATTTTGAATACAATTTTAATTTCAATTCTGTTGAAATTAATTGAATTTTTTAATATGAATTTAATATTATTTTCAAAATTTTAAGGCAATTCTCAGAAGAAAATCGATTATCTTGATAAATATCAAAATTCTTCCCAGAAATTCAATTGTTTTCAAGAATTTTAACAAAATTCTTTGCAAAATTTAATTATTTTCATAAATAACATAACAATATTAATCACGAGAATAAAATTTTTTTCGCAGAAATTCAATTATTTGCAAAAAAAAAAAAATTCTTATCATGATTTCAATTATCTTTATAAACTGCAAAAATATTTCGTTGAAATTCAATTATTTAAAAAAATTTTAATAAAATTCTACGCAAACATTTATAATAATTTTCATAAATAATAAAAATTTACCAGGATTTCAATTATTTACAAATTTTTTATAAATTTTTTCACAATAATTCAATTATTTTCATAAATTGTAAATTTTTTTACAGAGATTCAATTATTTTCATAAATTAATAAAACTCATCATAGAATTTCAATTATTTTCATGAATTAATTAAACTCATCATAGAATTTCAATTATTTTCATGAATTAATTAAACTCATCATAGAATTTTAATTATTTTTTATACAATTTTAATCATATTCATCCTCTAAAAATGTAATTATAAAAGTTTTATTAAAATTCGTCAAAAGAATTCAATTGTTTGAAAATTTGTTGATAAAATTCTTCATGAGAATTTAATTTTAACAAACATTTTCAATTATTTAATAAATTATTTATTTTTGAATAAACCCGATACGTAACACATTGAATTGCGGAATCCAAGGTATCTGTAAACGGACTTCCCAAAAGTCCCCATCCACAAAAAAGACAAAATCGATTAAAATATTAAGAATTGAAGAACAATGAAGCCGACTTATGTATTTTTTTAATATTTCTTAATTTTTAATTAATAGGTCCATTAAACTTTACATTCAATGTTGAATTGTTTCCTTCATAATTGGTGAAGGAAAACCCAACGTTTGCAGTGATCGTTAACTATCAACAAACGTTATCAACATGCGTAACAAAATTTACCTACAACTAAGCAAAGTCAATTAGTTCCAGTGGTCATTAAAGACAAGAAATCTAATTATTGTGGAATGTCGGAAAGTCGCCGTAGACAGTCATTACAAATCATAGCAGACAATGATTAAAAAAAAAATGATTACATCAATAATTTCTGTGAAGAATATTTCGAAAAAATTTTTTTCTTTTAGATTAAACCGTCTGCCCACTAATTTACCCTGCAGGAAAACTAGACCAACTTTATCACTCTCTAAAGACTATAAAATTTGAATTTTTTTCAAATAAAAATATTTTTTATTAAAAAAAATATTATTATTAATAATATTATTATTTTTTATTTATTATTTTTATTTTCTTTTTTCTTTTTTTCTTTTCTTTTTTAAGGGGTCTAACATCCAGTTAGACAGCCGAAAAAAGTCGATATTTGAGGAATTTTTTCTGAGAAAAGTTTTCTCAGAAAACTATTGAGTACTTCAATTTAAAAATTAATGCACACATAAAGTTATTTTGACATATTTTAATTATAAAAATAATTGTTTTAAAAGCTTCTATTAAATATTCTGATTCATTCGCAAAATGATTATAGATACACAAAAAAAATGTTCTATTACATTTTATCTAGAAATTTCTTCAAAAGTAAAATTATTCGAAAACATCGACAACTTCTTTTTTTAATAAATATTTAATCATTATTTAGCCATACAGGAATTAAGATTTTCCAAAATTTCAAATTCAGTAGTAGCATTTGAATTTTCAACTCAAATCATATAAATCAATTTTTTAAAATAATTTTTGAAAAAGTTCTTTGAGAATTTTTCAATCATTTTGTTTACAAATTTAATTTTACGAAATTTCGATTATTCTGACATTCTTCAATTAAATATATATATTAGAAATTAAAAACTTGAAATAATTCAAAAAAAAGTCGACTAAACTTTTTGAAAAAAATTAATTCCACAGAATTCTTAATTAAAAATAGGAAAAATTCAAATTTTCAAAGATTTTAATTTAAAACTTTTTTGAAAATTCAATTATTTCTAAAAATTTACGCTTTCAATAATTCAATTCTAATCTGAAATTTTAACTGAAATGTATTTTTAAATCAATATTTATAAGAAAATTCTATGAGAATTCAATTATTTAAATACAAAAATAAATATTTTATTATATTAAATATTTCTTAAAATTGAATTTTCATAAAGAATTTTATCAACAAATTTTTAAACAATTGAATTCATTTGACGATTTTTAATAAAACTTTTATAATTACATTTTTAGAGGATGAATATGATTAAAATTGTATAAAAAATATTTGAAATTCTATAATGAGTTTAATTAATTCATGAAAATAATTGAAATTCTATGATGAGTTTTATTAATTTATGAAAATAATTAAATCTCTGTAAAAAAATTAACAATTTTAGAAAATAATTAAATTATTGCGAAAAACTTTATAAAAAATTTGTAAATAATTGAAATCCTGGTAAATTTTTATTATTTATGAAAATAATTATAAATGTTTGCGTAGAATTTTATTAAAATTTCTTTAAATAATTGAATTTCGACGAAAAATTTTGTAGTTTATAAAGATAATTGAAATTATTATGATAATTTTTTTTAATTTTTGCAAATAATTGAATTTCTGCGAAAAGAATTTTATTCTCGTGATTAATATTGTTATTTATGAAAATAATTGAATTTTGCAAAAAATTTTATTTAAATTCTTGAGAGCAATTAAATTTCTAAGAAGAATTTTGATATTTATCAAGATAATTGATTTTCTTCTGAGAATTGCCTTAAAATTTTGAAAATAATATTAAATTCATATTAAAAAATTCAATTAATTTCAACAGAATTGAAATTAAAATTGTATTCAAAATAATTGAAATTCTGCGATGAGTTTTATTATTTAATAATTGAATCCATGTGAAAAATTCTATTTACGAAAATAATTGAATTATTGAGAAGAAAATTATAAAAATATTGTAAATATTTGAATTCCTGTGAAATTTTTATTATTTATGAAAATAATTAAATGTTTGCGTAAAATCTTGTTAAAATTATTTTTAACTAATTGAATTCTTTTCTATTTTATTAAAATAGTACCTAGATATTGAAAATCATTGAAATGAGAAAAATTTTCAAAAATAATTGAAATTTTGACAAGAATTTTATTAAAATTTTTGAAAATAATTAAATTTTGAAGAAAATTTTTTTTATTTCAAGATAATAATTGGGATTTTGTCGAGATTTTTTTGGTCAATTTTGAACATAATTGATTATTGTGATAAGAATTTTATTATTTTTGAAAATAACTGAATTTCTGCAATCATTCGTTACTTCTTCAAAATTCAATTTTTTTTTAGTGTTTTGAACTAAAATTCTTCTATAAATCCATTATTTTTAATAATTAATTAAATATAATATTGACAAATTTAACTTATTTCAGAAGATTTTTAATTATTAATCTTTAAGCAATTGAATTGTCTTGACAAATTTAAAAAAAATTTTTAAGAATAATTTCATTTTTCAAGAAATTTGATGAAAATTTTATTAAAAATAATTGAAATTTTGCCAAGAATTTTATTAATAAAATTTTTTTAAATAATTGAATTTCGGAGACAAAAATTTCATTATTTATAAAGATAATTGAAATTTTGATGAAATTTTTTGTAAACTTTTCAACATAATTGAATTTCTGCGAAGAATTATTTTATTTTTTGAAAATAATTGAATTCTTTTGTGAAATTTTATTGAAATAGTGGACATTGAAAATAATTGAATTTTGACAAATTTTTGAAATTAATTAAATTTCTATGAAGAATTTTATTAAAATTATTTTGAAAAAAATTAAATTGCACAAAAAATGTCATTAAAATTTTTTGAATATAATTTAATTCTTTGTGAGAACTTCAATTAAAAAGGTTTTGAAAATAATACGAAAATTCTAATAAATAAATTGTAGCAAAATTTTTTAAATAATTGAATTTCTTCGATGAATTTTAATAAAATTTTCTAAGAATTATTACATTTTTCATTAAAATATGAAATTTTATTAAAAATAATTGAAATTTTTCAATGAGTTTTATTATTTATGAAAATTATTGAATACTTCTAAAAATTGTTATTTTTTATGAAAATAATTGAATAATAATTTATGAAATCATGAATTTATTAAAAATCATTGAATTGAGGAAAGTTTTTGAAAAAAATGAAGAACGTTCTTCAAGATTTCTAATTAAATTCATTTAAAATTGAAATTTTACAAAATTCCAAAACCTTTTGAAGTGCATCGACTTATGAAAATTGTAAACGCAATTCTTTGAAAATTGAATTAATTTTGAAATATTTAAATAATTTTCTAATTATTTTACAGGTACATTAGGAAGAGATATATCAACAAAACAGGATCATTATAAAATTTTAACAATCGACGAAGGGAATGCCCTCGAAATATCATGTATCACCAAAGATCCAATTAAATTTTTGTATCCAATTGGAACGGAATCGGGACATACCCAGGTATATAAAGGCAATTGAATTATAAACGATTTAATATGAAACAAAAAATTTTTATTATCAACTTTGTTTTCAATCTAACACATTAGTAATTTTTTTTTTTTTCAATACTTTTTACAAAATAATACTTAATTCGCGTCACTTTAGCTCAGAAATTTTTAATTCATTTCTATATTTCTTAAACGAACTTGCATCAAGGCATGGAATATTAAGATGTCTACAGAATTTTTTCAAATTTGTATATTTTATTCCACTTTCATGTGCGCCTGGAGTAAAAGAAAAAGTTTAATTAAAAACTGTAAATAAAAACGGTGAAAGTAGTTTAAAAAAAAATTTTTTTTTTTAAATTTACATTTCAAAAAATGTCGACAAAAAATTTTGAAGTTATTAAATTTGTTTTTTTTTTAACTCACCCTTTACTACTTCGCCATTAATTTTGAAACGAGAAGTATTTCTTCTTTGATCCAGTGAATATTCTTCTCCAGTTGTCACTATATTCCGAATGGAACACTTGTGACAGCGAATTCTTAAAGTTGAACCAAAACCGCGACGCACTTCAGTCTCGATGAATTGAAACGACAATGCTTCCTTGCATGAGCAACACCACATTTTTTTTGCTAGAAATTTCAATTCTACTATTCGTCGACCATTCAAATAGTCGGGTTCCACCTGTTTTTCTTCAGCTTCTGCCAAGGAAATCTCATTCTCTTCCTCTTGACAACATTCTGGAAATAAAAAAAAAATTAAATTGAAAATATAATTATTAGTTATATAAATTTGTATGGTGGAATTTTTTTTTAATCCAATCTACGTTCATACCTTCTTGTTTAATTAATATAAATTCTGTCGATTGTGTTGGCTGTTGATCAGTTTCTTGATTAACTTCAATTTTCAGTTTCGGTTGAATTTCTGATAGAAAATAATGACTTTAGAATTAGTAATTTTAAAAAAATTTTTTTTAGAAAATAAATTTATTACATTTTTTTAATAAAATACCTTGCTTTATTATACACTCATCGAATTTTTGTTCCTGCTCCAACATAACCTCACTTTTTTCTTTTCCCTCCAAATTTGATGATTTCTTAGGCATTTTTTTCCCTAAATTTTCACTCCACTTCTTCTTTTTCTCGTACATTTTTTTCGACACTATTCTTCCCTTCCATCGATAATTTATTTTTGGCATATTTATCAAAAGTAAAGGAAATGAAAATAAATATTTATTTAATTGAGAATTGTTTCTTTTTTCTTTTATTTTGATAAAAGACACAAGTTTATGAGATGAGAACTTTTGTAGCAGACAGCAAAAAAGTACAAGGCTGGCGAGCTACTTTCGTTTCACAATCTATAGCTTCAACGTTCCCTCCCTGTGAGGCGTTAGTAAAGCACAACTGTTACCAACTTCTGAGCGAAAAAAATACTACAAAAAATATTATTTTCTTTAAAAGTTGAAATTAAAAATTGAGTATAGTAAAATTTACTGTTCTAAAAATGTATTTACTTAGTTTTTTGTTTAAAAAAAAATGTAAATGTTTTTTTTCAAAAATGTAAAAAATGTTTTTTTCAAAAATGTAATTTTTTTTAAAATGTAAAGAATTTTTTTTTTGCAAGAGAAAAAAGTAATAAGAGCAAAATTTAAAAAATATAAAAAGTTTTTTTTTTAGATAAATACATCGAATTTCACAATTTCCCGTGTGGAATCCGATTCCGGTGATGTCCATCATATTTTTCGACGTCCAAAAGCAATTCATGGGGATTCGGGATTTTATGGTTGTTTGAATCTCAAGGATGCTCGTAATCAAAAATTCGTCAAACGAAGACCCTTTAATTTAACATATCTCTACGTAAAATGTAAGTAATTATTCGAAAGAAAATACTAAAATAGCTGCGATAATTTTAAATCCTCTTTTTAAAATTTCAATTCTTAAAAAATACTTTTAAAAAAATTTTAAAAATGAAAAAATAAATAAAAAAAAAAATTTTTTAAACTGAAAAAAATTAAAAACTTTTTTTAAATTTAGAAAAGTTTATAAAAAATACTTCAGAACATTAAAAAATTTATCTGTATTTGAATATTAAAAGAAAATTCAAAATTAATGAAAATGAAATACTTTAAAAAAATATTATTAAAACTATAGGTATTTTAAAAAAGACTTTTACACAAAAATATTTATTGAAAAAAAAAGTGTGAAAATTAATTTAAAATATGAAAAAAGTATGAAAAAGTATTTAAAACAATTTTAAAAATAAAATTGAAAATATTTAAAAAACTATATGAAAATGATGAAAATGTATTTTAAAAAATTAGAAGTAAAAAATTTTTCTTATAAAAATTAATTACGAAAGTACTTTCAAAAATTTTCGAGAAAAGAAAAGAGTGAAGAAATCAATTTAAAAAAATAGAAATATAATAATTATAATTCGAGAAATAATGAGAAAATAATTATCGTTTTTGAATAATATGAACATTTAGCGAAAACGAACGCATTCGTGGAAGAGTTATCTCTTAGTATTCATTATGGTCCAGAAGGATCAGATTTGCATATAAACTGTAGACCAACTTCACCAGATTTGCATGTCAAATTGGAACATTATTATCGTGGAAGTCGTACGGTAAGCTCTACTTCTACAATATATATACTTTATACATTAAACAGCAATATTTATTAAAATGATTTAAATTAAAAAAAAAATTGTTTTAATAATTTTCTCCTTGGAAAAATTTTATATTTTCTTGAATTTTATTATCATAATACCTACAGTATTATTTGATAATACGTGTTTTATTGCTTATTAAAAAGAAATTAAATTCTCGAAAAATGACAATTTTTTAAATAATTAATAGGTGTTAACGTCGGATCCTAGTGTGGCATTTAATCCAACGTACGGTTTCGAATTAAAAAATGCGACATTCTTAAAAAATAATGGAGTCTATGTATGTAAAACTGTCAGCGAAGATGGTAGACCTCAAGAACTTATTCATACTTATAAAATTCATAGTAGGTACATAGCTTTGTTTTTCAATTATTAACATTAACATAAATAATAATTTACGTAAATTCTTTATATTGTGAATTAATTTAAAATTTTGTCCTCATGTATTTTTTTTTTGACAGAAAAGACAAAAATAAATGAACCTCAAATTGGAATGGAGGAGGCAAATCAACATATTGTACGTGGTCAGACGTTACGTTTAAAATGTTATATAATGGTAACTAATGTCACTAACTACGTTGTGAATTGGGAATCCCCAATGGTAATATACTTATCCTTGTAGAGGCGCATGATTATTCCTCAAATGTCATTTGACCGAGTTCCATTTATTCGAACTATTATTTTAACGAAATTCCACTTTTGCAAATCGACATTTTTACGAATTGTCACTTTTGCGTAAAGTCATTTTTACGAATTGTCATTTTTACGAAATGTCACTTTTGCAAATCGATATTTTTACGAATTGTCACGAATTGTCATTTCGAAAACATCACTATATTCGCAAAAGTGACAATTCGTAACAGTGACATTTCGTAAAAATAACAATTCGAAAAATGACTTTTCGCAAAAGTGGCAATTCGTAAAAATGGCGATTCGCAAAAGTGACATTTCGTTAAAATAACAGGTTCGGATAAATGGAATTCGGTGAAATGACATTTGGGGAATAATCATGCGCCTCATCCTTGTAAACAAAATTCTTTTAACGTTGAATTGTAACCTTTTTTTTAATTCTAAAATTTCTAATATTATTTTTCTCTATTAGATTAATCGATCCAGTCAATTTGTCAATTCCGTGCAAATGGATGCTAACAAATTACTTGTTCAAAATCATTTGGTGAAGACAAATGTTCAAGATTCGGATGAAGGGGATTACAAATGTTTGTTTTGGAATTATGACACGAATGTCACTAAATCCGATGTGGCGTATGTGAAAATTAATGGTGAGAATTTTTTAAATTATATTAAATTTTAAATTGTTCGCGCACTTGTGCACCAGTTCTATAATATGTATAACTTTCGTTTTTTAGATCCGTCTTTGAAATATTTAAATGTAACTATCCATCGGACAAATGAAACATTCGTACGATATTCAGGAGATGAAGTACTTTGGATTGCTGAAATTGACGCTTATCCAGAAGCTACTATTAAATGGTTAAATTCAACAGGAGGGAATATTGTCGATAGCAAAAAATATAAATTATTTAATTTACATTCAACAACTGGATTACTGATTAAAAATATTAATTCTAATGACTCTGGAGTATATTTACTAGAAGTGTTCAATGATTCCAATAGAAAGTTTTTTAATTTTCGCTTAGAAGTGCAAAATTTTCGTAATTAATTCCCAATTTATGTAAAATACTGTATTTTTTAATTTGATTAAAAAAAAAATAAAAAAACGCCAAGTAATTCTATTATCCTGTGTTGAAAATTGTTAATATACAATTTTATAAAACATACTAGCAACAAATCGCGCGCTAAAGCGCGCGGCTAACTTCTTCTTACTGCCTTTTTTAAATAAAATTAACAATTTTAAAAATAATAAAATTTGAAAAATTTCTAATTTAAATTTTTGTTGAAAATACTAAAAAAAATTCAATTTTGTAAAATTTAAAAATAATTGCAAAAATTCTTTAAAAAAAAATAAAATTCTTCTTATTAAATTCAACTATGTTCGAATCTTGAAAAAAATTCTCGTAAAAATCCCAATTATCTTTATAAATAACAAAATTCTTCTCCAAAGTTCAATTATCTTTAGAAAATTTTTTAATTTTAATGATTTTCAATATCTACGATTTTAATAAAATATTTCCCAAAACGAATTCAATTAATTAAAAAAAAATTTAATTTGAAATTTTAGAAAATGACAATTTTGAATGAATGAATTAAATAATAAAAATTTCAGAGGAATTCTATTATTTACAGATTTTTTAAAAAATTTCTTCGCAATAATTCAATTATTTTCATGAAGAATAACATTTTTTTAACCAGGAATTCAATTATCTTCATAAATAATAAAAATCATCGCAGAATTTCAATTATTTTTGGTACAATGTTAATGGAATTTCTCGAAAAATGTAATTATTCTTAAAATTTTTATTAAAATTAAATTTCAAAGATTTTAATGAAATAATTTTTAACAATTCGATTTTTTTTCAAAATAATTTGAATTAAATTCTTCGTAGAATTAAATTAATTTCAATAATATCAAAATTCCATTATTTTTAATATCTACTATTTCAATAAAAATTCACAAAAGAATTCAATTATTTAAAAAGAAATATATTATTAAAATTCATCGCAAGAATTAAAGTATTTTTCATAAATAATAAAATTCTTTTCGGTTATTCAATTATTTTCAATACAATTATTAAAAAAATTCGATTGTATTCAATAAATTAAAGAAATTTTTCAAAAAAATTCAATTATTTTCCAAAAATTTTTAATAAAAGTCAAGAATTAAATGATTAATTTCAATTATTAAGAAAGAGGATTATTATAAAAACTTGAAAGAAATTATTCATATAGAATTCAATTACTTTGAAAACTTGTAATTAAAATGATTAAAGAAAGTCCATTATTTTAAAGAAACTCAAAGAAATTCTTTAAAAGAATTTAATTAAGATTATGTAAAATTTTAATAAAATTCTTCCTAAATTCAATTATTTTCATAAACAATAAAATTCTTCCAAGAAATTCAATTAGTATCAAATTTTTTGATAAAATTCTTTGCTAGAATTCAATCATTTGCAAATGTTTTATAAATTTTTTCGCAATAATTCAATTATTTATTAACAAAAAAATTAATAAAAGTTCTTCATAAGAATTCAATTATTTTTGCAAATTTTAATAAAATTCGTTGCAAAAATTCAATTATTTTAAAAAAGTTTGATAAAATTCTTCGAATCAATTCAATTATTTTAAAAAAATTTTGAAAAAATTCTCGGCAAAACTTTCAATTATTTTCAAAAATTTTCCTCAATTCAATGATTTTTATAATATCTACTAAAATTTTTCAAAAGAATTCAATTATAAAAAATTTTATTGAAATTCTGCGCAAACATTTCATTATATTCATAAAATAATTAAAATTTCACAAGGAATTCAATTATTTTCATAAATACTAAAATTTTTTAAGGAATTCAATTATTATTTTCATAAAAAATAATTTAAAATTCTAGAAAATAATAATTTAATTAAAATGATGAAAATCGGAGCAATTGATATCTTCATGTTTTATAAACAATACTTTTATAAGAATTGTTTAATTTAAAAAAGGTTTGAATTTTGAATTTTTGAATGTCTTAATTCCTGTGGAAAATCCTGTTCCAAAGATAAGATTAAAATATAAATTATGCAAAAATATTTGTCTTATTTTTCTAAAACAAAATAATAATTTTCTTAAAAAAAATTGTGATTGAAAAAGAAGATAATGGAAAATAAATAAATTTTCTATTTCCTAATCACAGTTGTTTAATAATTTTCTAATTTTTTTAGAAGTAAAGAACAAAAATAATTTCAATTTGACAAAACGTAATATTTAACAAAATTTTAGTCTTTTAATGAAAAGAAGTAAAAAAAATTCTGATGATTTCTATTTTCTATCTAAAGTTAACAAAAAACAAAAGTATAAACAAAAGACAATTCTTCAGAGTGTGAGGGACAGAAAAAGTGAATGAAAGAATGAAAGAACATTCAAATTAATATAGTTAATTTTTTTACTAAGCTGAAATGGAGAATAAAAAACGAAATATATAATATGTATAGTAAGCTATTAAAAATATTTAAAATAATGCCAAACAGGGAATTATGAACTTATTTTATTTTTCTTTGTTCAACAATTTCAAAATGAGTCACTGCTTTAATTTTCTCGGAGGTTTTGCGCTACAAGTTCACACGAGTTTTAACGGTCCTTATGGAACTTGAAATTCGCGACAAGTTTGCGGGTTCGGTGTATATAGCCAACCCGCATTATGTGAGTTTCAAAGTTAGTGTTAATATTAAAGTTGAAAAAGCAATGAGATGTGTTTTTGATTTTCAAGTCCCTTGATATTTATAATATTGTTAAATAGAAACTAGGAAATAATTAAATTTCATTTTTCGGAATTCAGAATAACAAAATTGACGAATATGATAATTACACTCAACTTATAATATCTATTTTAGTAGAATGAAAAATAATATAAAATAAAAGAAATATATAAAAACTTTTTTCAAATAATTTTGTTCTTCAATTTACAAAGTTGACTATATATAGAGAATTTACATTGCAGACAAAATATTACTATCGATTCGAGTAATTTAAATCGAAATAGACCCATGGGATACATTGAATGACTCTAAACGTTCTATTAATCTTGTATAATAACCGAATTAAATACACTTTAGGGAATTTTCATTCGCTCCTCCTTGTTTTTATTTATCGAAAAACATTTTCCAAAGAGGTTTCTTGATACTTGCGCTGATACTTGTGTTATACTTAGAATTTTAAATATTTCAATTTTAATATTCATATTTTTATATTTTAAGAGTTCCCGATATTAAATTAATTGCAAAAATAATTATTAATTAATTTAATTATTTAAAAATTCATTTTCTAAAGTTATAAATTTCTTATTAAGATAAAATAATGAATGTGAATTCATCAGTTGACTGTTATAATAGTTTTCATAAAGCACGCAGTAAAAATATCACAAAGCCGTTGAGAAACTTGCTTTTCAATTTACGTCAATATTGGTCTAACAGTTGAGCTATATTTAAATAACGAAAACGTTACATGCTTTTAATTAAAGCAGCTTTCGTGTAAATATGAATAAAACCCCCTTCTCGAGCTGAATACATAATAAACGTTTCTTTTATAACAGGGTACCTCCATATATTCGAGAATGTTTCACCTTTTAATAATAAATATAACAATGGTCTTATATTCAAAATTTTGAATCTGTATTTTTAAACTATTCTTTCACAGTGAAAAGTTTAACTTTGTTTATTTTGATTTTTAAATGTTTCTTTTTTTGTTTGACTCAAACTATAAAATTACCACGAATTTTAAAATAAAACCATCAATTTTTTCAATTTGTAACAAAAATTTCTTTTTAAATAATACTTAAATCTTGAACAACTATCATAAAAAAAATAAATTATTTAATGAATAATAAATAAATACCTAGTTACATAAATATTTCAAAATTAATTTAATTTTAAAAGAGTTGCGTTTACAATTTTTATAAATAAATAAACTATTCAAACGCAACGGTTTCAATTCAAAATTTTATAAAATTTCAATGTTGAATGAATTTAATGAGAAATTTTAATGAACTTAGATTTTTGAAAAATTTTAATAATTCAAAATTCTTTTGAAATTAGTTCAAATTTGTCAATATATAATTATTTAATTATTAAAAATAATAAATTTTTACAAGAATTTTAGTTAAAAACACTAAAAAATGAGAATGTAAAAATTGAATTTTGAAGAAGTAACGAATGATTGCAGAAATTCAATTATTTTCAAAAATAAAAAAATTCTTATCACAATAATCAATTATGTTCAAAATTTACAAAAAAATCTCGACAAAATCCCAATTATTATATCTTGAAATAAATAAATTATTCTTCGAAATTCAATTATTTTCAAAAGTAGTAAAATTCTTATCAAAAATTTCAATTATTTTCTAAAATTTTAATAAAATTTTTGGCAAAATTTAAATTATTTTCGAAAATTTTCCTCAATTTAAAGATTTTTAATAACTACTACATTAATAAGAAAAACTCCCCAAAAAATTCAATTATCTAGTTAAAAAAAATGTTAATAAAATTCTAAGCAAACATTTCATTATTTTCATAAATAATAAAACTCATCGCAGACTTTTAATTTTTTTTAATACAATTTTAATGAAATTCCTCGAAAAATGTAATTATTCTTAAAAATTTTATTAAAATTTATCAAAGAAATGAATTATTTTAAAAATCTTAATTTATTTATTAGAATTTAATTATTATTTTCAATACAGTTTTAATGAAGTTTTTACAAAAAAATTATATTTATTTTAAACGATTTTAAAAAATTTTAATGAAATTCTTTGTAACAATTTAATTTTTTTCAAAATAATTTTAATTTTTAATAGAATTCTTCATGGAAATTTAATTAATTTCAAAAATTTGTCAAAATTCAATTATTTTCAATGTCTACTATGTCAATAAAATTTTACAAAAGAATTCAATTATTTCCAAAAAATAAAATAATTCTTCGCAGCAATTCAATTATATTGAAAAGTTTACAAAAAATTTCATCAAAATTTCAATTATCTTTATAAATAATAAAATTTTTCTCCGAAATTCAATTATTTAAAAAATTTTAATAAAATTCTTGGCAAAATTTCAATTATTTTTAATAAAATTTTCATCAAATTTCTTGAAAAATGAAATTATTTTCAAAAATTTTATTAAAATTTGTCAAGAGAATTCAATTGTTTAAAAATTAATAATAAAAAATCTTTCGAAATAAGTTAAATTTGTCAATCTATATTTAATTAATTATTAAAAATAATGGATTTATAAAAGAATTTTAGTTAAAAACACTAAAAAAATTGAATTTTGAAGAAGTAACGAATGATTGCAGAAATTCAATTATTTTCAAAAATAAAAAAATTCTTATCACAATAATCAATTATGTTCAAAATTTACAAAAAAATTTAGACAAAATCCAATTAATTATCTTTAAATAAAAAAATTATTCTTTAAAATTTAATTTTTTTCAAAAATTTTAATAAAATTGTTGTCAAAATTTCAATTATTTTAGAAAAATTTTTTTTATTTCAATGATTTTCAATATCTAGGTACTATTTTAATGAAATAGAAAAGAATTCAATTAGTTAAAAACAATTTTAACAAGATTTTACGCAAACCTTTAATTATTTTCATAAATAATAAAAATTTCACAGAAATTCAAATGATTACAATATTTTTATAATTTTCTTCTCAATAATTCAATTATTTTCGTAAATAGAATTTTTCACATGGATTCAATTATTTTCACGGGAATAAAATTCTTTTGGCAGAAATTCAATTATTTGCAAAAATTAAAAAAAATTCTCATCATAATTTCCATTATCTTTACAAACTGCAAAAATTTTTCGTTGAAATTCAATTATTTAAAAAAATTTTAATAAAATTCTACGCAAAAATTTAGAATTATTTTCATAACTAATAAAAATTTACCAGGATTTCAATTATTTACAATTTTTTTATAAATTTTTTCGCAATAATTCAATTATTTTCATAAATTGTAAATTTCTTTACAGAGATTCAATTATTTTCATAAATTAATAAAACTCATCATAGAATTTCAATTATTTTCATGAATTAATTAAACTCATCATAGAATTTCAATTATTTTTAAATTTTCAATACAATTTCAATCATATTCCTCTAAAATATGTATGTAATTAATTATAAAAGTTTTATTAAAAATTCGTCAAAAGAATTCAATTGTTTGAAAATTTGTTGATAAAATTCTTCATGAGAATTTAATTTTAACAAACATTTTCAATTATTGAATAAATTATTTATTTTTGAATTCAAATACTTGAATTTTCGTAGAATTTTCTAATAAAAATTGGTTTAAAAATGAATTTCCGAATAATCGATTTATTATTTATTAAAATAATTAATTCTTTTGAGAAATTTTACTACTTGTAATTCCTCTAAAAATGTAACTATTCAAAAAAATTTTATTAAAATTCTTCAAAAGAATTTAATTATTGAAAAAATTGTTAATAAAATTCTTTATAAGAAATAAATTTTAAGAAACATTTAATTATTTAATAATAAATTTACTTTTGTATTTAAATAATTGAATTCTCGTAGAATTTTCTAATAAAAATTGATTTGAAAATGAATTTTAGTTTGAATTTTAGATAATAATTAAATAGGAAAATAATTTTTTAAGATTAACTTAAGATTAATTTCAAACTGCGGAGAGAATGAATGAAAAAATACGGAGGTTAATATAGTTAATTATTTTAAAAATTATTATTATTATTATTATTTTTAAAAATTTGCAAAAAAGTTTGCAGAATAATTTGCAGAAAGTTTGCAGAAAGTTTGCAAAGAAAAATATAAAATAAAAAAATGTTGAAAGTTTAGAAAAAACAGTTATTGTATATGTATATTTTTTTAAATTCCTCTTACAATGTTTCGTGCAATCGTTGTCTTTTTTTTTTTTTTTATTTTGAGTTTCGTTCAGTACAACTTAATTGTACAGGAGGAAATATTATCAGAGTAAAATTGATCATCACTTGTTTCCATGTGTATTTATAAATATATATGAAATGAGTGCGTGTTAAGTGTTTGGCGAGTCGAGTGAAAAGCAGAATTTAATTAAGAACTCGTTGGCTCGATTCTTTAATTTGATTATTTGCCACGCGATGAAAGAGAGGTCTCTTTTATGCGTAAGTAGAAATAAAGACCAGTGCACACAGGTATAATGGATCTGATTGGAATTCGTGGTTCACTAAAATGTTTATTCCACGCCTTTATCTCCGTATATCGTTTCGCAACGATTTTTACTTGATTCTTAATTGCGTTTAAAGGGGTAAAAAAATGCATCTGCAAAGTTGCGTGCCACAGCGAACATATCATCTTTAAACTGAAATTATATATCATGAAATTCTCAATTATGAATAATTTTTCAAATGAATTTCAAGTCTCTTGATATGTCTACAGTTTATTGAACTTTTTAACACTTTATTATTTTTATTTGTTAAAAGTTAAGAATTGTAAAATAAATTTGAAAAAAAATAAAAAAAAAATAAATAAAAATAAATTTTAATTTTACTACATAGTTAATACTAATAGCTAGATAAATAGGTTTAATTTTAACGTTATTTACACTGCGAATTAATTTATAAAATTTTTAAAAATTATTGTTATTTTTGTAAAATTTCAATTTTGAATGAACTAATTAAATAATGAAAATTTCACAGGAATTTTATTATTTACAAATTCTTTATAAATTTTTTCGCAATAATTCAATTATTTTCATAAATAATAATAAAAAAGTTTTAAAAAGTTTAAAACTAAGTTTTAAAGTTTTTTTAAGTTTTTTTTTTTTTTAAGTTTTTTTAGTTTTTTTTTTAACTAAGTTTTAAACTTTTAAAGTTTTATTATTTTTAATAAAAAAACTTTACAGGTTTTCAATTATTTTCATAAATAATAAAAAACTTTCAAGGTTTTCAATTATTTTCATAAATATTAAAACTCATCGCAGAATTTCAATTATTTTTAATGCAAATTTTAATTTAATGTCTCGAAAAATGTAATTATTCTTAAAAATTTTATTAAAATTCATCAAAGAAAATATTTTTTAATAAAATTCTTGGCAAAATTTCAATTATTTTCAAAAACTTTTCTCAATTCAATCAAATTTTCTACAGAGATTCAATTATTTTCATAAATAATAAAACTCATCGTTAAATTTCAATTATTTATAATTCAAATTTTATAAAGGAATTTCTCGAAAAATATAATTATTTTCTTAAAAATTTTATTAAAATTCATTAAAGAAATTCAATTATTTTAAAAAGCCTTATTTCTATGATTTATTTATTCGAATTAAAGTATTATTGTCAATTAAAAATATTTTTTAATTATAAATTTCTTGAAAAAATTAAAAATTATTTTCAAAAATTTTAATGAAATTCTTTTTAACAATTCAATTTTTTTCAAAATAATTTTAATAAAATTTTTCGTAGAAATTTAATTAATTTCAATAATAATTTCTCAAAATTCAATTATTTTCAATATCCATACTATTTCAATAAAAGTTCACAAAAGAATTCAATTATAGGTATTTAAAAATTCGTCTCAAAAATCCAATTATTTTTTTTAAAAGTTAATAAAATTCTTCGCAGAAATTTAATTATGTTCAAAAGTTTAAAAAAAAATGATCGTAAAAATTTCAATTATTTTTATAAATAATAAAATTTTTCTCAAAAATTAAATTATTTTTAAAAATTTTTTAATAAAATTCTTGACAAAATTTCAATTATTTTTAAAAACATATCTCAATTCAATAACATTTTTTTTTACAGAGATTTCAATTATTTTTAATAAAATTTTAATCTAATTTCTCGAAAAATGAAAATATTCTTAAAAATTTTATTGAAATTCGTCAAAAAAATTTTAATTACCTAAAATTTAAAAATTTATTGATGAAATTCTTTAAATGAGAGTTCAATTTAAAAAAAAAAACAATTCAATTCTTCAGTAAATTATTAAATTTTTTATTTAAATAATTGAATATTCTCGTTGAATTTTCTAATAAAAATTGATTTATATATATATATATATGAATTTCAATTAAAATTTTAGATAATAATTAAATATTAAACTCTCTAAATCTGAGTTGGTCAAAATTTTTTCTAATTTGAATTATATTGACTGACTTTTTGCTTTCGAATTAGCGAGTTTTCACTAATAAATAATTATTTCTACTAATTTAATAGTAAAATTTACTAATTCAAAAGCTAAAATTCAGTCACTAATTCCAATTAATTAGTAAACATTTTTACTAATTATAAAATTTAGAGAGAATTTAGATTGAATTTTTAGAAATAATTGAATTTTAAAGAGGTTTCAAATTAAAATCTTTGAATTTTTCATACTCTTAAGTCTTAACTAACAATTCTGTAGAATTAATTTTTTTGAAAAATTTAAATGGAATTTTTTTTTTTTTTTTTTGAAATTATTTCAAGTTTTTATTTTCTAATATACAATTGAAGAATTTCTGAATAATCGATAAAATTTCGTAAAATTGAATTGTAAAAAGAAAAGAATTTTGAAAATTATCAAAGAAATTTTTCAAAAAATAATTATTAAAAATAATTAATTTAAAGAAGAATTTTCAAAAAAAAATTCTGTAAAACAATAATTGAACTGAAGTGTGATGAAAGTAATTTTGAATAAATTTTATAATAATTAAAGAGGATCAAGTGTTAAAATAATTATTTAATATTATAAGTGTGTAAACACTTATAATATGTGTATGTGTTTTGTTCATATGTGAATGTATTTTGTGTATATGTATAAATTTATATGTTAATGCGTTTTGTGTATATGTGGAAGTTAATATGTATATGTGTAAATTTATATGTGAATGCGTTTTTTGTACATGTGTAAGTTCATATGTGTACGTTAATATGTGAATAATGTGTTTAGTGTATATGTGTAAGTTAATATGCACATGTGTAAATTTATATGTGAATGTGTTTAGTGTACATGTGTAAGTTAATAAGCACATGTGTAAATTTATATGTGAATGTGTTTTGTGTATATGTGTAAGTTGATATTTATATGCGACCGTCTGCCCTGGGTCTATAAAGACGTTAGACAGTCTATTAAGCGCTTGGTCAGCGCCCTAAAATTTTTCCACACGGGTATATGTGAATGTGTTTTCTGTACATGTGTTTTGTTTATATGATTTAGTTTATATATGTCAATGTGTTTTGTGTACATGTGTATATATGTGTAAGTTTATATGTGAAATATGTTCTGCGTATATGTGTAAGTTAATATGTATATGTGTAAATTTATATGTGAACGCGTTTTGTGTACATGTGTAAGTTTAAATAAGTACTTTTACATGTGAATGTGTTTAGTGTATATGTGCAAGTTAATATGTACATGTGTACGTTTATATGTATATGTGTTTAGTGTATAAGTGTATGTTAATATGCACATGTATAATACATGTGTACATTTATATGTACATGTGCACATTTATATGTACATGTGCACATTTATATGTACATGTGTCTTCTCTATAAAGATGGAAGTTTATATGTGAATTTATATGTGAATGTGCTTTGAGTACATGTGTTCAAATGTAGAGGCACACATATAAATGCGCCAAACTACTTTTGTACAAAAATACACGAAATCTAACAGACCACAGTGTTTTGACAGGACCAAAACAAAGAATAATTTTCATCTTCCTGTGGTGCTCTTGAATATTCAGGATTCACATCCAAATATTTACCAAGAAGCTCTTCGCCTGCTGACTTCCTTGAAATATTATATTCTGATTACATACTATTAATTTAATTCGCAATGATTTTTAAGCCAAGAGAATAGGATACAACAAAGATTTATTTATAGATATATATTAATACAGAGTTTGAATCTCTTCCCAATTCCATAGGTCTTCTTTTCCATCGCAGTTAATTTATTTAAATTGAAATAAAATAGAGAGCCACTATATAGATTCGCGCATTTATTTACTATATCAAGCGAGAAATTTATTTGTGAATATACGACTAGTAAAAATGGAACAATGTAAAGGAAATAAAAGTCGTCATAAAATAAGCAGGAAGACTATTCAAAGATGTTGAGCACGTAATAGCGAACTCATTGAAACAAATGGGCAAAGCATTATTTTGTATTTTAGAGCCTCACAGTTTAAGAACTGCGGTTAAGGTTTATATAGATACACTTTTTGTCTCTAGTTTTACAGTTTCTTAAACTGTTTTGCAGTCGAGTTAATCTTTTGATGATTTTTTCATGTCAGTGCGCAAGTGAAAACTGAATTACTGAAAAATTAAAATTTATTAAAACAAGACTAGTTATGACTTTCCATTAAAGCTTTTCGAAATCGTATCGACATTCCCTTAATGAAATTTTTCTTAGGGGATTAAAAAATATGATATTAAAAAAATGATTAGTCGTTTAATATTAAAAACCTGTTTATATATTTGTAACTAATTTTAAAAATCTCGACTCCAATCGCGGCGATCATTTTGTAGGCATAAAACTACAGATATCATTACCTACTAAGATTGAAATAGTTCGCCAATTGGTAAAGAACAGACAGTCATTCGAGTTTTTAGTATCGTCTTTTATGACTCACAAGGCGAACCACTTCTACTCAAATTCTCCTTAAACGATCTAATGGACTGCGTTGGAAACAGTTGGAAAGCATCTTTACGAAAAACCTTTCAGACTAGAGTAATAATTCTGCGGAATGCACTAAATTGAGCTCAAGAATTAATTCATAATATAATGTTTCATTGATCCTCCTATAATGGAATCAGTTCTTCAAATTCGTAAATTATTACGTATTTTAATTTTTTTGTTAATTATAACAATGAATTTGAAACAATAAAGATGACGTCACTTATTTTTTAAGTTTGTTTTGTTTTTTCGATATAAGTACATTTTCTTATGCATAAGAGATTAAAATTACTTAAAAGATTTTTAAATTAACGTAACCTCATTTTTAAATGTTTTTTTGTAAATATTTTATAAAATATAGAATCATTTAACATTTATTATTTACCAAATTAAATCTATTACATTTATTTAAGAATTTCTGTATAATTGTAAAATTATTCGAAAACATCATTTATTATTTTTCCATAGGAATTAAAATTTCCAAACATTTCAGATTTCACATTTAAACCTTTTAAAATTCAATAACTTAAAAGAATATTATTATAAAACATCAATATTTTATATTATAAGAATTATTCAGTAATTCTTCAATTAAATAAAAATTATAAAATAGAAACTTTTCAAATATTTCAAAATAAATCCATTAAAGTTTTAAAAAAAAAATAATTCTACACAATTGTTATAGTTAAAAGTATGAAAAATTCAGATTTTCAAAAATTTTATAATTTGAAAATTCTACGAAAATTCAATTATTTAAATACAAAAGTAAATAATTTATTGAATAATTGAATGTTTCTTTAAATTGAAACAAAACTAGAATTTTATTAAAATTTTTGAAAAAAATTGAATTCTTTAGAAGAATTTTATGAAAATTATAAAGAATTGCATTTTTTTGAGAAATTTATATCAATTAATATTTAAATTTTTTTAATTTCAATTTCAATCAATTTTTATTAGAAACTTCAACGAGAATTCAATTATTTAAATATATAAATAAATAATTTATTCAATATAATTTAATGTTTCTTAAAATTCTACTAAAAGTAATTGAAATTCATCGATGAGTTTTATTCATATTAATAGGAAAATAATTGAATTTCTTAAAAATTGAATTTTATTATTTATAAAAATAATTGAATTATTGCGAAGAAATGTACAAAAAAATTTGTAAATAATTTCCAGTAGAATTTTTACTATATTTATGAAAATAATTAAATTTTTAATTTTGCGCGGAATTTTGTTAAAATTTTGTTTAAATAATTATTTAAAACAAAGTTTTAACAAACATTCCACGCAAACATTTAATTATTCTTTTGGAAAATTTTATTAAAATGATAATTAAATTTTGGAGCAGAATTTTATTGATATAATTGAAATTTTGACCTGAATTTTTAAAAATTTTTCAACATAATTGAATTTTTCCGAAAAATTTGATTACTTTTGAAAAATAATTAAATTTCTGATAGGTATTATTTTTAACTTTTGTAAAAAAAAATTTAATTATTTTAGTGTTTTCAACTAAAATTCATATTTAAATTCATTTTTTATTCATATCTAATAATTTATTGAATTCGATTAAATTTGTATTAAAAATATAATTGCAATTTTGCGTTGAGTTTTTTTTTTATTTCTCAATAATCTAAATTCTTTAAAATTTCTAATTTTAATTGAAAATTGAAATTTTACAAAATTTCATATTAAAACTTTTTCAAGTTCATATCTATTTATGAAAATTATAAACTCAACTCTTTTAAAATAGAATTAATTTTTAAATATTTAAGTTAAATTATTCATTAAATAATATAACTTTTATGACAGTTGTTAAAGACTAATTAAATTATTTAAGATAAATTATTGTCAGAAATGGAAAAAATTGAAGGTTTGTATTTGAATTCGTGGTAATTTCATAGCTTTAAAAAAACGAAATTTAAAATTTTCTTATGATTTCTAAAAATTAATTAGATTTCAAGAATAATCAAAATAACTTTAGAAAACAACAATTTTCCAGGCTTTCGATCAAAATTCCCTGTTTTTTCAAGGGTTTTAAAATTTTCCGACATTTCGGTTGTTTTAGTTTTATCATTAAAAATAGTGTTAGTTTCTATTGGAATAATATATTTAAAAAAATTAATAATTTATTTAAATATTGAAATTAAACCACTTTTCCTTAGCAGCCCCTCAAATGTAGAACCTACTATGTAGGTAGATATATGTATAGAAAAAACGTCGTTTTAAAATGTAATAAAATAAATTTATTGACCTTTATGATTACTCTTGATCTATATTATTTGCTTAATTATAACTATTTAAATAGAAAAGAACAAATTTCATTAATACCTTTACAATATTATCTCTACTGATGACAATAGATAAAAACGAATTGCATATTTACATAAGTTAAATAAATACATATTCTACTTAAAATTAATGATTAAATAACACGTTCAGTATGTGTAATAAATTAAAATAAAAATAGTTTCTGTTTAAAATTTACACTCCTATGAAATATTCGCCTACCCTTGATTTTTTTCATTTAATTTCATAATGATATTCACTTGCCAGTTAATAATGTTTGGAAAGTACCACCACTTGAAACTCCATTCTTGACAGTTGGGTAATTACGTAGGCAATTAGTAGCTTCTCGACTGAAAAAGAATTTTTAAAATTGTTATTACTTTATTTCACTTTATTTACTTTAGAACGTTTTTGGAACGTTCCAAAAATAGTTATTATCGTATCAAGGGCGCAAAATAGGTGATTACGACTTTGGCGAGATGAAGGGACCGAGGGGACATTTTCGCACCCTCGGCTTCGCCTCGGGCGCGAAAATGTCCCCTCGGTCCCTTCATCTCGCCAAAGTCGTAATCACCTATTTTGCGCCCTTGATACAAACATAATTTTTTGTCCTAACTGCACGAAAAGTATGGCATTGAGGGCACGAGCGAAGCGGGCGCAAAAGTACAGCAAGCGGGCGTAAAAGTACTTTTGCGCCCGCTCGGGCTAGATGAAGCGGGCGCAAAAGTACTTTTGCGCCCGCTTGTGTGACGTCAGCGGGCGTAAAAGAACTTTTGCGCCCGCTTCCCCGGCCCCGGGCGAGAATCAGTTACTTTGCGCCCACTTTAAGTGCCCGAAATGACATACTTTTCGTGCAGCTAGGACAAAAATGTCTTTTTGGAATGTCCTTTGAACTGGCTGGACATTATGGGTATTTGACTGATTTAATGTTGAACAATTATGTTATGTTATGTTATGTTATGTTATGTTATGTTATGTTATGTTATGTTATGTTATGTTATGTTATGTTATGTTATGTTATGTTATGTTATGTTATGTTATGTTATGTTATGTTATGTTATGTTATGTTATGTTATGTTATGTTATGTTATGTTATGTTATGTTATGTTATGTTATGTTATGTTATGTTATGTTATGTTATGTTATGTTATGTTATGTTATGTTATGTTATGTTATGTTATGTTATGTTATGTTATGTTATGTTATGTTATGTTATGTTATGTTATGTTATGTTATGTTATGTTATGTTATGTTATGTTATGTTATGTTATGTTATGTTATGTTACGAAATATAAAAAAAGGGAAATTAAAATTAAATAATAGTAATAATTACTTTAAATTGTAAGTGATGGATTGCTGACTGCATGGTGAGAATTTAAATTGATTTCTGTTCATAGAAATTGGACTCATTATATAACCATATTCTGAGGGACATCCCGATGCTCCTGGAAGATCTTGACTTGGATCACCGGGATCACCATCGTGGTAAGCACCAAGTCTGTATTTGAAATGTTTTTTTTATCAACAAATTTTAGATTGTACAGAACTAGAAAATAATAATAATAAATTGTCTACACAGTCTTATTATTAATAATTAAATAATGAAATAATTTCCACTTACGTGTGAGCTACTTCATGAGTTGCAGAAACAACACCACCATAAGAGCCATCATCTTTTATAATCGCTGCGCTGTAAATCATATTTGACACTTGTTTACAAGCTCCGCCAGTAAATGCTACACCTAGAAAGGAATATTAAAAATAATTTTTACTATCGACGAACATTTTCTTTTATGCTTAAAATTTATTTTTGTTTGTATTTAGATGTAAAGAATTAAATGTAATGTAAATTTACCACCAACATCGCTGCCGTAACCGATGTGCATTAAATTACTTCCCGTCATAAGAACGGCAATATCATAATCAGTGTGGAATTTAAAGCTGTTTTGATTGTATAAAAATCTACTGAATTCATCTAATACGAAATTGTAAGAATAACTTGCTTGATAGTAAGAGAACGGCAGTTGATCCTGTCATTTGAAAAATTGTAATTAAAATTTAACAAAAAAAAATTGATGTTAAAAATTGAAATTTAACAACAAGAACAAAAATTAAAATCCGAAAAGAAAATAAAAAAGAATAAAAAAAATAAGAATACTATAAATAAAGGTACTGACAAAAAATAACTGTACCTGAACTATAACAATTCCAGCAATGTTTATTAGAATTCCAGGACTCCTCAAATTTCCAAATCTTATGTCCACTTGCTTCCAAAACGACACAACATATTCTACCGTTCGATAAATATCATTTCCAAAGTGACTGAAAAAATAATTCTAATTTTTTACACAAAGAATTAAAATAATAAATTACGAGAATTGCACTTATAACGATATTCGAAAAAGAAAATATTTTATACAAGATTTTATAGAAGTTTGACCGTAGATTACGAATGTGATGTTAGTTCTTCAAAATCCAACATGGCGGATCCAATATGGCGGGCGATTTTTTAAAAATTAAATGCATTTGCCTGAAACTTGTTACATGGGGGTTTCCGAGAAAAATTTTACTCAAAGATTCGTAATCTACTGTAAAAATTCAACAAAAAATGATAATTAAAATTTAGAAACAGAAATAAATTTAAGAGCTTATCAAAAAGCAGTCAGGACTTAAAAATTAAAGTAAAAATAAAATTTAAATGTTTCAGTGAATATTTACCTAAAAAGCAAACTGTCGACCATAACAAGAATTTCTGGATAAACATTATTTACGCTTGATCCATAATAATCACACGATTGATAGTATGGTAGACCTTCTAAAAATCACGAGTTTACATATTAGAGTATAATCATTAAATTTTTCATTATTAAGGTAATTATAAAGTAATCGAATAATGTATATATAATCAAATATAATTAATTATATAAAATTAATTAAATATAATTAATTATAATTAATTATATAAAATTAATTTAAATAATTAAAATTACATTAATTATGTATTAGTAATTAAATAGAATTAATTCAAAATAAATAAATAAATAATTAAAATCTCATTATCAGTAATTAAATAAAAATACATATAAATAAGGTAATTAATATAAATAATTAGAAATATATGTGACGCGCTTTCAAGAAAGGGGAAGCAAAAAGTTGAAGGTTATGTTTATAATTTTTGGAGTAAAAATACAGAAAAAGAATTAATTACTACTGCAAATTATTTATATTTAGGTCTTTATTAAATACTAAATATTGAATATAAATATTTTTTAAATTTACATAATTAAAAGGAATCATTTAATTAAAGTAAGAAGAACATAAACATAACCTTAAAGTAATTTTTTTCTTAGGTGTCTTTATAGGGAGAACGCCACATATAATTATATTTAATTATTTTAATAAAATTAATTACAATAAAGTAATTAAAATTAAAGTACCTGATTAAATTAATTTTTATGAAACATTCGGTAAAATAAAATTTAACGATTAAAATTAGTTACCAATTATAGCTCTCCTGCGCCTCTTTCCGGCAGTATTTGTTTTATAACAATCCTAAAAAATAAAAGTAGAGTGTAAAAGTCAAAATAAAAGTAAAGTGCTTATTAATTTGAAATTATTATTAAAAAAAAAAAAAAAAAAAAAAAAAAAAAAAAAAATTATTATTATTATAATTTTTATTGTTATTATTATTATTATTATTATTATTATTATTATTTTCTTATTATTATTTTAAATTAATAAATAACATAAATTTTTTTCAATTTTTGAAAGAAAAAATTTAATTTTTTAATTTTAGTTAAAATTTTTCTTACATTGTAGTCTTGACCACTGTTATAAACAGGAGGAATATTTTGCATAATCTAAAATCAAAAATTAATTTAGTGTTAATATTTATACAGGTGAGTGTCAAAAAAAAAAAATTATGTGAACTTTAAAATTATTATTTAATTCTTTTATAAGAATTTTTTTTAAAACTTCTTACAAAATAAATCATGATCGATGTTGTGGGAAATTTTTACATTAAATTATAAATGAAAAATATTTTTAAAAAAATTTATAAAATGAAAAATATTTTTAAAAAAATTTATAAATAAAAAATATTTTTTAAAAAATTTACCAATAAAAAAAAATAGATTATATTAGAATTTACAAAAGAAAAAAAGTACTTGCCCCTGACTGTAAAACATACTGTATATTGTTTGGATACATATAATTGGACTGGGCAATGTAAACTGGCGTATTCCAATTTGCTAGAAATCCTCCACTTGTAACTTTATTATTATGATTATTATCCTGATTAACTGCATATTCAGTGCCTGCAAAAAAAAAAAAATTTTTAAAATGAAAAACAAAAAATTGTTAATAGTATTATTTTTTATTAGTGTAATAGCAATAATTATTATTATTAATAATAATAATTAAAAAAATTTTTTTTTTAAATTATTATTAGGTATTAATAATAATAATTAAAAAAAAATTTTTTTGTAAATTATTTTGAGGTATTAATAATAATAATTAAAAAATAAATAAATTTCTACTAAATTACAAATTAAATTTAATAATAAAATTATAATTATTGTGTTTTACAACAGTGACGTCATTATGGTGCAAATGCCCCTAAATAATTATAATAATTATGATAATAATAATTATTTATCATTAGGTATTATTAACTAATAATGAACTTTATAAATAATTTTTTTTTAATAAAAAATAAATTACTTATAAACAAATAATAATAATGAAATTTCTCTGTTTATTACAATTTATTATTTATTTATTATTTATAATTATTTTCTATTATCATTCTTTTATACCTATTAATTGTTATAATTGTAATTATTATGATCATCTTAATTATTATTACTATTATTATTTTTTTTATTATTATTATTAATATTAATTTAAAAATTTTAATTTAAAAAATAAAATTTACCTGTCTGTTGTGACACTTGATAGTATGGCATACTATTGCTTTGTGAATCCGGATAGTTTATCTAAAAATTTATGATAAATGACAAATATAAACTTCACTTTTTGAAAATAAATTAAAAATTTCATATTTAAATAAATTTATAAAAAAAATATTAAAAAAAAATTTTAAATATAAAGTAAAAATTTTACCTGATAATAATCAGCCGAAGAAGTGTGAATAAATAAAAATATAGCGAGTAGATACATATTTGGATTGAAATAAAATTAATATCACTGAGCGTTCACAAAAAATAATCACCGTCGTCTGAAAAATTAATTATTAACTTTATATAATTATTAATTATTATAACTGTTAAACGTAAATAAATATTAAGTATAAAAATAGTAGTAACAGAAAAAGAATGGAATTCAATTTTTTAAAAATAATTAATATAAAATTATTAATTTAAATTAATTAATTAAAATAGATTAATTAGTTTATTATTTTAGTTTTCTTATCGTTCTTTATATACGTAAAGTAATTATTTAACAAAAAAGTGACAATTTTGATTTTTATAAATCTTTTTTTTTTAATAGAAAACAAAAAATTGACAATTATTATTATTATTTAGTATTTAATTTTTTTTTTAATAAAAATAAAGAAATTGAATTAAAAAACTTACCAATTTTCGATGATAAAAAACACTTTTAATTTTTAATATAAATTCACTCTACATATATATTATATATATTTAAATATATAAATATTGTGATAAATTCACAGCAACTTATATTTTAGGACGGTAGAAGAAAAAGTAACTGCGCATCACGTAAGCCAAATTTAAAATGCCATGGTATTGGAAATTTTTTTTTTTCAAATTTTATTTCAAAAATTTTTGTCGTACCTAAATGACTACCTTATTTTTTTCTGTTAATGACCTGCACACGCATCAATAATAATTACTTACGGATAATCCTTACGACTAGACTTGAAAATTTTTCCAAGTTTCAACAGTATTTAAGCAAATATTTTTCTCTAATGAATTCAATTATCTGATAATAATGAACCATTCTTCTTGTTCAATTGAACATTGTGCTTAATTATTGACTATGTGGAAATTCCCCATTTCACATATATATATATACATATATTGTATACAAAGTGAAATTGGAATTTTTCTCTTATTGTTAACAATTAATTAATTAGTTATTAATTAACTATAATAATCGACAACATTCTTTCATTCATTCTTTTTGTTTATACCTCAAGTTAGAATTTTGTGTACGCCTATGTTTTTTTGTTTTTATAGATCACTTTTTTTTAATTAGTAACTTTAAAAAAAAAAAAAAAATTTTTTTTTATTTATTTTTTTAATTTAATTTTATATTATAATAAAGAAAGTTATTCATTACTTTAGTTTACTTTTCAGCTGGATGCATTTTGTTTATAAAATTGTTATAAACAAATAAGAATGTTAAAAATTGTTATAAACAAATAGGAAAGTTACAAATTGTTATAAACAAATAGGAAAGTTACAAAATTGTTAATTAAACAAATGAGAATTGATTCTATGATTAAAATCAAAAAGTGAAGAATAATTGTTAATAAATAATATATTATATATTTTTAATGAACAATATTTAGTGTAAAAATTAATTTTGTAAGCCATTTGTTTATAAAATTGTTATAAATTCAAAAGAAAGTTTAGAATTATTTATTACAATAAGAACCATTTATTCTATTAACAAATTTGAAATAATAATTAGTATTCATAAAGTTAATACAATAAAATAATTATTTTTTGAAAAATGCATTTTTTTATATAATTGTTATAAACAAATAAAAAGTTAAAAAAAATTTTTTATGCAAATAACAATTGATTTCTGAAATAAATTTTAAAATTTATAAAAATTAATAAAGTTAATAAAATATTTATTCTTTAAATTTGCATTTTGTTTATAAAATTGTAATAAACAAATAAGGAATTTAAAGAGTTTTTTTTATACAAATAACAATAAATTCAAAAAGTGATTAATAATAAAGTTCATAAAGAATATTTAATATAATAAGTATTCTTATCGAAATGCATTTTGTTTATAAAATTGTAATAATAAAAAAAAAATTTGTTTTTTTATGAAAATATATTTTGATTCCATAAACAAATTAAAAAATGAATAATAAAGTTAAGAAACAAGATTGAATAAAATAATTTTTTTTCCATCATGCATTTTGTTTATAAAATTGTTGTAAACAAATAAGAAAGTTATAAATATATTTTGATTTCATAAACAATTTAAAAAAAGAATAATAAAGTTAACAAATAAGATTAAATAAAAAAAATTATTTTTTCAAACATGTATTTTGTTTATAAAATTATTGTAAACAAATAAGAAAGTTATAAATTGCTTATCATATAAATAGCAATTGATTCATTAAACAAATTCAAAAAATAATCAATAATAAAATAAATAATATCTAATAAAATATTTATTTCTTTAGAAAGATACATTTTATTTATAATTTTGTTATAAACAAATAAGAAATTTGTTTTCCTTTACAAATAACAATTGATTTTTTAAATAAATTTAAAAATTGTTATTAAATAGTGAAAAGTATAAAATACTGTTTATTAATAATGATAAGAAAAAATAAGTAAATATAATAATAATAATATAAGTATAATAATATAAGTATAATAATATAAGTAAATATAATAATCATGATGATAATAGTAATCATAATTATTATTATCATTATTATTCTTACTGTTTTTATCTTAATTATTTTTTATCCGTAATTAGCAGATCTTTAACTACAGAATTCATTAAAGATAGAAAACTTGTTTAGATGTCATTATGACAAATTATTATTGGTCAATGACCATTTATCTCATTTTGATATTCACAATCTTTATGAGATATTATTATAATTATTATATAATTTTCTAATCTTGAGTCAATCAGAAACATATATTATTTTATTTTTCATCAATCTCTGATTAACAAAAAAAAACTCTTCATTCTAATAAATGATAAATTTATGCATTTATTAATTAACGTATAATATTTTTAAAACAATAAAACATATTTATTATTTTATGATGTAATTTTTTGAAATTTTTACAACTTTTTTTAAAAGGTGAAAGTAATTTTCTTTGTTTATTATGTTAGTTATTAAATTTTATTGTTTTATTATTATAAAAAAATGCTAAAAATAAATTTCAAAAAATGAAAAATTAATGAAATTGTTGCAAAAATTGTAATTTACATTAAATTAATAATTATGTTTATACAAAAAATCAATTTCAATAAACTTCTTATATTTTATATTATTTTCTATATTTTATTAATTTTTAAATTTTATTTTAATTTCATTTTTTTATAAATATAGAAATTAATAAAATATTACAATTGTTAATTAATAATGTTTATAAAATAATTACTAGAACGGACATTTTTCATGCAATAAATATTTTCTAGTAAATTTTATTTTACTATACTTTTACAAAAAATAAAAATACTTGTTGAATATTTTTTTTAACATTTTCATTTTATGACAAACACACACATTACACATTTCATCTTATTGTATTATTTATTATTTTAAAAATTCAATAAATTGCTTTTAAAAATTCCAGAAGTCCTATTTTTATTGATTAATATTTTTTTTCTACATTAGCATATGAATTAATTATATTAAAATTTTCTTGAAAAGTAAAATATTTATATTTCATAAAAAAAATTGTTTTAAATTAAAAAAAAAAAAATTATCGTCAAACAAAAAATATTAATTACTTTAGTGATTATTTAATTATTAGTAATTAATTATATCGAGTAAGAAAAGAAATTAATATAATTAATTTTTTAACTTTATTAATAGTAAAATTTAATTTCGAAAGATTAAAATAAAAGATTAAAATAAAACAAAAGAATTGATTATCTTTAAAAATCATGATTGGTTTATAAATGCAGCTTATCGTTAAACTCAACTATTAATGTCTTTTTTATTATATATATATATATATATATATATATATATATATATATATATTATTTGAGTTCAAAATTATAATTTCCATAATTAATTTATTGAATAGAAATAATGCTTATTGACAGTAAATTAAGAAATTTTTATAACTGCTAACAAATATTTATAAAATGACATTAATATATTCAAGAGACTTGCAACTTTCAACAGTAATAAAATATTTCATATGTTAAAAAGTAATAATGATAATAATTATAAAATGCATTATCTAAATGTAAAAATAATAAAACGTACAATTACACGAACAATGTTTATTACTATCGTTAAATGAATATATTTTAAAAAAATATTCTAAGTAGGAAAAGAGAACAAAATTTTTCGTAATTTATTTATATAGATATTTCTTTGTGTTGAATGAAGTTACCTAATTTATAAATAATTCAATTATTCAATTATTTTTATCACAAAAATTTAAATACCTTCACTAATAATAACATTTTTCCTGGAAATTCAATTTAAAAAAAAAATGTTTAATAAAATTCTAAGCAAAAATTTAATTATTTTCGTAATTAATAAATACCTACTCATAGAAAAATTTCAATTATTTTTAATACTATTTTAAATTAAATAATCGAAAAAATTTAATTTTTTTAAAAAACATTTTAATAAAATTTTTCCTAATAATTCAATTATTTTTATAAATTAATAAAATTCTTGTGAGGAATTTAATTAGATGAAAATTTTATAAATATTCTTAGCAACTATTTCATTCTTTTCATAAATAATAAAATTTATCGCAGGATTTCAATTATTTTAAATATAATTTTACAGAGATTACTAAAAAAAATTTAATTATTCTTAAAAATTTTATTTCATTTCCTCGAAAAAATTAATTGTTTAAAAAAATGTTTTTTAAATTCTTGAATTTAATTATTTACAAAAATATCAGAATTTTCCACAGGAATTCAATTATTTTCAAATATTTCAATAAAATTGTTCGAAAGAAACCAATTATTTAAAATACAAATTGAATACAAATTTGTTGATATAATTCAATTATTCTTTTAGATTTTAATAAAATTCTTCGGAAGAAATCAATTATTTACATAAATAATACTTTGAAAGAAATCAATTATTTTATTAAATACAATTTTAATTAAAATTTTTTTTAAATAATTTAATTATTCTTTTAGATTTTTATGAAATTCTTGCCAAGAATTCAATTATTTTCATAAATATAAAACTTTTCTGAGGAATTCAATTATTTTTGAAAATTTTAATAAAATTTTACGCAAACATTTATAATTATTTTCATAAATAATAAAATTCATCGCAGGATTTCAATTATTTTAAATACAATTTTACAGGAATTACTCAAAAAATTTAATTATTCTTAGAAATTTAATTTCAATTCGTCGAAAAAATCAATTATTTAAAAAAATGTTTTTTTTTAATTGTTTGGATGAATTCAAAATTATGACTTTTTCAAAATATCTTTTTTTAATTTTAATATATTAATAAGTAAAATAAATCAAATTACAAATATAAATAGTAATTTTTGAAGGATTTTTCACGAGCTACAAGCTGGTTGTGACAAAAATGATTTTCTTTTAATTTGACCTTGAAATTCAAGGTCAAATTCTTAATTTCAAAAATTATAATTTATTATTACTTAATAGGGAAAATGATGATTTATAATTATTTTCTGCAAAAATTTTCAATGTCCCACTTTGATTTTCACATGGCTCATAGGAAAAAAGGTAAGCTTTCCATTGGGATAGGTTAGAAAAAAATTTAAAAAAACGATTTTGAGAAATATTGAATTTAAGAATTTGACCTTGAATTTCAAGGTCAAATTAAAAGAAAATCATTTTTTGTCACAACCAGCTTGTAGCTCGTAAAAAATCCTTTAAAAATCACTATTCACATTTGCAATTTGATTAATTAATCAATTATAAATCACCATTTTCCTTATAAAATAAAGATAAATTATGATTTTCTGCAAAACTTTTCAAGGTCCCACCCTCAATTTTACATGGCTCATAGGAAAAAAGGTAAGCTTTCCATTGGAATAGGCTAGAAAAAAAATAGAAAACCGATTTTGAGATATATTGAATTTGAGAATTTGACCTTGAATTTCTAGGTCAAATTAAAAGAAAATCAAAAGAAAATCGTTTTTTGTCATCCCTAGCTTGTAGCTCATAAAAAAGCCTTTGAAAATCAATATTCACATTTGTAATTTGATTAAATAACCAATTATGAATCACCATTTTCCTTATAAAATAATAATAAATTATGATTTTCTGCAAAACTTTTCAAGATCTCGCTTTGATTTTTACATGGCTCATAGGAAAAAAGGTATGCTTTCCATTGGGATAGGTTAGAAAAAAAATAGAAAAACCGATTTTGAGATATATTGAATTTGAGAATTTGACCTTGAATTTTAAGGTCAAATTATAAGAAAATCAAAAGAAAATTGTTTTTCGTCAACACAAGCTTGTAGCTCGTAAAAAATCCTTTAAAAATCACTATTCACATTTGTAATTTGATTAATTAATCAATTAAAAATCACCATTTTTCTTATAAAATAATGATAAATTATGATTTTCTGCAAAACTTTTCAAGATCTCGCTTTGATTTTTACATGGCTCATAGGAAAAAAGGTATGCTTTCCATTGGGATAGGTTAGAAAAAAAATAGAAAAACCGATTTTGAGATATATTGAATTTGAGAATTTGACCTTGAATTTTAAGGTCAAATTATAAGAAAATCAAAAGAAAATTGTTTTTCGTCATCACAAGCTTGTAGCTCGTAAAAAACCCTTAAAAAATCACTATTCACATTTGTAATTTGATTAATCAATCAATTAAAAATCACCACTTTCCTTATAAAATAATGATAAATTATGATTTTCTGCAAAACTTTTCAAGATCTCATTTTGACTTTTACATAGCTCATAGGAAAAAGGGTAAGCTTTCCATTGGGATAGGTTAGAAAAAAAAGTAGAAAACCGATTTTGAGATATATTGAATTTGAGAATTTGACCTTGAATTTCAAGGTCAAATTAAAAGAAAATCAAACGAAAATCGTTTTTCGTCATCACAAGCTTGTAGCTCGTAAAAAACCCTTTAAAAATCACTATTCACATTTGTAATTTGATTAATTAATCAATTAAAAATCACCACTTTCCTTATAAAATAATGATAAATTATGATTTTCTGCAAAACTTTTTAAGATCTCACTTTGATTTTTACATGGCTCATAGGAAAAAAGGTAAGCTTTCCATTGGGATAGGTTAGAAAAAAAATAGAAAGCCGATTTTAAGATATATTGAAATTAAGAATTTGACCTTGAATTTCAAGGTCATATTAAAAGAAAATCGTTTTTCGTCATCTCTGGCTTGTAGCTCGTAAAAAACCCTTTGAGAATCACTATTCACATTTGCAATTTGATTAATTAATTAATTAAAAATCACCATTTTCCTTATAAAATAATGATAAATTATGATTTTCTGCAAAACTTTTCAAGGTCCCACTCTCATTTCTACATGGCTCATAGGAAAAAAGGTAAGCTTACCATTGGAATAGGTTAGAAAAAAAATAATATACCCATTTTGAGATATATTGAAATTAAGAATTTGACCTTGAATTTCAAGGTCAAATTAAATGACAATCATTTTTCTTCATCACCAGCTTGTAGCTCGTGAAAAACCCTTCAAAAATCACTATTCACATTTGGAATTTGATTTATTTTACTTATCAATATATTAAATCGAAATAAATATATTTTCAAAAAAAAGTCAAAAGTAACGTTCTACAGAAATGTTACAAATATTCCCCAGTAATATTTCATGCCACTTGGCGAGTGTTAAGATAAAGAATAAGAAGAAAAAGATATTTGCGAGTTTTAGTGGCTGCAAGATTAATTCAAAGCATGAGGTATTGTATAGCGCATTGAGCCATAAAAGAACTTGAAACATTTGGTTTTGACGACCTGAGTCGGTGACTACCATTACTTATAGGTCTAAACTTAACCTTGCTACACAAAGCTTAAAACTGTTGTTTTAAGTCTCTCAGTACTTAAAAGCAAACAAAGTCTTAAAACTTGTGTGGATATACGCGAGGGAGACTTTACTCTTCGTTCTCGTAAACGAAGTGATTAAGGCGATGCAATGCTGATGCTGAAGTTCTGATGGGCAGAAATTTCCAAGAGATTCTATTGTTACCGTTTCATATCGTATGCAGCATTGTAACTTTTAGTGAATTGCGCAAAACAATCTTTGCAACATTATTCAAAAATTTTTTCTGATAACTTTTAGAAAATTTTTACTGCTGATGCTGTTAGAAATAACAAAAATTATTTAAAAGTTTTGAGGAGATTTTAATTTTACTTTTTTGGGGAAGAATCTATCTGGTAAATTCTAAAACCATGTAACTGATTTTCTCAAAGGGAGGACTTTTTGAATAATTTAATTCATGTAAAAATTTAATTTTAATTTTACATCTTAGTTAAAAATAATTTTTTTATTTGACAGTTTGAGCTTAAATAACTTGTTATTTACTTTTAACTTTTAACTTGTTATTTGTTGTGCTGATATTTAATATTAATACTCCCCCTCAGAATATAAGAGAACACCCTAAATATAGGGTATCCAAAAAAATGTCCACAGGATAAACGTCATCACTTGTGTACCCTAGAAATCTCCAAAAGAAAATGAAAAGCTTATTCTACAGAGAGAGAAACAATTGTATTGTTCAACATTTACAGATCAGTATTTTCGTTACAAAATTTAATATTCAATAAATAAAAATAAAATTTTTTCGAATTGGACTTTCTAATCGAGTTGAAGTAGATTGTTCAGTTGGAAAGTTTCCTCCCTTCACAGTGAATCGCATCACTTAGTAATTCTCCTAAATTGTGCGACTAAAGCTGAATGAAACTCGTGCGAACTAAGTAAAGTATGTCGGTGACGATATCTCTCCAGTCTAATGGGATTGGAGGATTGTCTTTCTTGCCAAAAGGAAACGGACGCCAGGACTTTCCTTCCCAGAGGGGGTGAAGTGTACCACCCTTCATTTCTCCTTCACTCCACTAAACAAAGACTTCAGCTTCACTGACAGAAAACTGTTATCAAAGAATCAACTTTTTCATTCACAAACTTTTATGTTAAAACTTTATTTTAACAGCTTTCTATCACTCTTTGACAAATTTAACTTTCATAAAAGCGAATAAATTTATATTTCTATCTTGAGAACATAACAAAAAATTCTTTAAAAGTTATTGTATTCTGATAAAGTAAAAAAAAAATAATAACAATTATTAGATGCTAAATACTTTGGTCTGGACAGTTATTCATATGTTATTACATCCATATGTTTATCGGTAAGTGATTATCATTTTCTAAATCTTAAATTCGAAAAATAATGCAATTATTTTTAATACAATTGGAAGAGGATACTTTTTTTAAAAGTGATTCTCTCGTTAATGTTTCATTCTCTTCCGCAGTTTGCAGACGCAAAGATGTTTTAAAGTACTTTTTATGGTCCACCTCAGGCACTCGAAAGGAGAAATATTAAATTACCCGAAACTCAATGGTTTAAGTACGACAAAGAGAGTTGAAAAGAGGAAGAGTAAAAAATTTATGCACTGTACACGACGAGGGCAGTCTGTATATGGCCTTATCCAGTGCACTGGCGGCACATCCGTGTTTCGGCGGCTCAGCACGCTACGATAAATCTTGCAGTCCGATCTCATGCATTGCGGAAGCCGTAATTCAACCTCGAACTGTAATAACGGCGCTACTCTTCGAATCGCTATTACTTCTTGTTTTTGGCGCAAACTCATGATATCCATTTTATGTAATAATGTTGATTAGGGTATTTTAAAAAAAATTTTTTTTTCCCCTATCCAATATAAATGTCAAAATTAATTTACATTATTTATCCTGTCGACATTTTTTGGGATACCCTACTTTTTAGAATATTCTTTTCTATTGTCAGGGTCTGGGAGTATTATTATAGAAAACTATCACACCAAAAAGCAAATAACAAGTTATTTAAGCTCAAACTGTCAAAAAAAATTATTTTCAACAAAGATGTAAAATTAAAATTAAATTTTTACATTAATTAAATATTTCAACAAGTCCTCCCTTTGAGAACAACAGTTACATAATTTTGAAACTTACCATGTAGGTTTTTCACCAAAAAGTAAATAACAGGTTATTTAAGCTCAAACTGTCAAATAAAAAAATTATTTTAAACTACACGGAGAAAAATAAATTATACAATTAGGAATATAAAGAATAAGATCATACTGAATATAATCCTATTAATACCCTTTATAAGCTATTTACAACCTTTTAATCTTTTAGAATTATTTCTGGTATTTACAATGGATTATACATTTTATAATCCAAAATCGAATTAAATTATAATTCTAAATTATTACTATACGGGTGAAGGTGCTACTACTTAAAAAAAGAAATAAAATTTTCTATTCTTCAAGATTAAGTAAGGCTCAGTCCCTACTTGAAATCTGGTAATTTTCAGATGATTAGAATTATTAAGTTTGAAAGAAATAAATTTTTATTTTCGTTTTTACCAAATTTTGATTGTCTGATGGCGTTCGGGTGAGGGTGCTACTACTAAAAAATTTAAATAAAATTCTCTATTCTTCAGGATTGTGTAGGGCTCAGTCCCTACTAGAACTCTAGTAATTTTCAGATGATTAGAATTATTAAATTTGGTAGAAATAAATTTTTATTTTCGTTTTTACCAAATTTTGATTGTCTGATGGCGTTCGGGTGAGGGTGCTACTACTAAAAAATTTAAATAAAATTCTCTATTCTTTAGGATTGTGTAGGGCTCAGTCCCTACTAGAACTCTGGTAATTTTTAGGATGAATAAAATTGTTAAATTTGAAAGAAATAAATTTTTATTTTCGTTTTTACCAAATTTTGATTGTCTGATGGCGTACGGGTGGACCTGCTACTACATAAAAATTTAAATAAAATTCTCTATTCTTCAGGATTGAGTAGGGCTCAGTTCCTACTAGAACTCTGGCAATTTTCAGATGATTAGAATTATTAAATTTGGTAGAAATAAATTTTTATTTTCGTTTTTACCAAATTTTGATTGTCTGATGGCGTACGGGTGGACCTGCTACTACTTAAAAATTCAAATAAAATTCTCTATTCTTCAGGATTGTGTAGGGCTCAGTCCCTACTAAAACTCTAGTAATTTTCAGATGATTAGAATTGTTAAATTTAAAAGAAATAAATTTTTATTTTCGTTTTTACCAAATTTTGATTGTCTGATGGCGTTCGGGTGAGGGTGCTACTACTAAAAAATTTAAATAAAATTCTCTATTCTTCAGGATTTTGTACGGCTTAGTCCCTACTAGAACTCTGGTAATTTTTAGATGATTAGAATTATTAAATTTGGTAGAAATAAATTTTTATTTTCGTTTTTACCAAATTTTGATTGTCTGATGGCGTACGGGTGGACCTGCTACTACATAAAAATTTAAATAAAATTCTCTATTCTTTAGGATTGAGTAGGGCTCAGTTCCTACTAGAACTCTGGCAATTTTCAGATGATTAGAATTATTAAATTTGGTAGAAATAAATTTTTATTTTCGTTTTTACCAAATTTTGATTGTCTGATGGCGTACGGGTGGACCTGCAACTACTTAAAAATTCAAATAAAATTCTCTATTCTTCAGGATTGTGTAGGGCTCAGTCCCTACTGAAACTCTAGTAATTTTCAGATGATTAGAATTGTTAAATTTGGAAGAAATAAATTTTTATTTTCGTTTTTACCAAATTTTGATTGTCTGATGGCGTTCGGGTGAGGGTGCTACTACTAAAAAATTTAAATAAAATTCTCTATTCTTCAGGATTGTGTAGGGCTCAGTCCCTACTAGAACTCTAGTAATTTTCAGATGATTAGAATTATTAAATTTGGTAGAAATAAATTTTTATTTTCGTTTTTACCAAATTTTGATTGTCTGATGGCGTACGGGTGGACCTGCTACTACTTAAAAATTTAAATAAAATTCTCTATTCTTTAGGAATGTGTAGGGCTCAGTCCCTACTAGAACTCTGGTAATTTTCAGATGATTAGAATTATTAAATTTGGTAGAAATAAATTTTTATTTTCGTTTTTACCAAATTTTGATTGTCTGATGGCGTTCGGGTGAGGGTGCTACTACTAAAAAATTTAAATAAAATAATCTATTCTTCAGGATTGTGTGGGGATCAGTCCTTACTAGAACTCTGGTAATTTTCAGATAAATAGAATTGTTAAATTTAGTAGAAATAAATTTTTATTTTCGTTTTTACCAAATTTTGATTGTCTGATGGCGTTCGGGTGAGGGTGCTACTACTAAAAAATTTAAATAAAATTCTCTATTCTTCAGAATTGTGTAGGGCTTAGTCCCTACTAGAACTCTAGTAATTTTCAGATGATTAGAATTATTAAATTTGGTAGAAATAAATTTTTATTTTCGTTTTTACCAAATTTTGATTGTCTGATGGCGTACGGGTGGACCTGCTACTACTTAAAAATTTAAATAAAATTCTCTAATCTTCAGAATTGTGTAGGGCTTAGTCCCTACTAGAACTCTAGTAATTTTCAGATGATTAGAATTATTAAATTTGGTAGAAATAAATTTTTATTTTCGTTTTTACCAAATTTTGATTGTCTGATGGCGTACGGGTGGACCTGCTACTACTTAAAAATTTAAATAAAATTCTCTAATCTTCAGAATTGTGTAGGGCTTAGTCCCTACTAGAACTCTAGTAATTTTCAGATGATTAGAATTATTAAATTTGGTAGAAATAAATTTTTATTTTCGTTTTTACCAAATTTTGATTGTCTGATGGCGTACGGGTGGACCTGCTACTACTTAAAAATTTAAATAAAATTCTCTATTCTTCAGGATTGTGTAGGGCTTAGTCCCTACTAGAACTCTGGTAATTTTTAGATGATTAAAATTGTTAAATTTGAAAGAAATAAATTTTTATTTTCGTTTTTACCAAATTTTGATTGTCTGATGGCGTACGGGTGGACCTGCTACTACTTAAAAATTTAAATAAAATTCTCTATTCTTTAGGAATGTGTAGGGCTCAGTCCCTACTAGAACTCTGGTAATTTTTAGATAATTAAAATTGTTAAATTTGAAAGAAATAAATTTTTATTTTCGTTTTTACCAAATTTTGATTGTCTGATGGCGTACGGGTGGACCTGCTACTACATAAAAATTTAAATAAAATTCTCTATTCTTCAGGATTGTGTAGGGCTTAGTCCCTACTAGAACTCTGGTAATTTTTAGATGATTAGAATTATTAAATTTGGTAGAAATAAATTTTTATTTTCGTTTTTACCAAATTTTGATTGTCTGATGGCGTACGGGTGAACCTGCTACTACTTAAAAATTTAAATAAAATTCTCTATTCTTTAGGATTGTGAAGGGCTCAGTCCCTACTAGAACTCTGGTAATTTTTAGATGATTAAAATTGTTAAATTTGAAAGAAATAAATTTTTATTTTCGTTTTTACCAAATTTTGATTGTCTGATGGCGTACGGGTGGACCTGCTACTACATAAAAATTTAAATAAAATTCTCTATTCTTCAGGATTGTGTAGGGCTTAGTCCCTACTAGAACTCTGGTAATTTTTAGATGATTAGAATTATTAAATTTGGTAGAAATAAATTTTTATTTTCGTTTTTACCAAATTTTGATTGTCTGATGGCGTACGGGTGAACCTGCTACTACTTAAAAATTTAAATAAAATTCTCTATTCTTTAGGATTGTGAAGGGCTCAGTCCCTACTAGAACTCTGGTAATTTTTAGATGATTAGAATTATTAAATTTGGTAGAAATAAATTTTTATTTTCGTTTTTACCAAATTTTGATTGTCTGATGGCGTACGGGTAGACCTGCTACTACTTAAAAATTTAAATAAAATTCTCTATTCTTTAGGAATGTGTAGGGCTCAGTCCTTACTAAAACTCTGGTAATTTTCAGATGATTAGAATTATTAAATTTGGTAGAAATAAATTTTTATTTTCGTTTTTACCAAATTTTGATTGTCTGATGGCGTACGGGTGGACCTGCTACTACTTAAAAATTTAAATAAAATTCTCTACTCTTTAGGAATGTGTAGGGCTCAGTCCCTACTAGAACTCTGGTAATTTTCAGATGATTAGAATTATTAAATTTGGTAGAAATAAATTTTTATTTTCGTTTTTACCAAATTTTGATTGTCTGATGGCGTTCGGGTGAGGGTGCTACTACTAAAAAATTTAAATAAAATTCTCTATTCTTCAGGATTGTGTAGGGCTCAGTCCCTACTAGAACTCTAGTAATTTTCAGATGATTAGAATTGTTAAATTTAAAAGAAATAAATTTTTATTTTCGTTTTTACCAAATTTTGATTGTCTGATGGCGTTCGGGTGAGGGTGCTACTACTAAAAAATTTAAATAAAATTCTCTATTCTTCAGAATTGTGTAGGGCTTAGTCCCTACTAGAACTCTAGTAATTTTCAGATGATTAGAATTATTAAATTTGGTAGAAATAAATTTTTATTTTCGTTTTTACCAAATTTTGATTGTCTGATGGCGTACGGGTGGACCTGCTACTACTTAAAAATTTAAATAAAATTCTCTATTCTTCAGAATTGTGTAGGGCTCAGTCCCTACTAGAACTCTGGTAATTTTCAGATGATTAGAATTATTAAATTTGGTAGAAATAAATTTTTATTTTCGTTTTTACCAAATTTTGATTGTCTGATGGCGTTCGGGTGAGGGTGCTACTACTAAAAAATTTAAATAAAATTCTCTATTCTTCAGAATTGTGTAGCACTTAGTCCCTACTAGAACTCTAGTAATTTTCAGATGATTAGAATTATTAAATTTAGTAGAAATAAATTTTTATTTTCGTTTTTACCAAATTTTGATTGTCTGATGGCGTACGGGTGGACCTGCTACTACTTAAAAATTTAAATAAAATTCTCTATTCTTCAGAATTGTGTAGGGCTCAGTCCCTACTAGAACTCTGGTAATTTTCAGATGATTAGAATTATTAAATTTGGTAGAAATAAATTTTTATTTTCGTTTTTACCAAATTTTGATTGTCTGATGGCGTTCGGGTGAGGGTGCTACTACTAAAAAATTTAAATAAAATTCTCTATTCTTCAGAATTGTGTAGGGCTCAGTCCCTACTAGAACTCTGGTAATTTTCAGATGATTAGAATTATTAAATTTAGTAGAAATAAATTTTTATTTTCGTTTTTACCAAATTTTGATTGTCTGATGGCGTACGGGTGGACCTGCTACTACTTAAAAATTTAAATAAAATTCTCTATTCTTTAGAAATGTGTAGGGCTCAGTCCCTACTAGAACTCTGGTAATTTTCAGATAATTAGAATTATTAAATTTGGTAGAAATAAATTTTTATTTTCGTTTTTACCAAATTTTGATTGTCTGATGGCGTTCGGGTGAGGGTGCTACTACTAAAAAATTTAAATAAAATTCTCTATTCTTCAGAATTGTGTAGGGCTCAGTCCCTACTAAAACTCTGGTAATTTTCAGATGATTAGAATTATTAAATTTAGTAGAAATAAATTTTTATTTTCGTTTTTACCAAATTTTGATTGTCTGATGGCGTACGGGTGGACCTGCTACTACTTAAAAATTTAAATAAAATTCTCTATTCTTTAGGAATGTGTAGGGCTCAGTCCCTACTAGAACTCTGGTAATTTTCAGATGATTAGAATTATTAAATTTGGTAGAAATAAATTTTTATTTTCGTTTTTACTAAATTTTGATTGTCTGATGGCGTACGGGTGGACCTGCTACTACTTAAAAATTTAAATAAAATTCTCTAATCTTCAGAATTGTGTAGGGCTTAGTCCCTACTAGAACTCTAGTAATTTTCAGATGATTAGAATTATTAAATTTGGTAGAAATAAATTTTTATTTTCGTTTTTACCAAATTTTGATTGTCTGATGGCGTACGGGTGGACCTGCTACTACTTAAAAATTTAAATAAAATTCTCTATTCTTCAGGATTGTGTAGGGCTTAGTCCCTACTAGAACTCTGGTAATTTTTAGATGATTAAAATTGTTAAATTTGAAAGAAATAAATTTTTATTTTCGTTTTTACCAAATTTTGATTGTCTGATGGCGTACGGGTGGACCTGCTACTACTTAAAAATTTAAATAAAATTCTCTATTCTTTAGGAATGTGTAGGGCTTAGTCCCTACTAGAACTCTGGTAATTTTTAGATGATTAGAATTATTAAATTTGGTAGAAATAAATTTTTATTTTCGTTTTTACCAAATTTTGATTGTCTGATGGCGTACGGGTGGACCTGCTACTACATAAAAATTTAAATAAAATTCTCTATTCTTCAGGATTGTGTAGGGCTTAGTCCCTACTAGAACTCTGGTAATTTTTAGATGATTAGAATTATTAAATTTGGTAGAAATAAATTTTTATTTTCGTTTTTACCAAATTTTGATTGTCTGATGGCGTACGGGTGAACCTGCTACTACTTAAAAATTTAAATAAAATTCTCTATTCTTTAGGATTGTGAAGGGCTCAGTCTCTACTAGAACTCTGGTAATTTTTAGATGATTAGAATTATTAAATTTGGTAGAAATAAATTTTTATTTTCGTTTTTACCAAATTTTGATTGTCTGATGGCGTACGGGTAGACCTGCTACTACTTAAAAATTTAAATAAAATTCTCTATTCTTTAGGAATGTGTAGGGCTCAGTCCTTACTAAAACTCTGGTAATTTTCAGATGATTAGAATTATTAAATTTGGTAGAAATAAATTTTTATTTTCGTTTTTACCAAATTTTGATTGTCTGATGGCGTACGGGTGGACCTGCTACTACTTAAAAATTTAAATAAAATTCTCTATTCTTTAGGAATGTGTAGGGCTCAGTCCCTACTAGAACTCTGGTAATTTTCAGATGATTAGAATTATTAAATTTGGTAAAAATAAATTTTTATTTTCGTTTTTACCAAATTTTGATTGTCTGATGGCGTTCGGGTGAGGGTGCTACTACTAAAAAATTTAAATAAAATTCTCTATTCTTCAGGATTGTGTAGGGCTCAGTCCCTACTAGAACTCTAGTAATTTTCAGATGATTAGAATTGTTAAATTTAAAAGAAATAAATTTTTATTTTCGTTTTTACCAAATTTTGATTGTCTGATGGCGTTCGGGTGAGGGTGCTACTACTAAAAAATTTAAATAAAATTCTCTATTCTTCAGAATTGTGTAGGGCTTAGTCCCTACTAGAACTCTAGTAATTTTCAGATGATTAGAATTATTAAATTTGGTAGAAATAAATTTTTATTTTCGTTTTTACCAAATTTTGATTGTCTGATGGCGTACGGGTGGACCTGCTACTACTAAAAAATTTAAATAAAATTCTCTATTCTTCAGAATTGTGTAGGGCTCAGTCCCTACTAGAACTCTGGTAATTTTCAGATGATTAGAATTATTAAATTTGGTAGAAATAAATTTTTATTTTCGTTTTTACCAAATTTTGATTGTCTGATGGCGTTCGGGTGAGGGTGCTACTACTAAAAAATTTAAATAAAATTCTCTATTCTTCAGAATTGTGTAGCACTTAGTCCCTACTAGAACTCTAGTAATTTTCAGATGATTAGAATTATTAAATTTAGTAGAAATAAATTTTTATTTTCGTTTTTACCAAATTTTGATTGTCTGATGGCGTACGGGTGGACCTGCTACTACTTAAAAATTTAAATAAAATTCTCTATTCTTCAGAATTGTGTAGGGCTCAGTCCCTACTAGAACTCTGGTAATTTTCAGATGATTAGAATTATTAAATTTGGTAGAAATAAATTTTTATTTTCGTTTTTACCAAATTTTGATTGTCTGATGGCGTTCGGGTGAGGGTGCTACTACTAAAAAATTTAAATAAAATTCTCTATTCTTCAGAATTGTGTAGGGCTCAGTCCCTACTAGAACTCTGGTAATTTTCAGATGATTAGAATTATTAAATTTGGTAGAAATAAATTTTTATTTTCGTTTTTACCAAATTTTGATTGTCTGATGGCGTTCGGGTGAGGGTGCTACTACTAAAAAATTTAAATAAAATTCTCTATTCTTCAGAATTGTGTAGCACTTAGTCCCTACTAGAACTCTAGTAATTTTCAGATGATTAGAATTATTAAATTTGGTAGAAATAAATTTTTATTTTCGTTTTTACCAAATTTTGATTGTCTGATGGCGTTCGGGTGAGGGTGCTACTACTAAAAAATTTAAATAAAATTCTCTATTCTTCAGGATTGTGTGGGGATCAGTCCCTACTAGAACTCTGGTAATTTTCAGATGAATAGAATTGTTAAATTTGGAAGAAATAAATTTTTATTTTCGTTTTTTACCAAATTTTGATTGTCTGATGGCGTTCGGGTGAGGGTGCTACTACTAAAAAATTTAAATAAAATTCTCTATTCTTTTGGATTGTGTGGGGATCAGTCCTTACTAGAACTCTGGTAATTTTCAGATAAATAGAATTGTTAAATTTAGTAGAAATAAATTTTTATTTTCGTTTTTACCAAATTTTGATTGTCTGATGGCGTTCGGGTGAGGGTGCTACTACTAAAAAATTTAAATAAAATTCTCTATTCTTCAGGATTGTGTGGGGATCAGTCCCTACTAGAACTCTGGTAATTTTCAGATGAATAGAATTGTTAAATTTGGAAGAAATAAATTTTTATTTTCGTTTTTACCAAATTTTGATTGTCTGATGGCGTTCGGGTGAGGGTGCTACTACTAAAAAATTTAAATAAAATTCTCTATTCTTCAGGATTGTGTGGGGATCAGTCCCTACTAGAACTCTAGTAATTTTCAGATGATTAGAATTATTAAATTTAGTAGAAATAAATTTTTATTTTCGTTTTTACCAAATTTTGATTGTCTGATGGCGTACGGGTGGACCTGCTACTACATAAAAATTTAAATAAAATTCTCTATTCTTCAGGATTGTGTGGGGATCAGTCCTTACTAGAACTCTGGTAATTTTCAGATAAATAGAATTATTAAATTTGGTAGAAATAAATTTTTATTTTCGTTTTTACCAAATTTTGATTGTCTGATGGCGTACGGGTGGACCTGCTACTACTTAAAAATTTAAATAAAATTCTCTATTCTTTAGGAATGTGTAGGGCTCAGTCCCTACTAGAACTCTGGTAATTTTCAGATGATTAGAATTATTAAATTTGGTAGAAATAAATTTTTATTTTCGTTTTTACCAAATTTTGATTGTCTGATGGCGTACGGGTGGACCTGCTACTACTTAAAAATTTAAATAAAATTCTCTATTCTTTAGGAATGTGTAGGGCTCAGTCCCTACTAGAACTCTGGTAATTTTCAGATAATTAGAATTATTAAATTTGGTAGAAATAAATTTTTATTTTCGTTTTTACCAAATTTTGATTGTCTGATGGCGTACGGGTGGACCTGCTACTACTTAAAAATTTAAATAAAATTCTCTATTCTTTAGGAATGTGTAGGGCTCAGTCCCTACTAGAACTCTGGTAATTTTCAGATGATTAGAATTATTAAATTTGGTAGAAATAAATTTTTATTTTCGTTTTTACCAAATTTTGATTGTTTGATGGCGTACGGGTGGACCTGCTACTACTTAAAAATTTAAATAAAATTCTCTAATCTTCAGAATTGTGTAGGTCTTAGTCCCTACTAGAACTCTAGTAATTTTCAGATGATTAGAATTATTAAATTTGGTAGAAATAAATTTTTATTTTCGTTTTTACCAAATTTTGATTGTCTGATGGCGTACGGGTGGACCTGCTACTACTTAAAAATTTAAATAAAATTCTCTATTCTTCAGGATTGTGTAGGGCTTAGTCCCTACTAGAACTCTGGTAATTTTTAGATGAATAAAATTGTTAAATTTGAAAGAAATAAATTTTTATTTTCGTTTTTACCAAATTTTGATTGTCTGATGGCGTACGGGTGGACCTGCTACTACTTAAAAATTTAAATAAAATTCTCTATTCTTTAGGAATGTGTAAGGCTCAGTCCCTACTAGAACTCTGGTAATTTTCAGATGATTAGAATTATTAAATTTGGTAGAAATAAATTTTTATTTTCGTTTTTACCAAATTTTGATTGTCTGATGGCGTTCGGGTGAGGGTGCTACTACTAAAAAATTTAAATAAAATTCTCTATTCTTCAGGATTGTGTAGGGCTCAGTCCCTACTAGAACTCTAGTAATTTTCAGATGATTAGAATTGTTAAATTTAAAAGAAATAAATTTTTATTTTCGTTTTTACCAAATTTTGATTGTCTGATGGCGTTCGGGTGAGGGTGCTACTACTAAAAAATTTAAATAAAATTCTCTATTCTTCAGGATCGTGTAGGGCTTAGTCCCTACTAGAACTCTGGTAATTTTTAGATGATTAGAATTATTAAATTTGGTAGAAATAAATTTTTATTTTCGTTTTTACCAAATTTTGATTGTCTGATGGCGTACGGGTGGACCTGCTACTACTTAAAAATTTAAATAAAATTCTCTATTCTTTAGGAATGTGTAGGGCTCAGTCCCTACTAGAACTCTGGTAATTTTTAGATGATTAGAATTGTTAAATTTGAAAGAAATAAATTTTTATTTTCGTTTTTACCAAATTTTGATTGTCTGATGGCGTACGGGTGGACCTGCTACTACATAAAAATTTAAATAAAATTCTCTATTCTTCAGGATTGTGTAGGGCTTAGTCCCTACTAGAACTCTGGTAATTTTTAGATGATTAGAATTATTAAATTTGGTAGAAATAAATTTTTATTTTCGTTTTTACCAAATTTTGATTGTCTGATGGCGTACGGGTGGACCTGCTACTACTTAAAAATTTAAATAAAATTCTCTATTCTTTAGGAATGTGTAGGGCTCAGTCCCTACTAGAACTCTGGTAATTTTCAGATGATTAGAATTATTAAATTTGGTAGAAATAAATTTTTTATTTTCGTTTTTACCAAATTTTGATTGCCTGATGGCGTTCGGGTGAGGGTGCTACTACTAAAAAATTTAAATAAAATTCTCTATTCTTCAGGATTGTGTAGGGCTCAGTCCCTACTAGAACTCTAGTAATTTTCAGATGATTAGAATTGTTAAATTTAAAAGAAATAAATTTTTATTTTCGTTTTTACCAAATTTTGATTGTCTGATGGCGTTCGGGTGAGGGTGCTACTACTAAAAAATTTAAATAAAATTCTCTATTCTTCAGGATCGTGTAGGGCTTAGTCCCTACTAGAACTCTGGTAATTTTTAGATGATTAGAATTATTAAATTTGGTAGAAATAAATTTTTATTTTCGTTTTTACCAAATTTTGATTGTCTGATGGCGTACGGGTGGACCTGCTACTACTTAAAAATTTAAATAAAATTCTCTATTCTTTAGGATTGTGTAGGGCTCAGTCCCTACTAGAACTCTGGTAATTTTTAGATGATTAGAATTATTAAATTTGGTAGAAATAAATTTTCATTTTCGTTTTTACCAAATTTTGATTGTCTGATGGCCTTCGGGTGAGGGTGCTACTACTAAAAAATTTAAATAAAATTCTCTATTCTTCAGGATCGTGTAGGGCTTAGTCCCTACTAGAACTCTGGTAATTTTTAGATGATTAGAATTATTAAATTTGGTAGAAATAAATTTTTATTTTCGTTTTTACCAAATTTTGATTGTCTGATGGCGTACGGGTGGACCTGCTACTACTAAAAAATTTAAATAAAATTCTCTATTCTTCAGGATCGTGTAGGGCTTAGTCCCTACTAGAACTCTGGTAATTTTTAGATGATTAGAATTATTAAATTTGGTAGAAATAAATTTTCATTTTCGTTTTTACCAAATTTTGATTGTCTGATGGCGTACGGGTGGACCTGCTACTACTTAAAAATTTAAATAAAATTCTCTGTTCTATAGGAATGTGTAGGGCTCAGTCCCTACTGAAACTCTAGTAATTTTCAGATGATTAGAATTGTTAAATTTGGAGGAAATAAATTTTTATTTTCGTTTTTACCAAATTTTGATTGTCTGATGGCGTTCGGGTGAGGGTGCTACTACTAAAAAATTTAAATAAAATTCTCTATTCTTCAGGATTGTGTAGGGCTCAGTCCCTACTGAAACTCTAGTAATTTTCAGATGATTAGAATTGTTAAATTTGGAGGAAATAAATTTTTATTTTCGTTTTTACCAAATTTTGATTGTCTGATGGCGTTCGGGTGAGGGTGCTACTACTAAAAAATTTAAATAAAATTCTCTATTCTTCAGGATTGTGTAGGGCTCAGTCCCTACTGAAACTCTAGTAATTTTCAGATGATTAGAATTGTTAAATTTGGAAGAAATAAATTTTTATTTTCGTTTTTACCAAATTTTGATTGTCTGATGGCGTTCGGGTGAGGGTGCTACTACAAAAAATTTAAATAAAATTCTCTATTCTTCAGGATTGTGTAGGGCTTAGTCCCTACTAGAACTCTGGTAATTTTTAGATGATTAGAATTATTAAATTTGGTAGAAATAAATTTTTATTTTCTTTTTTACCAAATTTTGATTGTCTGATGGCGTACGGGTGGACCTGCTACTACTTAAAAATTTAAATAAAATTCTCTATTCTTTAGGAATGTGTAGGGCTCAGTCCCTACTGAAACTCTAGTAATTTTCAGATGATTAGAATTGTTAAATTTGGAAGAAATAAATTTTTATTTTCGTTTTTACCAAATTTTGATTGTCTGATGGCGTTCGGGTGATGGTGCTACTACTAAAAAATTTAAATAAAATTCTCTATTCTTCAGGATTGTGTAGGGCTCAGTCCCTACTGAAACTCTAGTAATTTTCAGATGATTAGAATTGTTAAATTTGGAAGAAATAAATTTTTATTTTCGTTTTTACCAAATTTTGATTGTCTGATGGCGTTCGGGTGAGGGTGCTACTACAAAAAATTTAAATAAAATTCTCTATTCTTCAGGATTGTGTAGGGCTTAGTCCCTACAAGAACTCTGGTAATTTTTAGATGATTAGAATTATTAAATTTGGTAGAAATAAATTTTTATTTTCTTTTTTACCAAATTTTGATTGTCTGATGGCGTACGGGTGGACCTGCTACTACTTAAAAATTTAAATAAAATTCTCTATTCTTTAGGATTGTGTAGGGCTCAGTCCCTACTAGAACTCTGTTAATTTTTAGATGATTAGAATTATTAAATTTGGTAGAAATAAATTTTTATTTTCGTTTTTACCAAATTTTGATTGTCTGATGGCGTACGGGTGGACCTGCTACTACTTAAAAATTTAAATAAAATTTTCTATTCTTTAGGATTGTGTAGGGCTCAGTCCCTACTAGAACTCTGGTAATTTTTAGATGATTAGAATTATTAAATTTGGTAGAAATAAATTTTTATTTTCGTTTTTACCAAATTTTGATTGTCTGATGGCGTACGGGTGGACCTGCTACTACTTAAAAATTTAAATAAAATTCTCTATTCTTCAGGATTGTGTAGGGCTCAGTCCCTACTAGAACTCTAGTAATTTTCAGATGATTAGAATTGTTAAATTTGAAAGAAATAAATTTTTATTTTCGTTTTTACCATTTTTGATTGTCTGATGGCGTTCGGGTGAGGGTGCTACTACTAAAAAATTTAAATAAAATTCTCTATTTTTCAGAATTGTGTAGCACTTAGTCCCTACTAGAACTCTAGTAATTTTTCAGATGATTAAAATTATTAAATTTGGTAGAAATAAATTTTTATTTTCGTTTTTACCAAATTTTGATTGTCTGATGGCGTACGGGTGGACCTGCTACTACTTAAAAATTTAAATAAAATTCTCTATTCTTCAGGATTGTGTAGGGCTCAGTCCCTACTGAAACTCTAGTAATTTTCAGATGATTAGAATTGTTAAATTTGGAAGAAATAAATTTTTATTTTCGTTTTTACCAAATTTTGATTGTCTGATGGCGTTCGGGTGAGGGTGCTACTACTAAAAAATTTAAATAAAATTCTCTATTCTTCAGGATTGTGTGGGGATCAGTCCCTACTGAAACTCTAGTAATTTTCAGATGATTAGAATTGTTAAATTTGGAAGAAATAAATTTTTATTTTCGTTTTTACCAAATTTTGATTGTCTGATGGCGTACGGGTGGACCTGCTACTACTTAAAAATTTAAATAAAATTCTCTATTCTTTAGGAATGTGTAGGGCTCAGTCCCTACTGAAACTCTAGTAATTTTCAGATGATTAGAATTGTTAAATTTGGAAGAAATAAATTTTTATTTTCGTTTTTACCAAATTTTGATTGTCTGATGGCGTACGGGTGGACCTGCTACTACTTAAAAATTTAAATAAAATTCTCTATTCTTTAGAAATGTGTAGGGCTCAGTCCCTACTAGAACTCTGGTAATTTTCAGATAATTAGAATTATTAAATTTGGTAGAAATAAATTTTTATTTTCGTTTTTACCAAATTTTGATTGTCTGATGGCGTACGGGTGGACCTGCTACTACTTAAAAATTTAAATAAAATTCTCTATTCTTTAGGATTGTGTAGGGCTCAGTCCCTACTAGAACTCTGGTAATTTTTAGATGATTAGAATTATTAAATTTGGTAGAAATAAATTTTTATTTTCGTTTTTACCAAATTTTGATTGTCTGATGGCGTACGGGTGGACCTGCTACTACTTAAAAATTTAAATAAAATTCTCTATTCTTTAGGATTGTGTAGGGCTCAGTCCCTACTAGAACTCTGGTAATTTTTAGATGATTAGAATTATTAAATTTGGTAGAAATAAATTTTTATTTTCGTTTTTACCAAATTTTGATTGTCTGATGGCGTACGGGTGGACCTGCTACTACTTGAAAAATTTAAATAAAATTCTCTATTCTTAAGGAATGTGTAGGGCTCAGTCCCTACTAGAACTCTGGTAATTTTCAGATGATTAGAATTATTAAATTTGGTAGAAATAAATTTTTATTTTCGTTTTTACCAAATTTTGATTGTCTGATGGCGTACGGGTGGACCTGCTACTACTTAAAAATTTAAATAAAATTTTCTATTCTTTAGGATTGTGTAGGGCTCAGTCCCTACTAGAACTCTGGTAATTTTTAGATGATTAGAATTATTAAATTTGGTAGAAATAAATTTTTATTTTCGTTTTTACCAAATTTTGATTGTCTGATGGCGTACGGGTGGACCTGCTACTACTTAAAAATTTAAATAAAATTCTCTATTCTTCAGGATTGTGTAGGGCTCAGTCCCTACTAGAACTCTAGTAATTTTCAGATGATTAGAATTGTTAAATTTGAAAGAAATAAATTTTTATTTTCGTTTTTACCAAATTTTGATTGTCTGATGGCGTTCGGGTGAGGGTGCTACTACTAAAAAATTTAAATAAAATTCTCTATTTTTCAGAATTGTGTAGCACTTAGTCCCTACTAGAACTCTAGTAATTTTCAGATGATTAGAATTATTAAATTTGGTAGAAATAAATTTTTATTTTCGTTTTTACCAAATTTTGATTGTCTGATGGCGTACGGGTGGACCTGCTACTACATAAAAATTTTAATAAAATTCTCTATTCTTTAGGATTGTGTGGGGATCAGTCCCTACTAGAACTCTGGTAATTTTCAGATGAATAGAATTGTTAAATTTGGAAGAAATAAATTTTTATTTTCGTTTTTACCAAATTTTGATTGTCTGATGGCGTACGGGTGGACCTGCTACTACTTAAAAATTTAAATAAAATCCTCTATTCTTTAGGATTGTGTAAGGCTCAGTCCCTACTAGAACTCTGGTAATTTTTAGATGATTAGAATTATTAAATTTGGTAGAAATAAATTTTCATTTTCGTTTTTACCAAATTTTGATTGTCTGATGGCGTACGGGTGGACCTGCTACTACTAAAAAATTTAAATAAAATTCTCTATTCTTCAGGATTGTGTGGGGATCAGTCCCTACTAGAACTCTGGTAATTTTCAGATGAATAGAATTGTTAAATTTGGAAGAAATAAATTTTTATTTTCGTTTTTACCAAATTTTGATTGTCTGATGGCGTACGGGTGGACCTGCTACTACTTAAAAAATTAAATAAAATTCTCTATTCTTTAGAATTGTGTAGGGCTCAGTCCCTACTAGAACTCTGGTAATTTTCAGATAAATAGAATTGTTAAATTTGGAAGAAATAAATTTTTATTTTCTTTTTTACCAAATTTTGATTGTCTGATGGCGTTCGGGTGAGGGTGCTACTACTAAAAAATTTAAATAAAATTCTCTATTTTTCAGAATTGTGTAGCACTTAGTCCCTACTAGAACTCTAGTAATTTTCAAATGAATAGAATTATTAAATTTGGTAGAAATAAATTTTTATTTTCGTTTTTACCAAATTTTGATTGTCTGATGGTGTACGGGTGGACCTGCTACTACATAAAAATTTAAATAAAATTCTCTATTCTTCAGGATTGTGTGGGGATCATTCCCTACTAGAACTCTGGTAATTTTTAGATGATTAGAATTGTTAAATTTGGAAGAAATATATTTTTATTTTCGTTTTTACCAAATTTTGATTGTCTGATGGCGTTCGGGTGGAGGTGCTACTACTAAAAAATTTAAATAAAATTCTCTATTCTTTAGGAATGTGTAGGGCTCAGTCCCTACTAGAACTCTGGTAATTTTCAGATGAATAGAATTGTTAAATTTGGAAGAAATAAATTTTTATTTTCGTTTTTACCAAATTTTGATTGTCTGATGGCGTACGGGTGGACCTGCTACTACTTAAAAATTTAAATAAAATTCTCTATTCTTCAGGATTGTGTAGGACTCAGTCCCTACTGAAACTCTAGTAATTTTCAGATGATTAGAATTGTTAAATTTGGAAGAAATAAATTTTTATTTTCGTTTTTACCAAATTTTGATTGTCTGATGGCGTTCGGGTGAGGGTGCTACTACTAAAAAATTTAAATAAAATTCTCTATTCTTCAGGATTGTGTAGGGCTCAGTCCCTACTAGAACTCTAGTAATTTTCAGATGATTAGAATTGTTAAATTTGAAAGAAATAAATTTTTATTTTCGTTTTTACCAAATTTTGATTGTCTGATGGCGTACGGGTGGACCTGCTACTACATAAAAATTTAAATAAAATTCTCTATTCTTCAGGATTGTGTAGGGCTTAGTCCCTACTAGAACTCTGGTAATTTTTAGATGATTAGAATTATTAAATTTGGTAGAAATAAATTTTTATTTTCGTTTTTACCAAATTTTGATTGTCTGATGGCGTACGGGTGGACCTGCTACTACTTAAAAATTTAAATAAAATTCTCTATTCTTCAGGATTGTGTAGGGCTTAGTCCCTACTAGAACTCTGGTAATTTTCAGAAGATTAGAATTATTAAATTTGGTAGAAATAAATTTTTATTTTCGTTTTTACCAAATTTTGATTGTCTGATGGCGTTCGGGTGAGGGTGCTACTACTTAAAAATTTAAATAAAATTCTCTATTCTTTAGGATTGTGTAGGGCTGAGTCCCTACTAGAACTCTAGTAATTTTCAGATGATTAGAATTATTAAATTTGGTAGAAATAAATTTTTATTTTCGTTTTTACCAAATTTTGATTGTCTGATGGCGTTCGGGTGAGGGTGCTACTACTTAAAAATTTAAATAAAATTCTCTATTCTTTAGGATTGTGTAGGGCTGAGTCCCTACTAGAACTCTGGTAATTTTAAGATGAATAGAATTGTTAAATTTGGAAGAAATAAATTTTTATTTTCGTTTTTACCAAATTTTGATTGTCTGATGGCGTTCGGGTGAGGGTGCTACTACTAAAAAAATTTAAATAAAATTCTCTATTCTTCAGGATTGTGTAGGGCTCAGTCCCTACTAGAACTCTGGTAATTTTCAGATGATTAGAATTATTAAATTTGGTAGAAATAAATTTTTATTTTCGTTTTTACCAAATTTTGATTGTCTGATGGCGTACGGGTGGACCTGCTACTACTTAAAAAATTTAAATAAAATTCTCTATTCTTTAGGAATGTGTAGGGCTCAGTCCCTACTAGAACTCTGGTAATTTTCAGATGATTAGAATTATTAAATTTGGTAGAAATAAATTTTTATTTTCGTTTTTACCAAATTTTGATTGTCTGATGGCGTACGGGTGGACCTGCTACTACTTAAAAATTTAAATAAAATTCTCTATTCTTTAGAAATGTGTAGGGCTCAGTCCCTACTAGAACTCTAGTAATTTTCAGATGATTAGAATTGTTAAATTTGGAAAAAATAAATTTTTATTTTCGTTTTTATTAAATTTTGATTGTCTGATGGCGTACGGGTGGACCTGCTACTACTTAAAAATTTAAATAAAATTCTCTATTCTTTAGAAATGTGTAGGGCTCAGTCCCTACTAGAACTCTAGTAATTTTCAGATGATTAGAATTGTTAAATTTAAAAGAAATAAATTTTTATTTTCGTTTTTACCAAATTTTGATTGTCTGATGGCGTTCGGGTGAGGGTGCTACTACTAAAAAATTTAAATAAAATTCTCTATTCTTCAGGATTGTGTAGGGCTCAGTCCCTACTAGAACTCTGGTAATTTTCAGATGATTAGAATTATTAAATTTGGTAGAAATAAATTTTTATTTTCGTTTTTAACCAAATTTTGATTGTCTGATGGCGTTCGGGTGAGGGTGCTACTACTAAAAAATTTAAATAAAATTCTCTATTCTTCAGAATTGTGTAGAGCTCAGTCCCTACTAGAACTCTGGTAATTTTCAGATGATTAGAATTATTAAATTTGGTAGAAATAAATTTTTATTTTCGTTTTTACCAAATTTTGATTGTCTGATGGCGTTCGGGTGAGGGTGCTACTACTAAAAAATTTAAATAAAATTCTCTATTCTTCAGGATTGTGTAGGGCTCAGTCCCTACTAGAACTCTGGTGTTTTTAAGATGAATAAAATTGTTAAATTTGAAAGAAATAAATTTTTATTTTCGATTTTACCAAATTTTGATTGTCTGATGGCGTACGGGTGGACCTGCTACTACATAAAAATTTAAATAAAATTCTCTATTCTTCAGGATTGTGTAGGGCTCAGTCCCTACTAGAACTCTGGCAATTTTCAGATGATTAGAATTATTAAATTTGGTAGAAATAAATTTTTATTTTCGTTTTTACCAAATTTTGATTGTCTGATGGCGTACGGGTGGACCTGCTACTACTTAAAAATTTAAAATAAAATTCTCTATTCTTTAGGATTGTGAAGGGCTCAGTCCCTACTAGAACTCTGGTAATTTTTAGATGATTAGAATTATTAAATTTGGTAGAAATAAATTTTTATTTTCGTTTTTACCAAATTTTGATTGTCTGATGGCGTACGGGTAGACCTGCTACTACTTAAAAATTTAAATAAAATTCTCTATTCTTTAGGAATGTGTAGGGCTCAGTCCCTACTAGAACTCTGGTAATTTTCAGATGATTAGAATTATTAAATTTGGTAGAAATAAATTTTTATTTTCGTTTTTACCAAATTTTGATTGTCTGATGGCGTTCGGGTGAGGGTGCTACTACTAAAAAATTTAAATAAAATTCTCTATTCTTCAGGATTGTGTAGGGCTCAGTCCCTACTAGAACTCTGGTAATTTTTAGATGATTAGAATTGTTAAATTTAAAAGAAATAAATTTTTATTTTCGTTTTTACCAAATTTTGATTGTCTGATGGCGTTCGGGTGAGGGTGCTACTACTAAAAAATTTAAATAAAATTCTCTATTCTTCAGGATCGTGTAGGGCTTAGTCCCTACTAGAACTCTGGTAATTTTTAGATGATTAGAATTATTAAATTTGGTAGAAATAAATTTTCATTTTCGTTTTTACCAAATTTTGATTGTCTGATGGCGTACGGGTGGACCTGCTACTACTTAAAAATTTAAATAAAATTCTCTGTTCTTTAGGAATGCGTAGGGCTCAGTCCCTACTGAAACTCTAGTAATTTTCAGATGATTAGAATTGTTAAATTTGGAAGAAATAAATTTTTATTTTCGTTTTTACCAAATTTTGATTGTCTGATGGCGTTCGGGTGAGGGTGCTACTACTAAAAAATTTAAATAAAATTCTCTATTCTTCAGGATTGTGTAGGGCTCAGTCCCTACTGAAACTCTAGTAATTTTCAGATGATTAGAATTGTTAAATTTGGAGGAAATAAATTTTTATTTTCGTTTTTACCAAATTTTGATTGTCTGATGGCGTTCGGGGTGAGGGTGCTACTACTAAAAAATTTTAAATAAAATTCTCTATTCTTCAGGATTGTGTAAAGCTCAGTCCCTACTGAAACTCTAGTAATTTTCAGATGATTAGAATTGTTAAATTTGGAAGAAATAAATTTTTATTTTCGTTTTTTACCAAATTTTGATTGTCTGATGGCGTTCGGGTGAGGGTGCTACTACAAAAAATTTAAATAAAATTCTCTATTCTTCAGGATTGTGTAGGGCTTAGTCCCTACTAGAACTCTGGTAATTTTTAGATGATTAGAATTATTAAATTTGGTAGAAATAAATTTTTATTTTCTTTTTTACCAAATTTTGATTGTCTGATGGCGTACGGGTGGACCTGCTACTACTTAAAAAATTTAAATAAAATTCTCTATTCTTTAGGAATGTGTAGGGCTCAGTCCCTACTGAAACTCTAGTAATTTTCAGATGATTAGAATTGTTAAATTTGGAAGAAATAAATTTTTATTTTCGTTTTTACCAAATTTTGATTGTCTGATGGCGTTCGGGTGATGGTGTGCTACTACTAAAAAATTTAAATAAAATTCTCTATTCTTCAGGATTGTGTAGGGCTCAGTCCCTACTGAAACTCTAGTAATTTTCAGATGATTAGAATTGTTAAATTTGGAAGAAATAAATTTTTATTTTCGTTTTTACCAAATTTTGATTGTCTGATGGCGTTCGGGTGAGGGTGCTACTACAAAAAATTTAAATAAAATTCTCTATTCTTCAGGATTGTGTAGGGCTTAGTCCCTACAAGAACTCTGGTAATTTTTAGATGATTAGAATTATTAAATTTGGTAGAAATAAATTTTTATTTTCTTTTTTACCAAATTTTGATTGTCTGATGGCGTACGGGTGGACCTGCTACTACTTAAAAATTTAAATAAAATTCTCTATTCTTTAGGATTGTGTAGGGCTCAGTCCCTACTAGAACTCTGTTAATTTTTAGATGATTAGAATTATTAAATTTGGTAGAAATAAATTTTTATTTTCGTTTTTACCAAATTTTGATTGTCTGATGGCGTACGGGTGGACCTGCTACTACTTAAAAATTTAAATAAAATTTTCTATTCTTTAGGATTGTGTAGGGCTCAGTCCCTACTAGAACTCTGGTAATTTTTAGATGATTAGAATTATTAAATTTGGTAGAAATAAATTTTTATTTTCGTTTTTACCAAATTTTGATTGTCTGATGGCGTACGGGTGGACCTGCTACTACTTAAAAATTTAAATAAAATTCTCTATTCTTCAGGATTGTGTAGGGCTCAGTCCCTACTAGAACTCTAGTAATTTTCAGATGATTAGAATTGTTAAATTTGAAAGAAATAAATTTTTATTTTCGTTTTTTACCATTTTTGATTGTCTGATGGCGTTCGGGTTGAGGTGCTACTACTAAAAAATTTAAATAAAATTCTCTATTTTTCAGAATTGTGTAGCACTTAGTCCCTACTAGAACTCTAGTAATTTTCAGATGATTAAAATTATTAAATTTGGTAGAAATAAATTTTTATTTTCGTTTTTACCAAATTTTGATTGTCTGATGGCGTACGGGTGGACCTGCTACTACATAAAAATTTAAATAAAATTCTCTATTCTTTAGGATTGTGTGGGGATCAGTCCCTACTAGAACTCTGGTAATTTTTAGATGATTAGAATTATTAAATTTGGTAGAAATAAATTTTCATTTTCGTTTTTACCAAATTTTGATTGTCTGATGGCGTACGGGTGGACCTGCTACTACTTAAAAATTTAAATAAAATTCTCTATTCTTCAGGATTGTGTAGGGCTCAGTCCCTACTGAAACTCTAGTAATTTTCAGATGATTAGAATTGTTAAATTTGGAAGAAATAAATTTTTATTTTCGTTTTTACCAAATTTTTGATTGTCTGATGGCGTTCGGGTGAGGGTGCTACTACTAAAAAATTTAAATAAAATTCTCTATTCTTCAGGATTGTGTAGGGCTTAGTCCCTACTAGAAACTCTGGTAATTTTTAGATGATTAGAATTATTAAATTTGGTAGAAATAAATTTTCATTTTCGTTTTTACCAAATTTTGATTGTCTGATGGCGTACGGGTGGACCTGCTACTACTTAAAAATTTAAATAAAATTCTCTATTCTTTAGGAATGTGTAGGGCTCAGTCCCTACTGAAACTCTAGTAATTTTCAGATGATTAGAATTGTTAAATTTGGAAGAAATAAATTTTTATTTTCGTTTTTACCAAATTTTGATTGTCTGATGGCGTTCGGGTGAGGGTGCTACTACAAAAAATTTAAATAAAATTCTCTATTCTTCAGGATTGTGTAGGGCTTAGTCCCTACTAGAACTCTGGTAATTTTTAGATGATTAGAATTATTAAATTTGGTAGAAATAAATTTTCATTTTCGTTTTTACCAAATTTTGATTGTCTGATGGCGTACGGGTGGACCTGCTACTACTTAAAAATTTAAATAAAATTCTCTATTCTTTAGAAATGTGTAGGGCTCAGTCCCTACTAGAACTCTGGTAATTTTCAGATAATTAGAATTATTAAATTTGGTAGAAATAAATTTTTATTTTCGTTTTTACCAAATTTTGATTGTCTGATGGCGTACGGGTGGACCTGCTACTACTTAAAAATTTAAATAAAATTCTCTATTCTTTAGGATTGTGTAGGGCTCAGTCCCTACTAGAACTCTGGTAATTTTTAGATGATTAGAATTATTAAATTTGGTAGAAATAAATTTTTATTTTCGTTTTTACCAAATTTTGATTGTCTGATGGCGTACGGGTGGACCTGCTACTACTTAAAAATTTAAATAAAATTCTCTATTCTTTAGGATTGTGTAGGGCTCAGTCCCTACTAGAACTCTGGTAATTTTTTAGATGATTAGAATTATTAAATTTGGTAGAAATAAATTTTTATTTTCGTTTTTACCAAATTTTGATTGTCTGATGGCGTACGGGTGGACCTGCTACTACTTGAAAATTTAAATAAAATTCTCTATTCTTAAGGAATGTGTAGGGCTCAGTCCCTACTAGAACTCTGGTAATTTTCAGATGATTAGAATTATTAAATTTGGTAGAAATAAATTTTTATTTTCGTTTTTACCAAATTTTGATTGTCTGATGGCGTACGGGTGGACCTGCTACTACTTAAAAATTTAAATAAAATTTTCTATTCTTTAGGATTGTGTAGGGCTCAGTCCCTACTAGAACTCTGGTAATTTTTTAGATGATTAGAATTATTAAATTTGGTAGAAATAAATTTTTATTTTCGTTTTTACCAAATTTTGATTGTCTGATGGCGTACGGGTGGACCTGCTACTACTTAAAAATTTAAATAAAATTCTCTATTCTTCAGGATTGTGTAGGGCTCAGTCCCTACTAGAACTCTAGTAATTTTCAGATGATTAGAATTGTTAAATTTGAAAGAAATAAATTTTTATTTTCGTTTTTACCAAATTTTGATTGTCTGATGGCGTTCGGGTGAGGGTGCTACTACTAAAAAATTTAAATAAAATTCTCTATTTTTCAGAATTGTGTAGCACTTAGTCCCTACTAGAACTCTAGTAATTTTCAGATGATTAGAATTATTAAATTTGGTAGAAATAAATTTTTATTTTCGTTTTTACCAAATTTTGATTGTCTGATGGCGTACGGGTGGACCTGCTACTACATAAAAATTTAAATAAAATTCTCTATTCTTTAGGATTGTGTGGGGATCAGTCCCTACTAGAACTCTGGTAATTTTCAGATGAATAGAATTGTTAAATTTGGAAGAAATAAATTTTTATTTTCGTTTTTACCAAATTTTGATTGTCTGATGGCGTACGGGTGGACCTGCTACTACTTAAAAATTTAAATAAAATCCTCTATTCTTTAGGATTGTGTAAGGCTCAGTCCCTACTAGAACTCTGGTAATTTTTAGATGATTAGAATTATTAAATTTGGTAGAAATAAATTTTCATTTTCGTTTTTAACCAAATTTTGATTGTCTGATGGCGTACGGGTGGACCTGCTACTACTAAAAAATTTAAATAAAATTCTCTATTCTTCAGGATTGTGTGGGGATCAGTCCCTACTAGAACTCTGGTAATTTTCAGATGATTAGAATTGTTAAATTTGGAAGAAATATATTTTTTATTTTCGTTTTTAACCAAATTTTGATTGTCTGATGGCGTTCGGTGTGAGGGTGCTACTACTAAAAAAATTTAAAATAAAATTCTCTATTCTTTAGGAATGTGTAGGGCTCAGTCCCTACTAGAACTCTGGTAATTTTCAGATGAATAGAATTGTTAAATTTGGAAGAAATAAATTTTTATTTTCGTTTTTACCAAATTTTGATTGTCTGATGGCGTACGGGTGGACCTGCTACTACTTAAAAATTTTAAATAAAATTCTCTATTCTTCAGGATTGTGTAGGACTCAGTCCCTACTGAAACTCTAGTAATTTTCAGATGATTAGAATTGTTAAATTTGGAAGAAATAAAATTTTTATTTTCGGGTTTTTACCAAATTTTGATTGTCTGATGGCGTTCGGGTGAGGGTGCTACTACTAAAAAAATTTAAATAAAATTCTCTATTCTTCAGGATTGTGTAGGGCTCAGTCCCTACTAGAACTCTAGTAATTTTCAGATGATTAGAATTGTTAAATTTGAAAGAAAATAAATTTTTATTTTCGTTTTTTTACCAAATTTTGATTGTCTGATGGCGTACGGGTGGACCTGCTACTACATAAAAATTTAAATAAAATTCTCTATTCTTCAGGATTGTGTAGGGCTTAGTCCCTACTAGAACTCTGGTAATTTTTAGATGATTAGAATTATTAAATTTGGTAGAAATAAATTTTTATTTTCGTTTTTACCAAATTTTGATTGTCTGATGGCGTACGGGTGGACCTGCTACTACTTAAAAATTTAAATAAAATTCTCTATTCTTCAGGATTGTGTAGGGCTTAGTCCCTACTAGAACTCTGGTAATTTTCAGAAGATTAGAATTATTAAATTTGGTAGAAATAAATTTTTATTTTCGTTTTTACCAAATTTTGATTGTCTGATGGCGTTCGGGTGAGGGTGCTACTACTTAAAAATTTAAATAAAATTCTCTATTCTTTAGGATTGTGTAGGGCTGAGTCCCTACTAGAACTCTAGTAATTTTCAGATGATTAGAATTATTAAATTTGGTAGAAATAAATTTTTATTTTCGTTTTTACCAAATTTTGATTGTCTGATGGCGTTCGGGTGAGGGTGCTACTACTTAAAAATTTAAATAAAATTCTCTATTCTTTAGGATTGTGTAGGGCTGAGTCCCTACTAGAACTCTGGTAATTTTAAGATGAATAGAATTGTTAAATTTGGAAGAAATAAATTTTTATTTTCGTTTTTACCAAATTTTGATTGTCTGATGGCGTTCGGGTGAGGGTGCTACTACTAAAAAATTTAAATAAAATTTCTCTATTCTTCAGGATTGTGTAGGGCTCAGTCCCTACTAGAACTCTGGTAATTTTCAGATGATTAGAATTATTAAATTTGGTAGAAATAAATTTTTATTTTCGTTTTTACCAAATTTTGATTGTCTGATGGCGTTCGGGTGAGGGTGCTACTACTAAAGAATTTAAATAAAATTCTCTATTCTTCAGAATTTGTGTAGGGCTCAGTCCCTACTAGAACTCTGGTAATTTTCAGATGATTAGAATTATTAAATTTGGTAGAAATAAAATTTTTATTTTCGTTTTTACCAAATTTTGATTGTCTGATGGCGTACGGGTGGACCTGCTACTACTTAAAAAATTTAAATAAAATTCTCTATTCTTTAGGAATGTGTAGGGCTCAGTCCCTACTAGAACTCTGGTAATTTTCAGATGATTAGAATTATTAAATTTGGTAGAAATAAATTTTTATTTTCGTTTTTTACCAAATTTTGATTGTCTGATGGCGTACGGGTGGACCTGCTACTACTTAAAATTTAAATAAAATTCTCTATTCTTTAGAAATGTGTAGGGCTCAGTCCCTACTAGAACTCTAGTAATTTTCAGATGATTAGAATTGTTAAATTTGGAAAAAATAAATTTTTTATTTTCGTTTTTATTAAATTTTGATTGTCTGATGGCGTACGGGTGGACCTGCTACTACTTAAAAATTTAAATAAAATTCTCTATTCTTTAGAAATGTGTAGGGCTCAGTCCCTACTAGAACTCTAGTAATTTTCAGATGATTAGAATTGTTAAATTTAAAAGAAATAAATTTTTATTTTCGTTTTTACCAAATTTTGATTGTCTGATGGCGTTCGGGTGAGGGTGCTACTACTAAAAAATTTTAAAATAAAATTCTCTATTCTTCAGGATTGTGTAGGGCTCAGTCCCTACTAGAACTCTGGTAATTTTCAGATGATTAGAATTATTAAATTTGGTAGAAATAAATTTTTATTTTCGTTTTTTACCAAATTTTGATTGTCTGATGGCGTTCGGGTGAGGGTGCTACTACTATAAAAATTTAAATAAAATTCTCTATTCTTCAGAATTGTGTAGAGCTCAGTCCCTACTAGAACTCTGGTAATTTTCAGATGATTAGAATTATTAAATTTGGTAGAAATAAATTTTTATTTTCGTTTTTACCAAATTTTGATTGTCTGATGGCGTTCGGGTGAGGGTGCTACTACTAAAAAATTTAAATAAAATTCTCTATTCTTCAGGATTGTGTAGGGCTCAGTCCCTACTAGAACTCTGGTAATTTTAAGATGAATAAAATTGTTAAATTTGAAAGAAATAAATTTTTATTTTCGATTTTAACCAAATTTTGATTGTCTGATGGCGTACGGGTGGACCTGCTACTACATTAAAAATTTAAATAAAATTCTCTATTCTTCAGGATTGTGTAGGGCTCAGTCCCTACTAGAAACTCTGGCAATTTTCAGATGATTAGAATTATTAAATTTGGTAGAAATAAATTTTTATTTTCGTTTTTACCAAATTTTGATTGTCTGATGGCGTTCGGGTGAGGGTGCTACTACTAAAAAATTTAAATAAAATTCTCTATTCTTCAGGATTGTGTAGGGCTCAGTCCCTACTAGAACTCTGGTATATTTTAAGATGAATAAAATTGTTAAATTTGAAAGAAATAAATTTTTATTTTCGATTTTTACCAAATTTTGATTGTCTGATGGCGTACGGGTGGACCTGCTACTACATAAAAATTTAAATAAAATTCTCTATTTCTTCAGAATTGTGTAGCACTTAGTCCCTACTAGAAACTCTAGTAATTTTCAAATGATTAGAATTATTAAATTTGGTAGAAATAAATTTTTATTTTCGTTTTTACCAAATTTTGATTGTCTGATGGCGTACGGGTGGACCTGCTACTACTTAAAAATTTAAATAAAATTCTCTATTCTTTAGGATTGTGTAGGGCTCAGTCCCTACTAGAACTTTGGTAATTTTTAGATGATTAGAATTATTAAATTTGGAATAAATAAATTTTTATTTTCGTTTTTACCAAATTTTGATTGTCTGATGGCGTACGGGTGGACCTGCTACTACTTAAAAATTTAAATAAAATTCTCTATTCTTCAGGATTGTGTAGGGCTCAGTCCCTACTAGTACTCTGGTAATTTTCAGATGAATAGAATTGTTAAATTTGGAAGAAATAAATTTTTATTTTCGTTTTTACCAAATTTTGATTGTCTGATGGCGTACGGGTGGACCTGCTACTACTTAAAAATTTAAATAAAATTCTCTATTCTTTAGAAATGTGTAGGGCTCAGTCCCTACTAGAACTCTGGTAATTTTCAGATAATTAGATTTATTAAATTTGGTAGAAATAAATTTTTATTTTCGTTTTTACCAAATTTTGATTGTCTGATGGCGTACGGGTGGACCTGCTACTACTTAAAAATTTAAATAAAATTCTCTATTCTTTAGGATTGTGAAGGGCTCAGTCCCTACTAGAACTTTGGTAATTTTTAGATGATTAGAATTATTAAATTTGGTAGAAATAAATTTTTATTTTCGTTTTTACCAAATTTTGATTGTCTGATGGCGTACGGGTGGACCTGCTACTACTTAAAAATTTAAATAAAATTCTCTATTCTTTAGAAATGTGTAGGGCTTAGTCCCTACTAGAACTCTGGTAATTTTTAGATGATTAGAATTATTAAATTTAGTAGAAATAAATTTTTATTTTCGTTTTTACCAAATTTTGATTGTCTGATGGCGTACGGGTGGACCTGCTACTACTTAAAAATTTAAATAAAATTCTCTATTCTGAGGATTGTGAAGGGCTCAGTCCCTACTAGAACTCTGGTAATTTTTAGATGATTAGAATTATTAAATTTGGTAGAAATAAATTTTTATTTTCGTTTTTACCAAATTTTGATTGTCTGATGGCGTACGGGTGGACCTGCTACTACTTAAAAATTTAAATAAAATTCTCTAATCTTCAGAATTGTGTAGGGCTTAGTCCCTACTAGAACTCTAGTAATTTTCAGATGATTAGAATTATTAAATTTGGTAGAAATAAATTTTTATTTTCGTTTTTACCAAATTTTGATTGTCTGATGGCGTTCGGGTGAGGGTGCTACTACTAAAAAATTTAAATAAAATTCTCTATTCTTCAGAATTGTGTAGGGCTCAGTCCCTACTCTAACTCTGGTAATTTTCAGATGATTAGAATTATTAAATTTGGTAGAAATAAATTTTTATTTTCGTTTTTACCAAATTTTGATTGTCTGATGGCGTTCGGGTGACCTGCTACTACTAAAAAATTTAAATAAAATTCTCAATTCTTCAGAATTTGTGTAGGGCTCAGTCCCTACTAGAACTCTGGTAATTTTCAGATGATTAGAATTATTAAATTTGGTAGAAATAAATTTTTATTTTCGTTTTTACCAAATTTTGATTGTCTGATGGTGTTCGGGTGAGGGTGCTACTACTAAAAAATTTAAATAAAATTCTCTATTCTTCAGGATTGTGTAGGGCTCAGTCCCTACTAGAACTCTGGTAATTTTCAGATGATTAGAATTATTAAATTTGGTAGAAATAAATTTTTATTTTCGTTTTTACCAAATTTTGATTGTCTGATGGCGTTCGGGTGAGGGTGCTACTACTAAAAAATTTAAATAAAATTCTCTATTCTTCAGGATTGTGTAGGGCTTAGTCCCTACTAGAACTCTAGTAATTTTCAGATGATTAGAATTGTTAAATTTAAAAGAAATAAATTTTTATTTTCGTTTTTACCAAATTTTTGATTGTCTGATGGCGTTCGGGTGAGGGTGCTACTACTAAAAAATTTAAATAAAATTCTCTATTTTTCAGAATTGTGTAGCACTTAGTCCCTACTAGAACTCTAGTAATTTTTCAAATGATTAGAATTATTAAATTTGGTAGAAATAAATTTTTATTTTCGTTTTTACCAAATTTTGATTGTCTGATGGCGTACGGGTGGACCTGCTACTACTTAAAAATTTAAATAAAATTCTCTATTCTTTAGGATTGTGTAGGGCTCAGTCCCTACTAGAACTTTGGTAATTTTTAGATGATTAGAATTATTAAATTTGGTAATAATAAATTTTTATTTTCGTTTTTACCAAATTTTGATTGTCTGATGGCGTACGGGTGGACCTGCTACTACTTAAAAATTTAAATAAAATTCTCTATTCTTCAGGATTGTGTAGGCTCAGTCCCTACTAGTACTCTGGTAATTTTCAGATAAATAGAATTGTTAAATTTGGAAGAAATAAATTTTTATTTTCGTTTTTACCAAATTTTGATTGTCTGATGGCGTACGGTGTGGACCTGCTACTACTTAAAAATTTAAATAAAATTCTCTATTCTTTAGAAATGTGTAGGGCTCAGTCCCTACTAGAACTCTGGTAATTTTCAGATAATTAGAATTATTAAATTTGGTAGAAATAAATTTTTATTTTCGTTTTTACCAAATTTTGATTGTCTGATGGCGTACGGGTGGACCTGCTACTACTTAAAAATTTTAAATAAAATTCTCTATTCTTTAGGATTGTGAAGGGCTCAGTCCCTACTAGAACTCTGGTAATTTTTAGATGATTAGAATTATTAAATTTGGTAGAAATAAATTTTTATTTTCGTTTTTACCAAATTTTGATTGTCTGATGGCGTACGGGTGGACCTGCTACTACTTAAAAATTTAAATAAAATTCTCTATTCTTCAGGATTGTGTAGGGCTCAGTCCCTACTAGAACTCTAGTAATTTTCAGATGATTAGAATTGTTAAATTTGGAAGAAATAAATTTTTATTTTCGTTTTTTACCAAATTTTGATTGTCTGATGGCGTTCGGGTGAGGGTGTGCTACTACTAAAAAATTTTAAATAAAATTTCTCTATTCTTCAGGATTGTGTAGGGCTCAGTCCCTACTAGAACTCTAGTAATTTTCAGATGATTAGAATTGTCAAATTTGAAAGAAATAAATTTTTATTTTCGTTTTTACCAAATTTTGATTGTCTGATGGCGTTCGGGTGAGGGTGCTACTACTAAAAAATTTAAATAAAATTCTCTATTCTTCAGGATTGTGTAGGGCTTAGTCCCTACTAGAACTCTGGTAATTTTTAGATGATTAGAATTATTAAATTTGGTAGAAATAAATTTTTATTTTCGTTTTTACCAAATTTTGATTGTCTGATGGCGTACGGGTGGACCTGCTACTACTTAAAAATTTAAATAAAATTCTCTATTCTTCAGGATTGTGTAGGGCTTAGTCCCTACTAGAACTCTGGTAATTTTTAGATGATTAGAATTATTAAATTTGGTAGAAATAAATTTTTATTTTCTTTTTTACCAAATTTTGATTGTCTGATGGCGTACGGGTGGACCTGCTACTACTTAAAAATTTAAATAAAATTCTCTATTCTTCAGGATTGCGTAGGGCTCAGTCCCTACTGAAACTCTAGTAATTTTCAGATGATTAGAATTGTTAAATTTGGAAGAAATAAATTTTTATTTTCGTTTTTACCAAATTTTGATTGTCTGATGGCGTACGGGTGGACCTGCTACTACATAAAAATTTAAATAAAATTCTCTATTCTTCAGGATTGTGTGGGGATCATTCCCTACTAGAACTCTGGTAATTTTCAGATGAATAGAATTGTTAAATTTGGAAGAAATAAATTTTTATTTTCGTTTTTACCAAATTTTGATTGTCTGATGGCGTTCGGGTGAGGGTGCTACTACTAAAAAATTTAAATAAAATTCTCTATTCTTCAGGATTGTGTGGGGATCAGTCCCTACTAGAACTCTGGTAATTTTCAGATGAATAGAATTGTTAAATTTGGAAGAAATAAATTTTTATTTTCGTTTTTACCAAATTTTGATTGTCTGATGGCGTACGGGTGGACCTGCTACTACTTAAAAATTTAAATAAAATTCTCTATTCTTTAGGAATGTGTAGGGCTCAGTCCCTACTAGAACTCTGGTAATTTTCAAATGATTAGAATTATTAAATTTGGTAGAAATAAATTTTTATTTTCGTTTTTATTAAATTTTGATTGTCTGATGGCGTACGGGTGGACCTGCTACTACTTAAAAATTTAAATAAAATTCTCTATTCTTTAGGATTGTGTAGGGCTCAGTCCCTACTAGAACTCTGGTAATTTTTAGATGATTAGAATTATTAAATTTGGTAGAAATAAATTTTTATTTTCGTTTTTACCAAATTTTGATTGTCTGATGGCGTACGGGTGGACCTGCTACTACTTAAAAATTTAAATAAAATTCTCTATTCTTTAGGATTGTGTAGGGCTCAGTCCCTACTAGAACTCTGGTAATTTTTAGATGATTAGAATTATTAAATTTGGTAATAATAAATTTTTATTTTCGTTTTTACCAAATTTTGATTGTCTGATGGCGTACGGGTGGACCTGCTACTACTTAAAAATTTAAATAAAATTCTCTATTCTTCAGGATTGTGTAGGGCTCAGTCCCTACTAGTACTCTGGTAATTTTCAGATGAATAGAATTGTTAAATTTAGAAGAAATAAATTTTTATTTTCGTTTTTACCAAATTTTGATTGTCTGATGGCGTACGGGTGGACCTGCTACTACTTAAAAATTTAAATAAAATTCTCTATTCTTCAGGATTGTGTAGGGCTCAGTCCCTACTGAAACTCTAGTAATTTTCAGATGATTAGAATTGTTAAATTTGGAAGAAATAAATTTTTATTTTCGTTTTTACCAAATTTTGATTGTCTGATGGCGTTCGGGTGAGGGTGCTACTACTAAAAAATTTTAATAAAATTCTCTATTCTTCAGGATTGTGTAGGGCTCAGTCCCTACTAGAACTCTAGTAATTTTCAGATGATTAGAATTGTCAAATTTGAAAGAAATAAATTTTTATTTTCGTTTTTACCAAATTTTGATTGTCTGATGGCGTTCGGGTGAGGGTGCTACTACTAAAAAATTTAAATAAAATTCTCTATTCTTCAGGATTGTGTAGGGCTTAGTCCCTACTAGAACTCTGGTAATTTTTAGATGATTAGAATTATTAAATTTGGTAGAAATAAATTTTTATTTTCGTTTTTACCAAATTTTGATTGTCTGATGGCGTACGGGTGGACCTGCTACTACTTAAAAATTTTAATAAAATTCTCTAATCTTCAGAATTGTGTAGGGCTTAGTCCCTACTAGAACTCTAGTAATTTTCAGATGATTAGAATTATTAAATTTGGTAGAAATAAATTTTTATTTTCGTTTTTACCAAATTTTGATTGTCTGATGGCGTTCGGGTGAGGGTGCTACTACTAAAAAATTTAAATAAAATTCTCTATTCTTCAGAATTGTGTAGGGCTCAGTCCCTACTAGAACTCTGGTAATTTTCAGATGATTAGAATTATTAAATTTGGTAGAAATAAATTTTTATTTTCGTTTTTACCAAATTTTGATTGTCTGATGGCGTTCGGGTGAGGGTGCTACTACTAAAAATTTAAATAAAATTCTCAATTCTTCAGAATTGTGTAGGGCTCAGTCCCTACTAGAACTCTGGTAATTTTCAGATGATTAGAATTATTAAATTTGGTAGAAATAAATTTTTATTTTCGTTTTTACCAAATTTTGATTGTCTGATGGCGTTCGGGTGGACCTGCTACTACTAAAAAATTTAAATAAAATTCTCTATTCTTCAGGATTGTGTAGGGCTTAGTCCCTACTAGAACTCTAGTAATTTTCAGATGATTAGAATTGTTAAATTTAAAAGAAATAAATTTTTATTTTCGTTTTTACCAAATTTTGATTGTCTGATGGCGTTCGGGTGAGGGTGCTACTACTAAAAAATTTAAATAAAATTCTCTATTTTTCAGAATTGTGTAGCACTTAGTCCCTACTAGAACTCTAGTAATTTTCAAATGATTAGAATTATTAAATTTGGTAGAAATAAATTTTTATTTTCGTTTTTTACCAAATTTTGATTGTCTGATGGCGTACGGGTGGACCTGCTACTACTTAAAAATTTAAATAAAATTCTCTATTCTTTAGGATTGTGTAGGGCTCAGTCCCTACTAGAACTTTGGTAATTTTTAGATGATTAGAATTATTAAATTTGGTAGAAATAAATTTTTATTTTCGTTTTTACCAAATTTTGATTGTCTGATGGCGTACGGGTGGACCTGCTACTACTTAAAAAATTTAAATAAAATTCTCTATTCTTCAGGATTGTGTAGGGCTCAGTCCCTACTAGTACTCTGGTAATTTTCAGATAAATAGAATTGTTAAATTTGGAAGAAATAAATTTTTATTTTCGTTTTTACCAAATTTTGATTGTCTGATGGCGTACGGGTGGACCTGCTACTACTTAAAAATTTAAATAAAATTCTCTATTCTTTAGAAATGTGTAGGGCTCAGTCCCTACTAGAACTCTGGTAATTTTCAGATAATTAGAATTATTAAATTTGGTAGAAATAAATTTTTATTTTCGTTTTTACCAAATTTTGATTGTCTGATGGCGTACGGGTGGACCTGCTACTACTTAAAAATTTAAATAAAATTCTCTATTCTTCAGGATTGTGTAGGGCTCAGTCCCTACTAGTACTCTGGTAATTTTCAGATAAATAGAATTGTTAAATTTGGAAGAAATAAATTTTTATTTTCGTTTTTACCAAATTTTGATTGTCTGATGGCGTACGGGTGGACCTGCTACTACTTAAAAAATTTAAATAAAATTCTCTATTCTTTAGAAATGTGTAGGGCTCAGTCCCTACTAGAACTCTGGTAATTTTCAGATAATTAGAATTATTAAATTTGGTAGAAATAAATTTTTATTTTCGTTTTTTACCAAATTTTGATTGTCTGATGGCGTACGGGTGGACCTGCTACTACTTAAAAATTTAAATAAAATTCTCTATTCTTCAGGATTGTGTAGGGCTCAGTCCCTACTAGAACTTTGGTAATTTTTAGATGATTAGAATTATTAAATTTGGTAATAAATAAATTTTTATTTTCGTTTTTACCAAATTTTGATTGTCTGATGGCGTACGGGTGGACCTGCTACTACTTAAAAATTTAAATAAAATTCTCTATTCTTTAGGATTGTGTAGGGCTCAGTCCCTACTAGAACTTTGGTAATTTTTAGATGATTAGAATTATTAAATTTGGTAATAATAAATTTTTATTTTCGTTTTTACCAAATTTTGATTGTCTGATGGCGTACGGGTGGACCTGCTACTACTTAAAAATTTAAATAAAATTCTCTATTCTTCAGGATTGTGTAGGGCTCAGTCCCTACTAGAACTCTAGTAATTTTCAGATGATTAGAATTGTCAAATTTGAAAGAAATAAATTTTTATTTTCGTTTTTACCAAATTTTGATTGTCTGATGGCGTTCGGGTGGACCTGCTACTACTAAAAAATTTTAAATAAAATTCTCTATTCTTCAGGATTGTGTAGGGCTCAGTCCCTACTAGAACTCTGGTAATTTTCAGATGATTAGAATTATTAAATTTGAAAGAAATAAATTTTTATTTTCTTTTTTACCAAATTTTTGATTGTCTGATGGCGTACGGGTGGACCTGCTACTACTAAAAAATTTAAATAAAATTCTCTATTCTTCAGGATTGTGTAGGGCTTAGTCCCTACTAGAACTCTGGTAATTTTTAGATGATTAGAATTATTAAATTTGGTAGAAATAAATTTTTTATTTTCTTTTTTACCAAATTTTGATTGTCTGATGGCGTACGGGTGGACCTGCTACTACTTAAAAATTTAAATAAAATTCTCTATTCTTCAGGATTGCGTAGGGCTCAGTCCCTACTAGAACTCTAGTAATTTTCAGATGATTAGAATTGTTAAATTTGGAAGAAATAAATTTTTATTTTCGTTTTTACCAAATTTTGATTGTCTGATGGCGTACGGGTGGACCTGCTACTACATAAAAAATTTAAATAAAATTCTCTATTCTTCAGGATTGTGTAGGGCTCAGTCCCTACTAGAACTCTGGTAATTTTCAGATGATTAGAATTGTTAAATTTGGAAGAAATAAATTTTTATTTTCGTTTTTACCAAATTTTGATTGTCTGATGGCGTTCGGGTGAGGGTGCTACTACTTAAAAATTTAAATAAAATTCTCTATTCTTCAGGATTGTGTGGGGATCAGTCCCTACTAGAACTCTGGTAATTTTTCAGATGAATAGAATTGTTAAATTTGGAAGAAATAAATTTTTATTTTCGTTTTTACCAAATTTTGATTGTCTGATGGCGTACGGGTGGACCTGCTACTACTTAAAAATTTAAATAAAATTCTCTATTCTTTAGGAATGTGTAGGGCTCAGTCCCTACTAGAACTCTGGTAATTTTCAGATGATTAGAATTATTAAATTTGGTAGAAATAAATTTTTATTTTCGTTTTTACCAAATTTTGATTGTCTGATGGCGTACGGGTGGACCTGCTACTACTTAAAAATTTTAAATAAAATTCTCTATTCTTTAGGATTGTGTAGGGCTCAGTCCCTACTAGAACTCTGGTAATTTTTAGATGATTAGAATTATTAAATTTGGTAGAAATAAATTTTTATTTTCGTTTTTTACCAAATTTTGATTGTCTGATGGCGTACGGGTGGACCTGCTACTACTTAAAAATTTAAATAAAATTCTCTATTCTTTAGGATTGTGTAGGGCTCAGTCCCTACTAGAACTCTGGTAATTTTTAGATGATTAGAATTATTAAATTTGGTAGAAATAAATTTTTATTTTCGTTTTTACCAAATTTTGATTGTCTGATGGCGTACGGGTGGACCTGCTACTACTTAAAAATTTAAATAAAATTCTCTATTCTTCAGGATTGTGTAGGGCTCAGTCCCTACTAGAACTCTGGTAATTTTCAGATGATTAGAATTATTAAATTTGGTAAAATAAATAAATTTTTATTTTCGTTTTTACCAAATTTTGATTGTCTGATGGCGTACGGGTGGACCTGCTACTACTTAAAAATTTAAATAAAATTCTCTATTCTTCAGGATTGTGTAGGGCTCAGTCCCTACTAGAACTCTAGTAATTTTCAGATGATTAGAATTGTTAAATTTGGAAGAAATAAATTTTTATTTTCGTTTTTACCAAATTTTGATTGTCTGATGGCGTACGGGTGGAGGTGCTACTACTAAAAAATTTAAATAAAATTCTCTATTCTTCAGGATTGTGTAGGGCTCAGTCCCTACTAGAACTCTAGTAATTTTCAGATGATTAGAATTGTTAAATTTGGTAGAAATAAATTTTTATTTTCGTTTTTACCAAATTTTGATTGTCTGATGGCGTACGGGTGGACCTGCTACTACTTAAAAATTTAAATAAAATTCTCTATTCTTCAGGATTGTGTAGGGCTCAGTCCCTACTAGAACTCTAGTAATTTTTATATGATTAGAATTGTTAAATTTGGAAGAAATATAAATTTTTATTTTCGTTTTTACCAAATTTTGATTGTCTGATGGCGTTCGGGTGAGGCTGCTACTACTAAAAAATTTAAATAAAATTCTCTATTCTTCAGGATTGTGTAGGGCTCAGTCCCTACTAGTACTCTGGTAATTTTCAGATGATTAGAATTATTAAATTTAGAAGAAATAAATTTTTATTTTCGTTTTTACCAAATTTTGATTGTCTGATGGCGTACGGGTGGACCTGCTACTACTTAAAAATTTAAATAAAATTCTCTATTCTTCAGGATTGTGTAGGGCTCAGTCCCTACTGAAACTCTAGTAATCTTCATATGATTAGAATTATTAAATTTGGAAGAAATAAATTTTTATTTTCGTTTTTACCAAATTTTGATTGTCTGATGGCGTTCGGGTGGGGGTGCTACTACTAAAAAATTTAAATAAAATTCTCTATTCTTTAGGATTGTGTAGGGCTCAGTCCCTACTAGAACTCTGGTAATTTTTAGATGATTAGAATTATTAAATTTGGTAAAAATAAATTTTTATTTTCGTTTTTACCAAATTTTGATTGTCTGATGGCGTACGGGTGGACCTGATACTACTTAAAAATTTAAATAAAATTCTCTATTCTTTAGAAATGTGTAGGGCTCAGTCCCTACTAGAACTCTGGTAATTTTTAGATGATTAGAATTATTAAATTTGGTAGAAATAAATTTTTATTTTCGTTTTTACCAAATTTTGATTGTCTGATGGCGTTCGGGTGAGGGTGCTACTACTAAAAAATTTAAATAAAATTCTCTATTTTTTAGAATTGTGTAGGGCTTAGTCCCTACTAGAACTCTAGTAATTTTCAAATGATTAGAATTATTAAATTTGGTAGAAATAAATTTTTATTTTCGTTTTTACCAAATTTTGATTGTCTGATGGCGTACGGTGGACCTGCTACTACTTAAAAAATTAAATAAAATTCTCTATTCTTTAGGATTGTGTAGGGCTCAGTCCCTACTAGAACTTTGGTAATTTTCAGATGATTAGAATTGTTAAATTTAGAAGAAATAAATTTTTATTTTCGTTTTTACCAAATTTTGATTGTCTGATGGCGTACGGGTGGACCTGCTACTACTTAAAAATTTAAATAAAATTCTCTATTCTTCAGGATTGTGTAGGGCTCAGTCCCTACTAAAACTCTGGTAATTTTCAGATGATTAGAATTGTTAAATTTGGAAGAAATAAATTTTTATTTTCGTTTTTACCAAATTTTGATTGTCTGATGGCGTTCGGGTGAGGGTGCTACTACTAAAAAATTTAAATAAAATTCTCTATTCTTTAGGATTGTGTAGGGCTCAGTCCCTACTAGAACTCTGGTAATTTTTAGATGATTAGAATTATTAAATTTGGTAATAATAAATTTTTATTTTCGTTTTTACCAAATTTTGATTGTCTGATGGCGTACGGGTGGACCTGATACTACTTAAAAATTTAAATAAAATTCTCTATTCTTTAGGATTGTGTAGGGCTCAGTCCCTACTAGTACTCTGGTAATTTTCAGATGAATAGAATTGTTAAATTTGGTAGAAATAAATTTTTATTTTCGTTTTTACCAAATTTTGATTGTCTGATGGCGTACGGGTGGACCTGCTACTACTTAAAAATTTAAATAAAATTCTCTATTCTTTAGAATTGTGTAGGGCTCAGTCCCTACTAGAACTCTGGTAATTTTCAGATGATTAGAATTATTAAATTTGGTAGAAATAAATTTTTATTTTCGTTTTTACCAAATTTTGATTGTCTGATGGCGTACGGGTGGACCTGCTACTACTTAAAAATTTAAATAAAAATTCTCTATTCTTTAGAAATGTGTAGGGCTCAGTCCCTACTAGAACTCTGGTAATTTTCAGATAATTAGAATTATTAAATTTGGTAGAAATAAATTTTTATTTTCGTTTTTACCAAATTTTGATTGTCTGATGGCGTACGGGTGGACCTGCTACTACTTAAAAATTTAAATAAAATTCTCTATTCTTCAGGATTGTGTAGGGCTCAGTCCCTACTAGTACTCTGGTAATTTTCAGATAAATAGAATTGTTAAATTTTGGTAGAAATAAATTTTTATTTTCGTTTTTACCAAATTTTGATTGTCTGATGGCGTACGGGTGGACCTGCTACTACTTAAAAATTTAAATAAAATTCTCTATTCTTTAGGAATGTGTAGGGCTCAGTCCCTACTAGAACTCTGGTAATTTTCAGATAATTAGAATTATTAAATTTGGTAGAAATAAATTTTTATTTTCGTTTTTACCAAATTTTGATTGTCTGATGGCGTACGGGTGGACCTGCTACTACTTAAAAATTTAAATAAAATTCTCTATTCTTCAGGATTGTGTAGGGCTCAGTCCCTACTAGAACTCTAGTAATTTTCAGATGATTAGAATTGTTAAATTTGGAAGAAATAAATTTTTATTTTCGTTTTTACCAAATTTTGATTGTCTGATGGCGTTCGGGTGAGGGTGCTACTACTAAAAAATTTTAATAAAATTCTCTATTCTTCAGGATTGTGTAGGGCTCAGTCCCTACTAGAACTCTAGTAATTTTCAGATGATTAGAATTGTCAAATTTGAAAGAAATAAATTTTTATTTTCGTTTTTACCAAATTTTGATTGTCTGATGGCGTTCGGGTGAGGGTGCTACTACTAAAAAATTTAAATAAAATTCTCTATTCTTCAGGATTGTGTAGGGCTTAGTCCCTACTAGAACTCTGGTAATTTTTAGATGATTAGAATTATTAAATTTGGTAGAAATAAATTTTTATTTTCTTTTTTACCAAATTTTGATTGTCTGATGGCGTACGGGTGGACCTGCTACTACTTAAAAATTTAAATAAAATTCTCTATTCTTCAGGATTGTGTAGGGCTTAGTCCCTACTAGAACTCTGGTAATTTTTAGATGATTAGAATTATTAAATTTGGTAGAAATAAATTTTTATTTTCTTTTTTACCAAATTTTGATTGTCTGATGGCGTACGGGTGGACCTGCTACTACTTAAAAATTTAAATAAAATTCTCTATTCTTCAGGATTGCGTAGGGCTCAGTCCCTACTGAAACTCTAGTAATTTTCAGATGATTAGAATTGTTAAATTTGGAAGAAATAAATTTTTATTTTCGTTTTTACCAAATTTTGATTGTCTGATGGCGTACGGGTGGACCTGCTACTACATAAAAATTTAAATAAAATTCTCTATTCTTCAGGATTGTGTGGGGATCATTCCCTACTAGAACTCTGGTAATTTTCAGATGAATAGAATTGTTAAATTTGGAAGAAATAAATTTTTATTTTCGTTTTTACCAAATTTTGATTGTCTGATGGCGTTCGGGTGAGGGTGCTACTACTAAAAAATTTAAATAAAATTCTCTATTCTTCAGGATTGTGTGGGGATCAGTCCCTACTAGAACTCTGGTAATTTTCAGATGAATAGAATTGTTAAATTTGGAAGAAATAAATTTTTATTTTCGTTTTTACCAAATTTTGATTGTCTGATGGCGTACGGGTGGACCTGCTACTACTTAAAAATTTAAATAAAATTCTCTATTCTTTAGGAATGTGTAGGGCTCAGTCCCTACTAGAACTCTGGTAATTTTCAAATGATTAGAATTATTAAATTTGGTAGAAATAAATTTTTATTTTCGTTTTTATTAAATTTTGATTGTCTGATGGCGTACGGGTGGACCTGCTACTACTTAAAAATTTAAATAAAATTCTCTATTCTTTAGGATTGTGTAGGGCTCAGTCCCTACTAGAACTCTAGTAATTTTTAGATGATTAGAATTATTAAATTTGGTAGAAATAAATTTTTATTTTCGTTTTTACCAAATTTTGATTGTCTGATGGCGTACGGGTGGACCTGCTACTACTTAAAAATTTAAATAAAATTCTCTATTCTTTAGGATTGTGTAGGGCTCAGTCCCTACTAGAACTCTGGTAATTTTTAGATGATTAGAATTATTAAATTTGGTAATAATAAATTTTTATTTTCGTTTTTACCAAATTTTGATTGTCTGATGGCGTACGGGTGGACCTGATACTACTTAAAAATTTAAATAAAATTCTCTATTCTTCAGGATTGTGTAGGGCTCAGTCCCTACTAGTACTCTGGTAATTTTCAGATGAATAGAATTGTTAAATTTAGAAGAAATAAATTTTTATTTTCGTTTTTACCAAATTTTGATTGTCTGATGGCGTACGGGTGGACCTGCTACTACTTAAAAATTTAAATAAAATTCTCTATTCTTCAGGATTGTGTAGGGCTCAGTCCCTACTGAAACTCTAGTAATCTTCATATGATTAGAATTGTTAAATTTGGAAGAAATAAATTTTTATTTTCGTTTTTACCAAATTTTGATTGTCTGATGGCGTTCGGGTGAGGGTGCTACTACTAAAAAATTTAAATAAAATTCTCTATTCTTCAGGATTGTGTAGGGCTCAGTCCCTACTAGAACTCTAGTAATTTTCAGATGATTAGAATTGTTAAATTTGGTAATAATAAATTTTTATTTTCGTTTTTACCAAATTTTGATTGTCTGATGGCGTACGGGTGGACCTGCTACTACTTAAAAATTTAAATAAAATTCTCTATTCTTCAGGATTGTGTAGGGCTCAGTCCCTACTGAAACTCTAGTAATCTTTATATGATTAGAATTGTTAAATTTGGAAGAAATAAATTTTTATTTTCGTTTTTACCAAATTTTGATTGTCTGATGGCGTTCGGGTGAGGGTGCTACTACTAAAAAATTTAAATAAAATTCTCTATTCTTCAGGATTGTGTAGGGCTCAGTCCCTACTAGTACTCTGGTAATTTTCAGATGAATAGAATTGTTAAATTTAGAAGAAATAAATTTTTATTTTCGTTTTTACCAAATTTTGATTGTCTGATGGCGTACGGGTGGACCTGCTACTACTTAAAAATTTAAATAAAATTCTCTATTCTTCAGGATTGTGTAGGGCTCAGTCCCTACTGAAACTCTAGTAATCTTCATATGATTAGAATTGTTAAATTTGGAAGAAATAAATTTTTATTTTCGTTTTTACCAAATTTTGATTGTCTGATGGCGTTCGGGTGAGGGTGCTACTACTAAAAAATTTAAATAAAATTCTCTATTCTTTAGGATTGTGTAGGGCTCAGTCCCTACTAGAACTCTGGTAATTTTTAGATGATTAGAATTATTAAATTTGGTAATAATAAATTTTTATTTTCGTTTTTACCAAATTTTGATTGTCTGATGGCGTACGGGTGGACCTGATACTACTTAAAAATTTAAATAAAATTCTCTATTCTTTAGAAATGTGTAGGGCTCAGTCCCTACTAGAACTCTGGTAATTTTTAGATGATTAGAATTATTAAATTTGGTAGAAATAAATTTTTATTTTCGTTTTTACCAAATTTTGATTGTCTGATGGCGTTCGGGTGAGGGTGCTACTACTAAAAAATTTAAATAAAATTCTCTATTTTTTAGAATTGTGTAGCACTTAGTCCCTACTAGAACTCTAGTAATTTTCAAATGATTAGAATTATTAAATTTGGTAGAAATAAATTTTTATTTTCGTTTTTACCAAATTTTGATTGTCTGATGGCGTACGGTGGACCTGCTACTACTTAAAAATTTAAATAAAATTCTCTATTCTTTAGGATTGTGTAGGGCTCAGTCCCTACTAGAACTTTGGTAATTTTTAGATGATTAGAATTGTTAAATTTAGAAGAAATAAATTTTTATTTTCGTTTTTACCAAATTTTGATTGTCTGATGGCGTACGGGTGGACCTGCTACTACTTAAAAATTTAAATAAAATTCTCTATTCTTCAGGATTGTGTAGGGCTCAGTCCCTACTGAAACTCTAGTAATCTTCATATGATTAGAATTGTTAAATTTGGAAGAAATAAATTTTTATTTTCGTTTTTACCAAATTTTGATTGTCTGATGGCGTTCGGGTGAGGGTGCTACTACTAAAAAATTTAAATAAAATTCTCTATTCTTTAGGATTGTGTAGGGCTCAGTCCCTACTAGAACTCTGGTAATTTTTAGATGATTAGAATTATTAAATTTGGTAATAATAAATTTTTATTTTCGTTTTTACCAAATTTTGATTGTCTGATGGCGTACGGGTGGACCTGATACTACTTAAAAATTTAAATAAAATTCTCTATTCTTTAGGATTGTGTAGGGCTCAGTCCCTACTAGTACTCTGGTAATTTTCAGATGAATAGAATTGTTAAATTTAAAAGAAATAAATTTTTATTTTCGTTTTTACCAAATTTTGATTGTCTGATGGCGTTCGGGTGAGGGTGCTACTACTAAAAAATTTAAATAAAATTCTCTATTTTTTAGAATTGTGTAGCACTTAGTCCCTACTAGAACTCTAGTAATTTTCAAATGATTAGAATTATTAAATTTGGTAGAAATAAATTTTTATTTTCGTTTTTACCAAATTTTGATTGTCTGATGGCGTACGGTGGACCTGCTACTACTTAAAAATTTAAATAAAATTCTCTATTCTTCAGGATTGTGTAGGGCTCAGTCCCTACTAGTACTCTGGTAATTTTCAGATGAATAGAATTGTTAAATTTGGAAGAAATAAATTTTTATTTTCGTTTTTACCAAATTTTGATTGTCTGATGGCGTACGGGTGGACCTGCTACTACTTAAAAATTTAAATAAAATTCTCTATTCTTCAGAATTGTGAAGGGCTCAGTCCCTACTAGAACTCTGGTAATTTTTAGATGATTAGAATTATTAAATTTGGTAGAAATAAATTTTTATTTTCGTTTTTACCAAATTTTGATTGTCTGATGGCGTACGGGTGGACCTGCTACTACTTAAAAATTTAAATAAAATTCTCTATTCTTTAGGATTGTGTAGGGCTCAGTCCCTACTAGAACTCTGGTAATTTTTAGATGATTAGAATTATTAAATTTGGTAGAAATAAATTTTTATTTTCGTTTTTACCAAATTTTGATTGTCTGATGGCGTACGGGTGGACCTGCTACTACTTAAAAATTTAAATAAAATTCTCTATTCTTCAGGATTGCGTAGGGCTCAGTCCCTACTGAAACTCTAGTAATTTTCAGATGATTAGAATTGTTAAATTTGGAAGAAATAAATTTTTATTTTCGTTTTTACCAAATTTTGATTGTCTGATGGCGTACGGGTGGACCTGCTACTACTTAAAAATTTTAATAAAATTCTCTAATCTTCAGAATTGTGTAGGGCTTAGTCCCTACTAGAACTCTAGTAATTTTCAGATAATTAGAATTGTTAAATTTGGAAGAAATAAATTTTTATTTTCGTTTTTACCAAATTTTGATTGTCTGATGGCGTACGGGTGGACCTGCTACTACTTAAAAATTTAAATAAAATTCTCTATTCTTTAGGAATGTGTAGGGCTCAGTCCCTACTAGTACTCTGGTAATTTTCAGATGATTAGAATTATTAAATTTGGTAGAAATAAATTTTTATTTTCGTTTTTACCAAATTTTGATTGTCTGATGGCGTACGGGTGGACCTGCTACTACTTAAAAATTTAAATAAAATTCTCTATTCTTTAGGATTGTGTAGGGCTCAGTCCCTACTAGAACTCTGGTAATTTTCAGATGATTAGAATTATTAAATTTGGTAGAAATAAATTTTTATTTTCGTTTTTACCAAATTTTGATTGTCTGATGGCGTACGGGTGGACCTGCTACTACTTAAAAATTTAAATAAAATTCTCTATTCTTCAGGATTGTGTAGGGCTCAGTCCCTACTAGTACTCTGGTAATTTTCAGATGATTAGAATTATTAAATTTGGTAGAAATAAATTTTTATTTTCGTTTCTACCAAATTTTGATTGTCTGATGGCGTACGGGTGGACCTGCTACTACTTAAAAATTTAAATAAAATTCTCTATTCTTTAGGAATGTGTAGGGCTCAGTCCCTACTAGAACTCTGGTAATTTTCAGATGATTAGAATTATTAAATTTGGTAGAAATAAATTTTTATTTTCGTTTTTACCAAATTTTGATTGTCTGATGGCGTACGGGTGGACCTGCTACTACTTAAAAATTTAAATAAAATTCTCTATTCTTTAGGATTGTAAAGGGCTCAGTCCCTACTAGAACTCTGGTAATTTTTAGATGATTAGAATTATTAAATTTGGTAGAAATAAATTTTTATTTTCGTTTTTACCAAATTTTGATTGTCTGATGGCGTACGGGTGGACCTGCTACTACTTAAAAATTTAAATAAAATTCTCTATTCTTCAGGATTGTGTAGGGCTCAGTCCCTACTAGTACTCTGGTAATTTTCAGATGATTAGAATTATTAAATTTGGTAGAAATAAATTTTTATTTTCGTTTTTACCAAATTTTGATTGTCTGATGGCGTACGGGTGGACCTGCTACTACTTAAAAATTTAAATAAAATTCTCTATTCTTTAGGATTGCGTAGGTCTCAGTCCCTACTGAAACTCTAGTAATTTTCAGATAATTAGAATTGTTAAATTTGGAAGAAATAAATTTTTATTTTCGTTTTTACCAAATTTTGATTGTCTGATGGCGTACGGGTGGACCTGCTACTACTTAAAAATTTAAATAAAATTCTCTATTCTTCAGGATTGTGTGGGGATCAGTCCCTACTAGAACTCTGGTAATTTTCAGATGAATAGAATTGTTAAATTTGGTAGAAATAAATTTTTATTTTCGTTTTTATTAAATTTTGATTGTCTGATGGCGTACGGGTGGACCTGCTACTACTTAAAAATTTAAATAAAATTCTCTATTCTTTAGGATTGTAAAGGGCTCAGTCCCTACTAGAACTCTGGTAATTTTTAGATGATTAGAATTATTAAATTTGGTAGAAATAAATTTTTATTTTCGTTTTTACCAAATTTTGATTGTCTGATGGCGTACGGGTGGACCTGCTACTACTTAAAAATTTAAATAAAATTCTCTATTCTTCAGGATTGTGTAGGGCTCAGTCCCTACTGAAACTCTAGTAATTTTCAGATGATTAGAATTGTTAAATTTGGAAGAAATAAATTTTTATTTTCGTTTTTACCAAATTTTGATTGTCTGATGGCGTTCGGGTGAGGGTGCTACTACTAAAAAATTTAAATAAAATTCTCTATTCTTCAGGATTGTGTAGGGCTCAGTCCCTACTAGAACTCTAGTAATTTTCAGATGATTAGAATTGATAAATTTGAAAGAAATAAATTTTTATTTTCGTTTTTACCAAATTTTGATTGTCTGATGGCGTTCGGGTGAGGGTGCTACTACTAAAAAATTTAAATAAAATTCTCTATTTTTCAGGATTGTGTAGGGCTTAGTCCCTACTAGAACTCTGGTAATTTTTAGATGATTAGAATTATTAAATTTGGTAGAAATAAATTTTTATTTTCTTTTTTACCAAATTTTGATTGTCTGATGGCGTACGGGTGGACCTGCTACTACTTAAAAATTTAAATAAAATTCTCTATTCTTTAGGATTGTAAAGGGCTCAGTCCCTACTAGAACTCTGGTAATTTTCAGATGAATAGAATTGTTAAATTTGGAAGAAATAAATTTTTATTTTCGTTTTTACCAAATTTTGATTGTCTGATGGCGTTCGGGTGAGGGTGCTACTACTAAAAAATTTAAATAAAATTCTCTATTCTTCAGGATTGTGTGGGGATCAGTCCCTACTAGAACTCTGGTAATTTTCAGATGAATAGAATTGTTAAATTTAGAAGAAATAAATTTTTATTTTCGTTTTTACCAAATTTTAATTGTCTGATGGCGTACGGGTGGACCTGCTACTACTTAAAAATTTAAATAAAATTCTCTATTCTTTAGAAATGTGTAGGGCTCAGTCCCTACTAGAACTCTGGTAATTTTCAGATGATTAGAATTATTAAATTTGGAAGAAATAAATTTTTATTTTCGTTTTTACCAAATTTTGATTGTCTGATGGCGTTCGGGTGAGGGTGCTACTACTAAAAAATTTAAATAAAATTCTCTATTCTTCAGGATTGTGTAGGGCTCAGTCCCTACTAGAACTCTGGTAATTTTCAGATAAATAGAATTGTTAAACTTGGAAGAAATAAATTTTTATTTTCTTTTTTACCAAATTTTGATTGTCTGATGGCGTACGGGTGGACCTGCTACTACTTAAAAATTTAAATAAAATTCTCTATTCTTTAGAAATGTGTAGGGCTCAGTCCCTACTAGAACTCTGGTAATTTTCAGATGATTAGAATTATTAAATTTGGAAGAAATAAATTTTTATTTTCGTTTTTACCAAATTTTGATTGTCTGATGGCGTTCGGGTGAGGGTGCTACTACTAAAAAATTTAAATAAAATTCTCTATTCTTCAGGATTGTGTAGGGCTCAGTCCCTACTAGAACTCTGGTAATTTTCAGATAAATAGAATTGTTAAATTTGGAAGAAATAAATTTTTATTTTCGTTTTTACCAAATTTTGATTGTCTGATGGCGTTCGGGTGAGGGTGCTACTACTAAAAAATTTAAATAAAATTCTCTATTCTTCAGGATTGTGTAGGGCTCAGTCCCTACTAGAACTCTGGTAATTTTCAGATGAATAGAATTGTTAAATTTGGTAGAAATAAATTTTTATTTTCGTTTTTATTAAATTTGATTGTCTGATGGCGTACGGGTGGACCTGCTACTACTTAAAAATTTAAATAAAATTCTCTATTCTTTAGGATTGTGTAGGGCTCAGTCCCTACTAGAACTCTGGTAATTTTTAGATGATTAGAATTATTAAATTTGGTAGAAATAAATTTTTATTTTCGTTTTTACCAAATTTTGATTGTCTGATGGCGTACGGGTGGACCTGCTACTACTTAAAAATTTAAATAAAATTCTCTATTCTTTAGGATTGTAAAGGGCTCAGTCCCTACTAGAACTCTGGTAATTTTTAGATGATTAGAATTATTAAATTTGGTAGAAATAAATTTTTATTTTCGTTTTTACCAAATTTTGATTGTCTGATGGCGTACGGGTGGACCTGCTACTACTTAAAAATTTAAATAAAATTCTCTATTCTTTAGGATTGTGTAGGGCTCAGTCCCTACTGAAACTCTAGTAATTTTCAGATGATTAGAATTGTTAAATTTGGAAGAAATAAATTTTTATTTTCGTTTTTACCAAATTTTGATTGTCTGATGGCGTTCGGGTGAGGGTGCTACTACTAAAAAATTTAAATAAAATTCTCTATTCTTCAGGATTGTGTAGGGCTCAGTCCCTACTAGAACTCTGGTAATTTTCAGATAAATAGAATTGTTAAATTTGGAAGAAATAAATTTTTATTTTCGTTTTTACCAAATTTTGATTGTCTGATGGCGTACGGGTGGACCTGCTACTACTTAAAAATTTAAATAAAATTCTCTATTCTTTAGGATTGTAAAGGGCTCAGTCCCTACTAGAACTCTGGTAATTTTTAGATGATTAGAATTATTAAATTTGGTAGAAATAAATTTTTATTTTCGTTTTTACCAAATTTTGATTGTCTGATGGCGTACGGGTGGACCTGCTACTACTTAAAAATTTAAATAAAATTCTCTATTCTTTAGGATTGTAAAGGGCTCAGTCCCTACTAGAACTCTGGTAATTTTTAGATGATTAGAATTATTAAATTTGGTAGAAATAAATTTTTATTTTCGTTTTTACCAAATTTTGATTGTCTGATGGCGTACGGGTGGACCTGCTACTACTTAAAAATTTAAATAAAATTCTCTATTTTTCAGGATTGTGTAGGGCTTAGTTCCTACTAGAACTCTGGTAATTTTTAGATGATTAGAATTATTAAATTTGGTAGAAATAAATTTTTATTTTCTTTTTTACCAAATTTTGATTGTCTGATGGCGTACGGGTGGACCTGCTACTACTTAAAAATTTAAATAAAATTCTCTATTCTTTAGAAATGTGTAGGGCTCAGTCCCTACTAGAACTCTGGTAATTTTCAGATGATTAGAATTATTAAATTTGGAAGAAATAAATTTTTATTTTCGTTTTTACCAAATTTTGATTGTCTGATGGCGTTCGGGTGAGGGTGCTACTACTAAAAAATTTAAATAAAATTCTCTATTCTTCAGGATTGTGTAGGGCTCAGTCCCTACTAGAACTCTGGTAATTTTCAGATAAATAGAATTGTTAAATTTGGAAGAAATAAATTTTTATTTTCGTTTTTACCAAATTTTGATTGTCTGATGGCGTACGGGTGGACCTGCTACTACTTAAAAATTTAAATAAAATTCTCTATTCTTTAGGATTGTAAAGGGCTCAGTCCCTACTAGAACTCTGGTAATTTTTAGATGATTAGAATTATTAAATTTGGTAGAAATAAATTTTTATTTTCGTTTTTACCAAATTTTGATTGTCTGATGGCGTACGGGTGGACCTGCTACTACTTAAAAATTTAAATAAAATTCTCTATTCTTTAGGATTGTAAAGGGCTCAGTCCCTACTAGAACTCTGGTAATTTTTAGATGATTAGAATTATTAAATTTGGTAGAAATAAATTTTTATTTTCGTTTTTACCAAATTTTGATTGTCTGATGGCGTACGGGTGGACCTGCTACTACTTAAAAATTTAAATAAAATTCTCTATTTTTCAGGATTGTGTAGGGCTTAGTTCCTACTAGAACTCTGGTAATTTTTAGATGATTAGAATTATTAAATTTGGTAGAAATAAATTTTTATTTTCTTTTTTACCAAATTTTGATTGTCTGATGGCGTACGGGTGGACCTGCTACTACTTAAAAATTTAAATAAAATTCTCTATTCTTTAGAAATGTGTAGGGCTCAGTCCCTACTAGAACTCTGGTAATTTTCAGATGATTAGAATTATTAAATTTGGAAGAAATAAATTTTTATTTTCGTTTTTACCAAATTTTGATTGTCTGATGGCGTTCGGGTGAGGGTGCTACTACTAAAAAATTTAAATAAAATTCTCTATTCTTCAGGATTGTGTAGGGCTCAGTCCCTACTAGAACTCTGGTAATTTTCAGATAAATAGAATTGTTAAATTTGGAAGAAATAAATTTTTATTTTCGTTTTTACCAAATTTTGATTGTCTGATGGCGTACGGGTGGACCTGCTACTACTTAAAAATTTAAATAAAATTCTCTATTCTTTAGGATTGTAAAGGGCTCAGTCCCTACTAGAACTCTGGTAATTTTTAGATGATTAGAATTATTAAATTTGGTAGAAATAAATTTTTATTTTCGTTTTTACCAAATTTTGATTGTCTGATGGCGTACGGGTGGACCTGCTACTACTTAAAAATTTAAATAAAATTCTCTATTCTTTAGGATTGTGTAGGGCTCAGTCCCTACTGAAACTCTAGTAATTTTCAGATGATTAGAATTGTTAAATTTGGAAGAAATAAATTTTTATTTTCGTTTTTACCAAATTTTGATTGTCTGATGGCGTTCGGGTGAGGGTGCTACTACTAAAAAATTTAAATAAAATTCTCTATTCTTCAGGATTGTGTAGGGCTCAGTCCCTACTAGAACTCTAGTAATTTTCAGATGATTAGAATTATTAAATTTGGTAGAAATAAATTTTTATTTTCGTTTTTACCAAATTTTGATTGTCTGATGGCGTACGGGTGGACCTGCTACTACTTAAAAATTTAAATAAAATTCTCTATTCTTTAGGATTGTAAAGGGCTCAGTCCCTACTAGAACTCTGGTAATTTTTAGATGATTAGAATTATTAAATTTGGTAGAAATAAATTTTTATTTTCGTTTTTACCAAATTTTGATTGTCTGATGGCGTACGGGTGGACCTGCTACTACTAAAAAATTTAAATAAAATTCTCTATTTTTCAGGATTGTGTAGGGCTTAGTTCCTACTAGAACTCTGGTAATTTTTAGATGATTAGAATTATTAAATTTGGTAGAAATAAATTTTTATTTTCTTTTTTACCAAATTTTGATTGTCTGATGGCGTACGGGTGGACCTGCTACTACTTAAAAATTTAAATAAAATTCTCTATTCTTTAGAAATGTGTAGGGCTCAGTCCCTACTAGAACTCTGGTAATTTTCAGATGATTAGAATTATTAAATTTGGTAGAAATAAATTTTTATTTTCGTTTTTACCAAATTTTGATTGTCTGATGGCGTTCGGGTGAGGGTGCTACTACTAAAAAATTTAAATAAAATTCTCTATTTTTCAGGATTGTGTAGGGCTCAGTCCCTACTAAAACTCTAGTAATTTTTAGATGAATAGAATTATTAAATTTGGAAGAAATAAATTTTTATTTTCGTTTTTACCAAATTTTGATTGTCTGATGGCGTTCGGGTGAGGGTGCTACTACTAAAAAATTTAAATAAAATTCTCTATTTTTCAGAATTGTGTAGCACTGAGTCCCTACTAGAACTCTAGTAATTTTTAGATGATTAGAATTATTAAATTTGGTAGAAATAAATTTTTATTTTCGTTTTTACCAAATTTTGATTGTCTGATGGCGTACGGGTGGACCTGCTACTACATAAAAATTTAAATAAAATTCTCTATTCTTCAGGATTGTGTGGGGATCAGTCCCTACGAGAACTCTGGTAATTTTCAGATGAATAGAATTGTTAAATTTGGTAGAAATAAATTTTTATTTTCGTTTTTATTAAATTTGATTGTCTGATGGCGTACGGGTGGACCTGCTACTACTTAAAAATTTAAATAAAATTCTCTATTCTTTAGGATTGTAAAGGGCTCAGTCCCTACTAGAACTCTGGTAATTTTTAGATGATTAGAATTATTAAATTTAGTAGAAATAAATTTTTATTTTCGTTTTTACCAAATTTTGATTGTCTGATGGCGTACGGGTGGACCTGCTACTACTTAAAAATTTAAATAAAATTCTCTATTCTTCAGGATTGTGTAGGGCTCAGTCCCTACTGAAACTCTAGTAATTTTCAGATGATTAGAATTGTTAAATTTGGAAGAAATAAATTTTTATTTTCGTTTTTACCAAATTTTGATTGTCTGATGGCGTACGGGTGGACCTGCAACTACTTAAAAATTTAAATAAAATTCTCTATTCTTTAGGATTGTGTAGGGCTCAGTCCCTACTAGAACTCTGGTAATTTTTAGATGATTAGAATTTTTAAATTTGGTAGAAATAAATTTTTATTTTCGTTTTTACCAAATTTTGATTGTCTGATGGCGTACGGGTGGACCTGCTACTACTTAAAAATTCAAATAAAATTCTCTATTTTTTAGGAATGTGTAGAGCTTAGTCCCTACTAGTACTCTGGTAATTTTTAGATGATTAGAATTATTAAATTTGGTAGAAATAAATTTTTATTTTCGTTTTTACCAAATTTTGATTGTCTGATGGCGTACGGGTGGACCTGCTACAACTTAAAAATTTAAATAAAATTCTCTATTTTTTAGGAATGTGTAGGGCTTAGTCCCTACTAGTACTCTGGTAATTTTTAGATGATTAGAATTATTAAATTTGGTAGAAATAAATTTTTATTTTCGTTTTTACCAAATTTTGATTGTCTGATGGCGTACGGGTGGACCTGCTACTACTTAAAAATTTAAATAAAATTCTCTATTCTTTAGGATTGTGAAGGGCTTAGTCCCTACTAGAACTCTGGTAATTTTTAGATGATTAGAATTATTAAATTTGGTAGAAATAAATTTTTATTTTCGTTTTTACCAAATTTTGATTGTCTGATGGCGTACGGGTGGACCTGCTACAACTTAAAAATTTAAATAAAATTCTCTATTCTTAAGGAATGTGTAGGGTTCAGTCCCTACTAGAACTCTGGTAATTTTCAGATAAATAGAATTGTTAAATTTGGAAGAAATAAATTTTTATTTTCGTTTTTACCAAATTTTGATTGGCTGATGGCGTACGGGTGGACCTGCTACAACTTAAAAATTTAAATAAAATTCTCTATTTTTTAGGAATGTGTAGGGCTTAGTCCCTACTAGTACTCTGGTAATTTTTAGATGATTAGAATTATTAAATTTGGTAGAAATAAATTTTTATTTTCGTTTTTACCAAATTTTGATTGTCTGATGGCGTACGGGTGGACCTGCTACAACATAAAAATTTAAATAAAATTCTCTATTTTTTAGGAATGTGTAGGGCTTAGTCCCTACTAGAACTCTGGTAATTTTAAGATGAATAGAATTGTTAAATTTGGAATAAATAAATTTTTATTTTCGTTTTTACCAAATTTTGATTGTCTGATGGCGTACGGGTGGACCTGCTACTACTAAAAAATTTAAATAAAATTCTCTATTCTTTAGGAATGTGTAGGGCTCAGTCCCTACTAGAACTCTGGTAATTTTTAGATGATTAGAATTATTAAATTTGGTAAAAATAAATTTTTATTTTCGTTTTTACCAAATTTTGATTGTCTGATGGCGTACGGGTGGACCTGCTACTACTTAAAAATTTAAATAAAATTCTCTATTCTTTAGGATTGTGAAGGGCTCAGTCCCTACTAGAACTCTGGTAATTTTTAGATGATTAGAATTATTAAATTTGGTAGAAATAAATTTTTATTTTCGTTTTTACCAAATTTTGATTGTCTGATGGCGTACGGGTGGACCTGCTACTACTTAAAAATTTAAATAAAATTCTCTATTTTTTAGGATTGTGTAGGGCTCAGTCCCTACTAGAACTCTGGTAATTTTTAGATAATTAGAATTATTAAATTTGGAAGAAATAAATTTTTATTTTCTATTTTACCAAATTTTGATTGTCTGATGGCGTACGGGTGGACCTGCTACTACTTAAAAATTTAAATAAAATTCTCTATTCTTTAGGATTGTGTAGGGCTCAGTCCCTACTAGAACTCTGGTAATTTTCAGATGAATAGAATTGTTAAATTTGGAAGAAATAAATTTTTATTTTCGTTTTTACCAAATTTTGATTGTCTGATGGCGTACGGGTGGACCTGCTACTACTTAAAAATTTAAATAAAATTTTCTATTCTTTAGGATTGTGTAGGGCTCAGTCCCTACTAGAACTCTGGTAATTTTTAGATGATTAGAATTATTAAATTTGGAAGAAATAAATTTTTATTTTCTATTTTACCAAATTTTGATTGTCTGATGGCGTACGGGTGGACCTGCTACTACTTAAAAATTTAAATAAAATTCTCTATTCTTTAGGATTGTGTAGGGCTCAGTCCCTACTAGAACTCTGGTAATTTTTAGATGATTAGAATTATTAAATTTGGTAGAAATAAATTTTTATTTTCGTTTTTACCAAATTTTGATTGTCTGATGGCGTACGGGTGGACCTGCTACTACTTAAAAATTTAAATAAAATTCTCTATTCTTTAGGATTGTGTAGGGCTCAGTCCCTACTAGAACTCTGGTAATTTTTAGATGATTAGAATTATTAAATTTGGAAGAAATAAATTTTTATTTTCTTTTTACCAAATTTTGATTGTCTGATGGCGTACGGGTGGACCTGCTACTACTTAAAAATTTAAATAAAATTCTCTATTCTTTAGGATTGTGTAGGGCTCAGTCCCTACTAGAACTCTGGTAATTTTCAGATGAATAGAATTGTTAAATTTGGAAGAAATAAATTTTTATTTTCGTTTTTACCAAATTTTGATTGTCTGATGGCGTACGGGTGGACCTGCTACTACTTAAAAATTTAAATAAAATTCTCTATTCTTTAGGATTGTGTAGGGCTCAGTCCCTACTAGAACTCTGGTAATTTTCAGATGAATAGAATTGTTAAATTTGGAAGAAATAAATTTTTATTTTCGTTTTTACCAAATTTTGATTGTCTGATGGCGTACGGGTGGACCTGCTACTACTTAAAAATTTAAATAAAATTCTCTATTCTTCAGGATTGTGTAGGGCTTAGTCCCTACTAGAATTCTGGCAATTTTCAGATGATTAGAATTATTAAGTTTCAAAGAAATAAATTTTTATTTTCGTGTTTACCAAATTTTGATTGTCTGATAGCGTATAGGGTAAAAGTGGGTATTATCGCGGTATTTTGTATTTTAATGAATATTTTAAATAATATAAAAAAAATTTGACTTTAAAAAATTACTCTTTGAACCTGACATATAAGACATTACAATTTGTATCATATTTTGGATTATTTTTTAATTAATTAATTTATTAAAAATTATTTAAAATTTGTTGTCTGAAAAACGTTTAAAATGGCTCACCTCGGATTGAAATTTAACTTTTCAGTAGTGTCTAAAATTATTGTTCTTATATTATATAATGCTTTAAGAGATGATTCTTTTTTTATATTTTGGTAAATATATTGTTGTTCTTCATAAAAAAAATTTGTTTAGTTAAAAAAAATTAATTTTTATTAAATATTTACAGTCACGATAATGGAGACATCTTTTTTTAACATGTGGGTATTTTCGAGGCTCGTATCATAACCCTTGTAAGTAAGGTTAGCAGTATGTCTCTAAAGATTAAAACGTTGAAATTATAGCCGATATTTTTTTTCTTGTTTTAATTTATATTTTATTAAAAAATACTTGTATATATATATATATATATATATATATATATATATATATATATATATATATATATATATATATATATATATATATATAAAATTAATTTTCAACTAAAGAAATGTTGAATTAACATTGTTTTTCCATTTTGCACAGTAACTGTTAAACACATTTAAACACAACAAAAATTTCTTTTATTTGAACGTTCAGAATTTTAGTAAATCTTATATAACAGTTACAAAATACAAGCAAGAAAATAAAGAGTAATGGGAGGGACATAAAAATTAAAGTAAGTGAGATCTGTATATTTAAGGGAAAAATTTTTAATAGCTGTAAAAGAGGAGCAAATTTGTCAAATGAGAATTGACTGTACGTTTGAAATATTTGATAATAATTGCTTTAGAATATTTTATCACAGTATTATTTTATATTATGAGACTAATTAAATTATTATAATAAAACCAAGTATCTTCCTTCTAGTGATACTAGTTTGCTATTGAATTCGTCCATTTATTATAATGCATAAAATTTTTTTAATTCAAGTTCTTGCGATATTTATATTTTTATTTTTAAAAACTATTATTATTCCTTTTAATTTTTTACATTTACTACATTTTAATTAAGTAACTATTACAAAAATGCATGAAGCAATAAATAAATTATCCGCGATATTTACCGCGCGATAATACACTCATTCACGATATTTGAGACGCGAAAATACCCTCAAGTAATTTTAAGTCCCACGAGATTACAAGCATTTGAGTCTTCTATTTATTTATTTATTTAAATATTAAAACTATTTTCTACAACATGTATATGCATATATTTATCATTAGTTTATTATTGATTATAACCATTTTTTATTTCAAATATTACAAGGAAATAATATTTTTAACCTTTTCTTAAAAGTATTTTTATTACTTACAAAGCATAGATTTTGTGTCTAGTAAGAAATTATTTGTTTGTAAATTTATTTATTATTAATTGATCAATTATTATTAATTATTATTTAATTAATGAAAATTTTAATTATAGTTTTGTAATAGTTTTAATAGTTTTGTAGATTTATAAAAATGAAATTACCAGAAATTTATAAATAAATAAATTTATGCGTTAAAAAAATAAATTTATTGATTGTCAATAACTAATAAATTAATTAAATTTATAAATTATTAGCAACAACAAATTTAAAGTTTTTATTTTTTTAAATTTTATTATTAGGCAATAAAATATTTAATTAATTTTTTTAAATATATGGTTTTTTTTTTGTTCTGATTTGTCGAAATTTTAGTTATTTAAAATAACTTAAAGACTAATTATATTGATGCTAGTTTTATAATCCAAATTAATATGATTAATAATTTGAAAGTGGTAATACTTAGATATTCAATTTTATAATCTCGATTAACTGTCCTATATACAATGTAAAAATATTATAAGAAGTATAATCTGGATTATATCACATACAATCCATTTTTCTCCGTGTAAGATTTAAAATTAAACTTTTACATTAATTAAATTATTCAAAAAGTAATTCTTTTATTATTTACATAAAATCTGTTAATGTCTGTTTCGTTTCTCCAGTTCATCAATAAATTACATTTGGTGTTTCAATCCTGAAAATGACTTTTGAAATTTCAGGGCTTTCTTCCAATTTAGTAAACTTTTCCAGTCAGCGACGGATGCAAGTGCGAACACTGAAATTTGGACTTTGTCGATCTTGGGAGGAAATGAGACCAACTTTTCTTGCACACCGACTTCGTATTATAAGACTTCGTATTAGCTTTGGAACATTTTAGACCATTTGGTAAAATTGGAATTTTCTACCGACCCATGTTTTACCCTCATCTTAAATTTGTAAACTTTTAATTTTTCTCACAAGTTCCTATTAAGTATTTTTAAATTCTTTTTTTTGTAAATTTTAATATTAACATTATTTTTCAATTATTCTAACTGAAGACTTTGAACTTGACGATAAAAGTAAACTCAACTAGATTCCATAATTATTGTAAGTCGTTATACATCTCGTTAAAATCTAAAATAACAATTTTCTTTTTTCATCTAACATTTAAATTTTTTATTTACCAATTTTTTTTTTTTGAAAATTTTCCCGAGATTTAAAAAACACTTTGCGAGTAAATTGTTTTTGAGGATTTTTCTTTTTGTTAAAGAGAAGATGCTTTTAGGATGGGGAAAATGGAATTATTCTTTGAATTCTCTTAATGACATGTGCTGTACATACAATGAAAATGTTATTCACGTATTTTCTGTGGCAAGTCAGTGGCTGAACACGTACGACAAATTGAAATTAAAGGACATGCATTGCACGTCTAATGCAAAACTCAATGGACGCGACGATTTCTGTTGAATTTAGAGGATTTTGCGGCAATTCCACGCGTAGACTTCTGTCTTAATGGGCTTTTAATGGGCTGCAGATGTAGAGAGCAATCGTTAGTATTTGATAAGGAAGAAAGTGGAGTGTACTGATATAATTCCTATCCATTACCGTAACAAGTAAATAAACAATTTTTTTATTAATATCTTAGTTAGTATAGATTTGTAGACCTTTTCTTTATGAAAACGAAGAGAATTGATTTTTTTAAATTGTTTATTAAATACCAATGTAACTTTTGAAGGAAGCAGATTAAAATGCATTATTCCCGTTCTACACTGAAGGGCAGAGTCCCACGACAGCGTGGCAAAACAGAAATAAATGGTAAATAAATGTTCAGACTGATCAAACACATTTAACAAAATTAGTAACAGATTAATATATAACACTGAAGGGCAGAATCTCACGACAGTGTGGCACATTAAATGTAAAAAATATAATAAAGAATAACCAACACTGTAGGGCAGAATCTTACGACAATGTGGCATACAAAATGTTAAAATAAATATAAGAATAACTAACACTGAAGGGCAGAAACTCACAACAGTGTAGCAAATAAAAAGAAATAAAACAATTAAATATAATAATACGAACAAGTAGATGATGAAGAGAAAAGGACACTTAATATTTATTTCAAAGATAAGAACATCCGCAAAGGTTGAAGGGTAGTCCCAAACTGAGAGTCCTACTCGTCAGGTCAGTGACCCGTTAGAAAAATAGAGTGGGGCAGCTACCCCCTATTGTGAATCCAAAGTAATTGAAAAATAAGGTTGACTTCAATAACCGAACCTTACACTTTTTTGAGAATTAAATACTTCCCGAGTTCTTAAAATAATTATTGGAATATTGTGACTGTAGATAATTTGGTGTTCTGTTTTACCGGCAGCGGATAACTGAAATCTGTAATTTAATGATTCACTTGGGACTCACTAGATAATAGAAGGCGCTGATGACGCCTAGTTAACAGTTTTGTCATTTAATAAAATCTCGTTTTGATTGAACTTCCAGGCAACAAATTATAAAAAAGTTCGCGGTTTTTCCAAAAATGAATTAATGGAAATAGCATTTTTGAAATGCATTTTTGCATAAAAAATAACAAGGCTAAAGGCCTGTCTGCCTAATTGAATTTTATTAAATTCCTTCCTTCGCTTATGTAAATTCGTAGAATAAATAAATACACAATGTGTATAAATCGCGTGCTACGTTGTGAAACATATGTTTAGAGAGCTGATATCAAGTTTATATCAACGACCTTATTACAAACTACACCCTTTTCCTTAGTCATTATATGTTTTCCTGAAATACGAAGCTAACTCCAGGAAGCACCATAAAAGATAAAATCAATTGACCTCTTCTTTTTCAGTATCTCATGTTTAGTCTTAATATTGACGTTACCAAATATGGTCATCTGTGTTTTCCACTGGGTCCTACTTGCTAGGACTTAAAAATTTAATCAATAAATGCGTCTTGACCCGAAAAGTAATAAAATTGGATGGTGTGAGGTATAGTATAAAAGGAGGCACCCTTGCCGAATTAGTCAGTCCACTAGTCACCTTCAAATCAGAAACCTGCGTTCTTTGTCAGTCCAGAAACCGCGACCAAACAAGTTGTGCGACGACTTAACAAGTTGTGTATTGTCGTCGAGTTTATTATACGACTTCAGTTCCAAAAATCTCTTCAAGTACCAAGTGCATTCTTCAAGTCTCAATCAAGTTCATTCAAGGAGAATTCATTCAAGGAGAATTCATTCCAGGAGAATTCATTCCAGGAGAATTCATTCCAGGAGAATTCATTCCAGGAGATAATTTCTAATGCGAGGCACATTTCTATTTTACTAAGGACTGCATTATTTCGACTTCAACGTCAAATCAATAATTCGACACCTGGACTCTCCGGACCTTGCATTTTGGCTGGCCCGAAAACAATTCAAGGGAAATCTACTGCATATTCTGTTCCCGCTAGACAACGTCATTTCTTCGACCCCACACTGAAGGAGATATTGGGTCTACGAGGCTAAGAATAATATTAAAAGGTAAGTTGCTAATACTTTTAAATTTGGTCCCCATTTAAATTCTCGATTGACCCCACAAGGTTCTAATTTTGTTTCAGTATCCCTGAAGACATCTGGATCTACAACTCTCTGATTCTAATTGTAAAGGATTGAAATAAAAACTCTAATAATATAACTTCAGTTAAACAGTTAATCTTTCTTAAAGCCTGTCCCTTAATATCAGAGTCTCGGAGCCATCCGCTCTGTGAATAAATCAGGTTTGAATCACCGATGCCGGACAAAAATAATAAATATTATAAACAAACATGGTACATGGTTCTTACATTTATTTCTTTGCTTTATTTGCTGATATAGTCTTGGATGACTTAGAAACTTCTTGTAATTCTAAACTTTCTTTTAAGTTATTATTTTCCTATAGATATGTTGATGATATAATTACCTGCATACCAAAAGATAAAATCAATGAAATAGTTGACGTTTTTAATGATTATGATGACAGGCTAGAGTTCACTTTTAAGATACAAAAAAAAGTCCATTAATTTTCTTGATATCCTCAGTAATAAGATTAATGTCATCTTGCCACATTCAGCCACAAAAAAATTAGCTGTCTTTCTATTAGGAATATTTCTTATTAAAATTTATTATGTGAACCTTTTTTCATATTGTAAAAGAATGTATAATTTTCATTAGCCAATCTGATGTATTCGTGGTATGTATTTTGGAGAAGAACGAAAATTTACTGCGGCCTGGGTAAACACACATACACGAGCCAGATGTGACATTTCAATCTGATTCAGCGGAGTGTAACGATCCAATGGTTGACAGTTGGCACGTTCTCTGTTCATGTGTCTTTCGAAAACCCCTAATTCCAATTTCTCTGCCCAAACTATATACATCTCTCGGCTATTATATCACTTATAGCCTTGCTCATAGCCATAACATTCTAATGAGCTAATTAGTAATTAATCAAAATTAAAAAATACTTCCTCCAAGATTTACAATTCAATAAAATATATTAAATAATACCACAAGCACTCCGTAAATCTTGATCATTTATAATGTAAACTTTTCTTTTTATTAAAAAAATTATGACGAATATTAAAGTATAATTTAAAATTAATTTTGTAGGGAAAAGAAGAGAACATTTTTGCAAAATTTAAGTAAGAGAGTACGGAATACTAGATAGAGTAAAATATCGTAAAATATCGCAAATGCAAACATGAGAACAGTAGTATTTCTGGAAAAATTAAATTTTGAATAGAAAATAAAATTTCAAATTGAAAATATCCAATCGGAATGGAATATTTGAAAATATAATATAAATTCTATATAGACAAAGTGGAAAATGGAGAATGCGGAAAAGGAATACAAATGACGAATATCATCTTCTATGAGGGAACGAAATTTATTGTACACTGTGATTGAAGAACAGAAAGTAGGTTACTGCGAATTATTTAAGTTGCTATCTGTTCTTCCATAAAAGATAGAAAGGTCAATATCTGAAGGAAGAAGCTTCGATTTAACGGTAATAAGTATCTTTTCCGTTGAATTGTAAAAGTTTAAATAGCACTAGTAGATAGTCGCTTGATAAAATATTCAAAGAAAAAATCTTTTTTTTTTATAAAAATATAACCTATTATTTAGACATAAACTGGTAAATATCTATCCGCTAAATAGTTTTGATAACTTCCAATATTGTTCATGACAATATTCTTTATTTTATTCTTTCATTGCAAATCATGCCAAAATGTTCAGTATCGAACCGCACAGATTAATTATTACTGTATTTTAAAGATTTTTGTCAATTGTTGTTTATTTATTTATTAATAAACGTGACCAAGCCCTTTTGTACATTTGTACTCTTACAATCTAAAGTTGAATATACAACCTATACATATTTGTTTTAACAATAAAGCTAGGCGGCTGGTAAGTAATTACTAAAATTAATAACTTATTTTGAATTCAAATAGCCATAAGTTTTCTTGTATGCAAGATATTAAGTTCCGGTTGGTACCAAAATGAAGCTTAACTCTTTCCCTAACTTTTATCTCATTACAAGTATAAGCTAGGATAAAAATTTAAGAACGTTTTTTATGATTTTAGGAATTTGATATTTTCAACATGTAAACTAATTTTATATTCATTTGGCCATAAGTTTTCTTGTATGCAAAATATCAAGTTCTGGTTTCTAACAAAATGAAGCTTGACTCTCTCCCTAACTTTTATCTCCTTACGAGTGTAGGCTGGGATAAATATTTGAGAACTTTTTTTACAATTTTAGGAATTTGATGTTTTCATCATGTAAACTTGTTTTAAATTAAAATGGCCATAAGTTTTCTTGTATGCAAGATATAAAGTTCCGGTTGGTACCAAAATAAAGCTTGACTCTTTCCCTAACTTTTATCTCATTACAAGTATAAGCTAGGATAAATATTTGAGAACTTTTTCACGATTTTAGGAATTTGATGTTTTCATCATGTAAACTTGTTTTGAATTCAAATGGCCATAAGTTTTCTTGTATGCAAGATATTAATTTCCGTTTGGTACCAAAATAAAGCTTGACTCTTTCCCTAACTTTTATCTCATTACGAGTATAGGCTGGGATAAATATTTGAGAACTTTTTTACGATTTTAAGAATTTGATGTTTTCATCATGTAAACTTGTTTTAAATTAAAATGGCCATAAGTTTTCTTGTATGCAAGATATCAAGTTCCGGTTGGTACCAAAATAAAGCTTGACTCTTTCCCTAACTTTTATCTCATTACGAGTATAGGCTGGGATAAATATTTGAGAACTTTTTTACGATTTTAGGAATTTGATGTTTTCATCATGTAAACTTGTTTTAAATTAAAATGGCCATAAGTTTTCTTGTATGCAAGATATCAAGTTCCGGTTGGTACCAAAATAAAGCTTGACTCTTTCCCTAACTTTTATCTCATTACAAGTATAGGCTAGGATAAAAATTTAAAAACGTTTTTTATGATTTTAGGAATTTGATATTTTTAACATGTGAACTAATTTTATATTCATTTGGCCATAAGTTTTCTTGTATGCAAAGTATTAAGTTCCGGTTTCTAACAAAATGAAGCTTGACTCTTTCTCTAACTTTTATCTTATTACCAGTATAGGCCAGGATAAATATTTAAGAACGTTTTTTATGATTTAAGGAATTTGATAAATTTGATAAATAAAATGTTTATTTGCCAAAACTTTGCAAATAATTTCTTATCTATATTCCTGGATACTATGGTAATAAAAAATATTTTTTTTTCAAAAAATTATTGTTCTTTTTATATTTTTTTCATGTACCTAAAGATAAAATAATTTTTTTCTTCGTGCAAACACGTATATGAACTGAGAAATATTCATTCGTACGTCAAACATGGAGTTTCAAAGAAAAATTTTGTTATTTTTAATTTTGGCAATTTTTTCTCCTAAACAAAATGCAGTAAGTAAAAATAATATTAATAACAATTCTTAAAATATTATATTTAAACTAATTCATGTCATGTAAATTTCAACATTCTTTTAAAATTGTACTGCCTTCCTTTTTTTAAAAAAAAATATTCAATTTCAATACAAAATTAGTCCAAAAATTTATTATTTTAAGCCCAGAGTCTTTTTTAGGCTACAGGAATAATTATTTTACTTTAAAGTGTAATAAAATTAAATATAATTATTTTAATTCAAATATTAATAACTTTTGAAAAGTTTTCTTTTTAAATTGTTAAAAAGTTTTTTTAAAAATTATTTTAATTTAAATCCAATATTGAATGTAAAATATTAAATATTAACATTCTGAGAATAATAGTGAAAAAATTATTTTTCGCAGTATATTAAACAAAATTAAATTTTTTTAAAATAAACATTTGCTCGAAATAACGAAATTATAATAAAATATGAAAAATAAGTAATAGAAATCGTTGCACAGATTGCAATAATTTATTTTTTAATCTTAAAAATAAATAAATATGTATATTTTACTTATAAAGTAAAAGATAAATTTTATATTAGAAATTTAAAAAAATAATCTTAAGTTTTTTTTTCCATGTAGAAATAAACTTATTTTATAGTTCACCTTTATATATGCTATACACGTGTATCAATGAAAAAAATTTATTTGTAAAATCGTTGAAAAAAATTTATTAAAAAAATTTTTTTTTCACATATTTTTTATTCGAAACGTTTTTCAATAATTTTTTTCTTTTAAATTTTTAAAAACTCTCTGGTTATCAAAATATTAAAAGTTTATTAGTTAATGATAAGCTGTGAAATTGAATAAAACATTATTTAAAAAAAATCAGTTAAAAATTTATTTTCTGCTCTTTTGAATATTAAATCGAAGATCGTGAAAACAATTTTATTTTCCTTTGAACAATTTTTTTTCTATCATAAATTTTATTGAGGAAAATAATAATTTTTTAAATCGCATTCAAAAATAATATTTTCTTGTTTTCTATACGGGAGTATACCACAAATATTTTATTATTTTTCTGGAAAAATTTTATAAATTTGTAAATTAATAACAATTTTTTTATAACAATTAACAATATAAACAACAGAATGTTTTTCTTAAATTTACAATATAGCAAAATATAAAGTAAATGTTAATATAATTTAGCAAAAATGTCTACTCAGGGCCTTTTGGGGTCACTGATTATGACTCCGACGTCAGTTTTTAAAAATACAAAATGGCGGATCCAATATGGCGGACGAAAATTTAAAACTTCGAGCAAAGCTCATGAAAATTGCTATTCAGAGGTTTTCAAGGTCACTGATTACGAATCTGATGTCAGTTTTTGAAAATAAAAAATGGCGAATTCAATATGGCGGACAAAAATGAGAACTTGTTGGATTTTAGAGACAAAAATTATTTTTTGTTTGTTTTACTATTAGCATCAGTTATTTGTTCGATATTTTGTATTTTATAAAATAGATCTCGGATTCGTAATTATTCTGATTTTTTAATTTTTGTTTATTTCTAGTTATTTGTTTATAACAAAGTATGAAATAAAGTTAAATAAAGTTTTTAACTTTTAAACAATTTTTAGGTACATTAGAAATCATATTTTAGTATTCCTGAAGTAAAAAATTTTATTAAAAAATTTTTTCTTTTTTAATTAAAAAAATTTTTTTTTTTAATTTTCAAAAAAATGATTAAACATTCAATAATTTTAAAAAATTATCATTTCCAAGACACAGTTTCTAGTTTAGTTCATTTAAATAGAAAAAATTTCAAGTTTAAAAAAAATCGAAATTTCAATTTTTTAAAAATAAAATTTAACAAAAAACATAATTAATTTGTTTAAACAATTGTTGAATATTTACAAAATATTCTTTATTTTTGTATTTAATTATATTTAATCATATCCTGAGTAAAAATGTTCAAAAATGTAGAAAAATATATAATTTTGTTGATTAATGGTTAAAAAAAATTATAATTAACAATAAAAAATTGTTTAAACAATTTAAAAATTTATGAAATTAATTTCTAGACTGATTTATGACACATAAAGTACGTTCGGCTGCCACTGTGCGCCATATTGGATCCGCCATTTTGAATTTTGGAAAGAGGACTTCATATTCGTAATGAGCTGGCCCAAAAACCATTAAGCATTTTTTATTTTTAAATTAGTGATGTAATGTAATGTGTAATACAAAGGGTTTAAGAGAAATTAAAAAAAAAAAAAAAAAAAAAAAAAAAAAAAAAAAAAAAAAAAAAAAATTTAGACTTGTTTTTTAAAATGTATATTTTATAGGCAGAACAAAGAAGGGCGAGCAGTGCACCCTTTGATGAGAATATCTGTTCTTTATACGACAATACAAAGTTAATTGACGATTTGCTCTTCACACAAAACTCAAAGCCTTTGGTAATAATTATTGCTGATAACATGATTCATGGCATTCAAAGAGCTAAGGATTTGTCACTGGATAGAAGAATATTTAATAACAGAGAAAATAGAGATAACTCTCAGTTTTATGAAAAAATGATGGAAAAAATTTATCTCTATGAATCAAGAGAAATTTCCTACTTTGTCTATCCTGTAAACATGAGAAATAATTTATTGACAACATACTGTCAACGAAAGCTTATAAACGATAGTTTTAGTGTAATGTTTCATTTTCTTAATTCAATGAATGAATTTCCTTTTGTTGAGGAAATTTTCATTCCACTAAAACCACACTCAATGTGCACGAAACATTGTACTTTTATCGAATATGTAGAAGAAAAAATGCAGATTGGTGAAAATTTCTTGGAATTATTCGAATTAAGGAAAAGATTGTTCAGCGAGGAGGGAAGAAGGCATTTTTTTATCAGAAAAATTGAAAAAATCGATTTATCATTGTTTTATGAAAATTCATTGTCTCAAAATGAAAGTACGATGATTTTTTTTAATTCGTTATTAGTGGAAATTCAAAATTCTTCTTTCAACAGTTTAAAAGAAAATGGAGAAAATAGTAAAAGTCTTGAATGCTTTCAAGCGAGATGTTTACATCAAAAGAATGATTTCTTTCAACATTCACCTTCTGATATGAAACATTTACGAAATATTTTAATTTTGATTCAACATTTAAATTTGCTGAACAGTACGATATTTTCGTTGGATAGCAGTGATGCTTCATTCGAAAATTTTTGCAACATGATTCATTATTCGGATGTGATTAAATTATTTTGCTTCATAAAGGATTTATCTGATGCTACATACCAGAATGTAGAAATGTGGATAAGTAATTTAAAATTATTTGCAGCGAATTCATTGATTGGCAAACTATCATGGTTCAACAGATTGTTAGCATTGTATAAAAATCAATATTATTTGGATGAAAAGTTCATTGAAACAGAAAAGAAAAAACTTTCTACACAAACAATTAATTTTGAAAAAAGTTATGGAGATTGGTTTCAGTTTACCTTAGTATCTGTTAGATCTCTAATGGTGAGTAAAAAAATTAATTATTAATTATTAACTGTATTAACCTCCGTATCCATTCATTCTGTCCGCGGTTTTTTTTTTTTTTTTTTTTTTTTTTTTTTTTTTTTTTTTTTTTTTTTTAATGGATATTGTTTGACAAATCGAAAATATGCAGGTATTTTTTTATGATTTACAATAAAATAATATTAGAAATTAGAAAATTAAAAAAAAAATTATGACTAACAAATAAAAAATATACCCATTTTGTTTGTTATATGCTTTTTCTATAACAAATTTCGTTTGACTGATCTAAATTATTATGCAAATTATTCTCCATTTTATTTATAAAAAATACTAGAAAATTGTTAATTGTTAAAAAAATTTTTTATTAATTGAAAATGAAACTGAAAATTTTTGAATTTTTAGAAAATAAAGGAAAGTCCTGTGAAATTTTTATTATTTATGAAAATATTTAAATGTTTGCGTACAATTTTATTAAAATTGTTTTCAAATAATTGAATTCTTTTCAGTAATTTTATTAAAATTTAAATAAAATTACACGAAAGAATTTAATTATATTTTCAAAAATTTCCATAAAATTGAATTTTAACAAGAATTAAAAATTTTCTTAAAAATAATTCAATTATTCTCAAAATATTTTTAAAAAATTCTATATAAAAATTAAATTACTTTCAATGCAATTTTTACATATATTCGTTAAAAAAATTGAAAGAATTCAATTATTTTTAAAAAATAATAAAATTCTTGTGATGAATTAAATTATTTTAACTTAATTTTAATATAATTCTATAAAAAAATTCAATTATTTTCGAAACAACTTATTAATTTAATTTCTCGAAAAAATGTCATTATTTTCAAATATTTCTATAAAATTCTTCATAAAAATTTAATTATTTCTCAAAATTTTAATAAATTCTTCGAAACATTTCAATTATTTTTATAAATAGTAAAATTTTTCGCAACAATTCAATTATTTTTATAAATAGTAAAATCCTTTGCAGAAATTCAATTCTTTTTCAAAAGAATTTAAATAGAATTCCTCGAAAGAATTTAAATTTAAATTTTTAAATTTTTTTTTTTTTTTCAAATATTAACATACAATTGATGTATTTTCTAAAATTTTAATAAATTCTTCGGAACAATACAATTATTTTTATAATTAGTAAAATTCTTCGCAAGAATTCAATTATTTTCAAATACAATTTTAATAAAATTCTTCTTCATAAAATTCAATTGCTTTTAAAATTTTCAATTAAAATTATTAAAAGAAAAAAATTCCATTAGTTTAAAAGAAATTCAAAGAAATTCTTCAAAAGAATTTAATCAGAATTTTTAAAAATTTCTATAAAATTCTTTGCGAGAATTCAGTTATTTTTCTAAATAATAAAATTCTTTGAAGGAATTCTATTATTAACAAATTTTTTGATAAAATTCTTTGCAACAATTCAATTATTTAAGAAATTTTAATAAAATTCTTTCCAAGAATTCAATTCTTTTCAAAAATAAAATTTTTCACAGGAATTCATTTATTTAAAAAGAAAATAATATTCTTTGTCAGATTTCAATTATTTTTAATTTTTTAATGAAATTTCAAGATGAAATTTAATTATTTTCAAAAAGTTTTAAAATAATTCTGAGAAATTCAATTAATTAAAAAAATTTTGAAAAAAATTCTTCCCAAGAATTCAATTTGTTTCCAAAATAAAATTTTTCACATGAATTCAATTATTAAAAAAAAAATTTAATAATATTCTTCGTCAGATTTCAATTATTTCCAATTGTTTAATGAAATTTCTCAACGGAATTTAATTATTTTCAAAAATTATTTTAAAAATCTGAGAAATTCAATTGTTTTAAAAAATTTTGAACAAAATTCTTGCCAAGAATTCAATTCTTTTCAAAAATAAACATTTTCAAAGGAATTCAATTATTTAAAAGTTTTTTTTCAATTCTTCGTCAGATTTCAATTATTTTCAATTTTTTAATGAAATTTCTCAACGGAATTTAATTATTTTCAAAAATTATTTTAAAAATCTGAGAAATTCAATTGTTTTAAAAAATTTTGAACAAAATTCTTCCCAAGAATTCAATTCTTTTCAAAAATAAACATTTTCAAAGGAATTCAATTATTTAAAAGTTTTTTTTTCAATTCTTCGTCAGATTTCAATTATTTTCAATTTTTTAATGAAATTTCTCAATGAAATTTCATTATTTTCAAAAAGTTTTAAAAAAAATTCTAAGAAATTCAATTATTTAAAAAAATTTTGAATAACATTCTTCACAAGAAATGAATTATTTTTATAAATAATAATATTTTTCTCCGGAATTCAATTATTTTCACAAATAAAATTCTTTAAAAAATTTTTTTAACAAAATTCTTACCAATAATTCAATTTATTTCATAAATAAAATTTTTCACATAAATTCAATTATTTAAAAAAAAAAAAATTAATAATATTCTTCGTCAGTTTTCAATTATTTTTAATTTTTTAATGAAATTTCTCAATTGAATTTAATTATTTTTAAAAAGTTTTAACAAATTTTGAGAAATTCAATTATTTAATAAATTTTAATACCATTCTTCCTAAGAATTCAATTCTTCTGAAAAATAAAATTTTTCACAGGAATTCAATTATTTAAAAAAAATAATATTCTTCATCAGATTTCAATTATTTAAAAAAAAATGTTATTCTTCGTCAGATTTCAATTCTTTTCAATTTTTGAATGAAATTTTACGCGATGAAATTTAATTATTTTCAAATAGTTTTAAAAAAATTCTGAGAAATTCAATTATTTAGGAAATTTTAATAAAATTCTTCCCAAGAATTCAATTCATTTAAAAAATAAATTTTTTTACATAAATTTAATTATTTAAAAAAAATTAATAATATTCTTCGTCAGATTTCAATTATTTTCAATTTTTTAATAAAGTTTCTCAATGAAATTTAATTATTTTAGAAAAGTTTTTAAAAAATTCTGAGAAATTCAATTATTTAAAAATATTTTGAAGAAAATTCTTCCCAAGAATTAAATTTTTTTCCAAAATAAAATTTTTAACATGAATTCAATTATTTAAAAAAAAAAAAATTTAATAATATTCTTCGTCAGATTTCAATAATTTCCAATTGTTTAATGAAATTTCTCAACGGAATTTAATTATTTTCAAAAAGTTTTAAAAAAATTCTGATAAATTCAATTATTTAGGAAATTTTAATAAAATTCTTCCCAAGAATTCAATTCATTTAAAAAATAAATTTTTTTACATAAATTTAATTATTTAAAAAAAATTTAATAATATTCTTCGTCAGATTTCAATTATTTTCAATTTTTAAATAAAGTTTCACAATGAAATTTAATTATTTTCAAAATTTCTGAGAAATTAAATTATTTAAAAAAAATTTTGAATAAAATTCTTCCCAAGAATTCAATTCATTTCAAAAATAAAATTTTTTTTCAAAGGAATTCAATTATTTAAAAGTTTTTTTTTAATTCTTCGTCAGATTTCAATTATTTTTAACTTTTTAATGAAACTTCTCAATGAAATTTAATTATTTTCAAAAAATTTTTTTAAATTCTGAGAAATTCAATTATTTAAAAAAATTTTGAATAAAATTCTTCACAAGAAATAAATTATTTTCATATATAATAATATTTTTCTCCGGAATTCAATTATTTTTACAAATAAAATTCTTTAAAAAATTTTTTTAATAAAATTCGCTGCAAGAATTCAATTATTTTCATGAATAACAAAACTAATCGCAAAATTTCAATTATTTTTTACATAATTTTAAATAAAATTATAGAAAATTGCATTTATTCTTAATATTTTTTTTTCAAATTCACCGAAAGAATTGAATTATTTTTAAAAATTTTCGATAAAATTCTTCATAAAAATTTAATTTTAAAAAATATTTAATTATTTAAATAATTGAAAGAATTGAAAAATTTTCTACTAAAAGATGATTTAAAAAATGAATTTTACTTAAAATTTTAAATTATAATTGAATATTAAAAGCATTATAGCGTTAATTTTTTTTTAAATAATTGAATTTTGAAGAGGGTTCAAATTAAAATCTTTGAAAATTTGAAAATTGTTACTGTAACTTCATCAAAATTTTCATAAATTTAATTCAATTATTAATAATTGAAAGTAGAAACATTTTTGAAAATAATTGAAATTATAGGAAAAGAATTTTTTTTTTTTTTGACATTTATGAAAATAATTGAACTTTGTACAAGAATTTTGTTATTTATAAAGATAATTGGAATTTTTTTTTTAAATTTTGAACATAGTTGAATTTTATCAGAAGAATTTTATTTTTTATTAAATTAATTAAATAATTGAATTTCTGCAAATATTTCTAATTTCTTCAAAATTGAATTTTTTTTCGTGTTTTCAACAAAAATTTAAATTAGAAAATTTTAAAATTCTATTATTTTTTTAAATTTCTAATTCTATTTAAAAAAAGGCAGTTAGCTAGTTGCTAGTTGGTTATTTAAAAGGTAATAAGCATAATATAGTTATAAATTAATTTATAAATTAATAAAAATAATTTTTTATAGGAAACAGAATATTCCGAGACGAATCATGAAACATTTGAAAATATCACTGTGTTTTACGATTATTGGGAGACAATTGATGAATTGATTTTTGATGTGGAAATCGAGAAATTAGTAATAATCTTAACTGATGATGTTGCAAAAGGAATTCAAGTTCTCGAGAAAATGACAAACAATAAGAGGGTAAAACCGAAAAAAAATCGAAATGATCTTCATTATACGGAACAATTCCTGTACGATATAATAGAGAAGAATTTTCATTTGTTTCAATCCAGTGATACTTATTACTACGTCTACCCCACTCAACTGCAAAACGATATGTTTATGTTTTACCTTCATTTTAGGATATTTAAAGATTATTCCAAAACCACATTCCATGTAGTAAAATTTGAAAAAAGTTTCTCCCCTTCAGGAGATAATCAGTTCAGTTTTACTGACATTGTCATTCCAGCGACACCAAATCCAAGTTGTATTCAACTTTCAGATTATTCCACGAATATTCCAAAAATTTTCCTCAATTATTATTTACTGTACAAAATAATTTATTTCTACAGTTCATATACTTTCAGAAAATATGCTGCTAATTATAATGATTTGTCATTACTATTAGCACACTACGATGTATGTGACAGAAATACTGGAAGTATGAATAACATTTTTTATTCCATACCAAAACAAAGATCTCTTGATGTTCATGATTATATAATTAATCTTATATTAAAATTCGACACTGATAATAATTTAGACACAAAAAATGATGTTTTCCTCAATGTTACCAATCTTGATACCATTCTCAACTTCCAAAGAACAATAAAAACTGCCCACAAAAACATAAAATCAAACAATGACACTGATTTAAAAGCTCTTTGCAATTTGAAACAAAATTTTAAACTATTAAAATTATTTTGTTTCTTAAAAAATAATTACCATGAACACATTGAAGATTCTAATGCAATGGGATTGCAAATGATGTTATTCATTGATAATTTGAAAAATTTCTTTACCACATTTCTTGAAAATACAAATGATTGGTTAAAAAAATTGCTAACAATTTATTACAATGTTTATGTATGGGAAAAAGCCAAAATTTTTATTGAATTACAAGGTGTTTATAATGAAATACCATATGTTTCGAGAAAAAATGATGATTTGTTGAAAAAAATGATTTTTATAGTTGATGAAAAAGTAATGTCTTTGAAAGCAAATTTATGTCCATGTACATGTTCATTGTTGAGTGAAGAAAATTATAAATTTCAAATTGAAGCTGACGTAATAAATTTCAATGAATACTTTAAGAAAACATTATGTCCTGGTGATGTTAAAGTTTATGAATTTTTTGCTCTTAATAAAATTATATTTGATAAAAATACAAATGCTGTTGGTAAAGAATTGGAAATCATTATAATTGCACCAATTTGGGAAGTTAGTGGCAAAATAAAACTAGATTTCAGTGGTGAGAAATATAAGAGGGTAAGTTTTTCTATAGTTTAAAATTTTAACATTTTTTCATCATTATTGCTCTAGGTCAATAAAGTACCCATTATTACCCTAGGATAATAAAGTACCGATTATTACTCTAGAGCAATAAAGTATCTATTATTACCCTAGGGCAATAAAGTACCCATTATTTTCCCAGGACAATAAAGTATCTATTATTACCCTAGGACAATAAAGTATCTATTATTACCCTAGGACAATAAAGCACCCTTTATTACCCTAGGGCAATAATGGTCAATAAAGTACAGGGTTGCCACAAAAATTTTTATTTTATTTTCCCCTGAATTTTCCCTGACTTTCAGACAAAATTTTGACGTTTTCCCTGACCCTGAAGAATATTCTGATTCACTCCAAAAATTACTAGTTACTCAACAAAAATTTCTATTACATTTATTTACGAATTTCTTTAACTGTAAAATTATTCAAAAAAAAAATAACTTTTTTTTAAAATAAATATTTAATCATTAGATACTATTTTTCTATAGAAATTAAGATTTTCAAATTCAAACCTTCTGTAACTATAAATTCAAAATTTTCAAAGATTTTAATTTAAACCTTCTTCAAAATTCAATTATTTCTAAAAATTTACGCTATAATGGTTTTAATATTCAATTAAAATTAAAAATTTTAAGTGAAATCTATTTTTTAATCATTTTTTAGTAGAAAATTTTTCAATTATTTCAATTATTTAAATAATTGAATATTTCTTAAAATTAAATTTTTATGAAGAATTTTATCAAAAATTTTTTTAAATAATTGAATTCTTTCGATGAATTTGAAAAAAAAATATTAAGAATAAATGTAATTTTCTATCATTTTATTTAAAATTATATAAAAAATAATTGAAATTTTGCGATTAGTTTTGTTATTCATGAAAATAATTGAATTCTTGCAACGAATTTTATTAACAAAATTTTTTAAAGAATTTTATTTGTGAAAATAATTGAATTCCGGAGAAAAATATTATTATTTATGAAAATAATTTATTTCTTGTGAAGAATTTTATTCAAAATTTTTTTAAATAATTGAATTTCTCAGAATTTAAAAAAATTTTTTTAAAATAATTAAATTCTATCGTGAAATTTCCTTAAAAAAAAATTGAAAATAATTGAAATCTGACGAAGAATATTATTTTTTTTAAATAATTGAATTCATGTGAAAAATTTTATTTTGGAAAAAAATTGAATTCTTGGGAAGAATTTTTTTCAAAATTTTTTTAAATAATTAAATTTCTCAGAATTTTTTAAAAACTTTTCGAAAATAATTAAATTTCATTGAGAAACTTTATTAAAAAATTGAAAATAATTGAAATCTGACGAAGAATGTTATTAAATTTTTTTTTAAATAATTGAATTTATGTAAAAAAATTTATTTTTTAAATGAATTGAATTTTTGGGAAGAATTTTATTAAAATTTCCTAAATAATTGAATTTCTCAGAATTTTTTTTAAAACTTTTTGAAAATAATTAAATTTCATCATAAAATTTCATTCAAAAATTGAAAATAATTGAAATCAGACGAAGAATAACATTTTTTTTTAATAATTAAAATCTGACGAAGAATACTTTTTTTTAATAATTGAATTCCTGTGAAAAAATTTATTTTTGAAATGAATTGAATTCTTGGGAAGAATTTTATTAAAATTTATTAAATAATTGAATTTCTCAAAATTTGTTAAAACTTTTTGAAAATAATTAAATTCAATTGAGAAATTTCATTAAAAAATTAAAAATAATTGAAATCTGACGAAGAATATTATTTTCTTTTTAAATAATTGAATTCCTGTGAAAAAAAATTTTATTTTTGAAATGAATTGAATTCTTGGGAAGAATTTTATTCAAAATTTTTTTTAAATAATTGAATTTCTCAGAAATTTTGAAAATAATTGAATTTCTCAGAAATTTTGAAAATAATTAAATTCCGTTGAGAAATTTCATTAAACAATTGGAAATAATTGAAATCTGACGAAGAATATTATTAAATTTTTTTTAAATACAATTCAATTCATGTGACAAATTTTATTTTGGAAAAAAATTGAATTCTTGGAAAGAATGTTATTAAAATTTATTAAATAATTAAATTTCTCAAAATTTGTTAAAACTTTTTAAAAATAATTAAATTCAATTGAGAAATTTCATTAAAATATTAAAAATAATTGAAAACTGACGAAGAATATTATTAAATTTTTCTTTTTTAAATAATTGAATTTATGTGAAAAATTTTATTTTTGAAATGAATTGAATTCTTGGGAAGAATTTTATTAAAATTTCCTAAATAATTGAATTTCTCAGAATTTTTTTAAAACTCTTTGAAAATAATTAAATTTCATCGTAAAATTTCATTAAAAAATTGAAAATAATTGTAAACTGACGAAGAATATTATTTTTTTTTAAATAATTGAAATCTGACGAAGAATATTATTTTTTTTAAATAATTGAATTCCTGTGAAAAATTTTATTTTTGAGAAGAATCGATTTCTTGGGAAGAATTTTTTTCGATTTTTCTTTAAATAATTGAATTCACATTAAAAAAATGTATTATTTCCTGAAAATAATTGAATTCCTAAGAAGAATTGTATTGAAAATAATTAAATTTTTAAGAAAAATTTTATTAAAATTGCAATTTTATTAACTGAATTTTGTAAAGAATTTTGTCAAAAAATTTTTTTTGAATAATATAATTTTTAAGACAATTTTATTTTAATTTCTCAAAATAATTGAATTTCTCAGATCTATTATTTCAATTCTCTGAATATATTTGAATTCTTTCGAGAAACTTTATTAAAAAATGAAAAATAATTAAATTGGTGCGAAGAAAATGAAAAATTGATAAATAATTGAATTGCTGTGAAATTTTTATTAAAATTTTATTTAAAGTAATTAAATTCTATTGGAAAATTTTATTGAAATAAGAATTATTAATTAAAGAATTATTTTTCTAAATAATTTCAGAGAAACTCTAATTTGACTGGAAGACAAGGAGGAACCTTTTTTGGAATGTACGTAACTTTACAATTATCCAATAATGATCATTTAAAAATTGACGTTTCTAGTGGTTATAAGATGAATGGAAAAGGTATAATATTACCATTTAGTAACAATCAGTCATTCAAATTTACGACAAAATTGACAATTAAATCTCTTGACACCAAAAATGATCCAAAAATAGTTTCCTATCATTCCACAAACGCTGTTATGAGATATAAGAAATTAATCCTATCATCAATGTTAAAGTACAACAATTCTGACTATAAATTTTTGTACACAAATCTCAGTAACAACAGTGAAATATTAAATGACTATACTACGATGGATATTATTGATGAACTATATAATTTGGAGGAATTCTATTTACAAGACGATAAAAAATTAGATTCCCTATTTATGTACAAAGTATATAAAAAAGGAATAATCTACAAAATATTAAACATAAAAAAAAATAATGATTCATATTTAAACGATGATCAGTCAATTCAACATTTGCAAACATTTTACACGAGAAAAATAAAGAATTTAGAAGAAGGTTTTTACAAAAAACCCATATTACACATTAACGATTACTTGAAATTTATTTTATCTGACGCAAATAGTATACAAAATCTCGACATTTTGAATAGATTTCAAATAATTGTCAACAATTTCACTCAGGAATTTAGAGAAGAAATTGCTGAAGGTGAAAAAAGACTTATTGACATTGGAAAATATGTGAAGGAAAAAACTGATGAATTAAATCAACATATTGGAAGAATAAAAGCAGAAATTGATACATTGCATGAACAGAAGAAAAATGAAAGTCTTCAATTAAAGGAAAATGAAATTTTATTAGGGGAGAATAAAATTGTCAAACAAATTTGTGGAACTATTAAAATAATCAGTTCGTTTGCTGCACTAATAAATCCTTTTTTTGCCGTTGGTGGCGCATTACTTTTATCAACTGCCACTGTAGTTGAATCTCAATTAGTAAAACCCGTTAATGATGTTGTACACATTAAAATACCAAACACAATCTATGATAAATTAGAAGAAAGTAATATCAACAGACAAGCGCGAAACAAATATTCAAATATTACCCTTCCAGCAGCAATGTCCAAAAATATTAAAGATTATATTAAAAATTACGATGATTTAAGAAAACAACCTGTAGCAGGTATTGAAGGTGTACATAGAGAATTATTTAAAGACTACACCAAAGAAGTTGTGGAACAAATGAAAACCGAAACAGAAGCATGTTCTAATCAAAAAGTACCGGGTAAATGTCAAATAGAAACTATTAAAAAGCATAAAGAAAAATTACACATAATGGGTTCGTACAATCAGCAAAAGCATCTTAACCGTATGAAAAATCTTAATAGAATGCCAGTTGCAGCTGATAATCTTCTGGTATCAGCTGACGTTTTTAACGATATAAGAAAAACAGACGCTTTAGAAGAAGAAATGATAAATCAAGCTAATGAGTCTGATCAAGAATTGGAAAACTTGGAGAAATTTAATAAAGAGGTTGAAGACACATTAAAGCCAAAAATCGAAAATTTGCGCAATATTTTCAACAGCTTCTCCGATGGTTTTGTCAATGCATCGACAACAACTTTTCTTGAATTCGAAAAATGGAGGGTTGACGAAGAATTGTCGAAGTACTTCAAAAGCTTAAAATCATGGGTCAAAGATCTGAAGATAGCAGATGAATTTCAAGAAATCATGGATAATTTAGAAGTAGCTATACAAACGACTATTAAATTTCACATTCTTGTCAAGGAATTTAAGTCAAAAATAGATAATGCAGAATATATGGAAGACCTTGTTGCAGCACCATTTCATGAGATTTTCACCAACGATCCTAATTTAAGAGTGGCTTACACGAAATTAAGTCATTTTTACTATGCAAATCAGATACTTGACGAATACACCAAATGGCTAACTTCCTTCAAGCAGTACACATTTCCCTGCATGAACTATTATCCCGAAATCAAGGAAATCTATTTTCTGGATACTAAATCTCCTGTGATGAAAGCTAACAGCATAATTCAAGCTATGAAATCAGTAAATAAACATTTGAATAAAATAGAGGCTGAAGGATACTCTGCTTTCATAGATTTTCGAGTTGGTAATTTTGGTAATGGTACTAGTCGTCCACCTTTCTATGAGTGGAACAGTAGTCTACATTACTCAACTATAAAAGAGATGCTTGATGGTAAACAAGTGAAATTATTTGCAAATATCTCCCATTTCGATAAATATAATGCAGTGAAATTTCGCGATATCCATCTTTTGATTACTTCAAATAAATATGAGGAGGAATTGAGAAGGGATTTGAGTAATATTTCGTTGACACTGAGACATAATGGAGATAATTATTATAGGTGCGATGATAATATCCATTTAATCCAATCGGGTGTTTTGCAGCTAAATTTTGATACAATATATTCTAAAGCGGATCAATTTATTGATAGCGAGAAAAGTGATTATGTTTTGAGTCCCTTCGCCACGTGGACGGTGCAACTTATGCTTAATGAGAAAAATGAAACATTTAAATCATTATCAAAGTATGCTGATAATGTTAATATGAAATTGATTGGGGATGGTAAGTTCATGCGAATGAATATGAATATATGCGAAGATGATTTGTGGATTTATTACGGAAATCGACGGTTGAACCTAGAAGCATCGCCATAAGAAATATTTTTCCAATGACTACTATTTGTCTATTAATGATTACCAAGACAATTTTATTATTGCTTTCGTAACATTTCCAGTAGCTATTATTTATCGAAGACCCAGCGTCCCAGTGTGCACGTTCTGGAACTGTTCTGTAACAGTTAATGGAAATAAAGAACAGTTACAGAACGGTTCCGGAATTGTTCCGGAACATACACACTGGGGTGTAGGTTAACTGTCTTTGTTAATAGTTTTAAGGATTTCAAGATTTAAACTAAGAAAATTGTATTTGGATCCTCGAACTCTGTTTAATGCAAGGAAAGTAAATAAGCTTACCCTAACAGTATCTGAATAATTCAGGATGTCTTATTGTCTTGGGGACAACCATTCTTCTGGAGAAATTAGGATATTCCTTAAAAATCCCTTGTATGTATGAACAACCTACCGATATCTTAGAAATATCCTAATCTTTGGTTACGCCTTGGACGTCCTTGGTATATCTTAAAATATCTGTTACTGTTAAAATAGATATACATTTTTAAAAACAATATTAATTAAAACTAAAGAAAAGTGTAATAATTCCGCTGATTTATTTGATTTGCCAGAATAAAAATTAATTTAAAAATAAGTCCAACTTGTTTATTCATTTCATCAACCCAAACTTTTTTTCTCTGATATTTCTCCTGATGCACTTTTTGAATCTATAATGAGTATTAAATCTAATGCAGCCATTGTAGTTTTTTTTGGACTTTTCGAAGGCATTTCCATCAGTTGATCATAATCTATTAATACGTAAACTTTCTTCATTTCAATTGTCGAAGTCTGTATGTGATTGGTTCGAGTCATACACTAATTTTAGGTTTCAAAGGGTTATTGATGGAAGTGGCATTGAATCAGAATGGAATGGACTGAAATGTGGTGTTCCTCAGGGTGCTTCACTGTTTTAAGTACTTTTTAATTTATTCATTTCGGAACTTAGAAGTCATTTGAGGCATTGTAAGTATCATAAGTATGCTGATGATTTCAAATTTTATCTTTCAGGTCTACTATTATCTTTGCCAGATCTACTTCGAATGATTCAAACAGATATTACGTTGAACAAGTGATAATGGACTTGTTTTCAATTCAGAAGACTCAGGGAATGGTGATCTCGGCATTGGGACAACTTTCGAATGAAACGTTGTCAGAATTGCCTTCACTTTTATTGGGGAGTAAACCTATTGTATTCTAGGAGACAGTGAGGGATCTTAGGTTGAAAATAAATAGAACCTTGGGGTCGATTCTGTAACTTTCCCACTCCCACATCCCACTCTCACTTCCCACACCCACTGCCTACACCAACCTTCCATTTTCCACTCCCACTTCTCACACTCACTGCCCACCTTCCACTTCCCACTTTCCACTATCACTTCCTACACTCACTGACCACCTTTCACTTCCACTCTCACTTCCAACTCCCACTTCGCACCTTCCACTCTCACTTCCCACCTTTCACCTTCTACTCTCACTTCCCACCTTTCACTTTCCTCTCTCACTTCCCACTTTCTACTTTCCACTCTCACTTCCCACCTTTCACTTTCCACTCTCATTTGTCACACCTACTTCCACTTTTCACACCCATGTCCTACCATTCACTTTCCACACCCATATCCTACCTTCCACTTACCTTTCTCACTTCACACACCCACTTTCCAACTTCCACTTTCCACAACCACTTCCCACTCCCACCTTCCACTCATTTCCAACTCCCACTTCGCACCTTACACTCTCACTTCCCATATTCTACATTCCACTCTCACTTTTCATCTTCCACTTTCCACTCTCTCTTGTTACTCCTACTTCCAACCTTCCACTTTCCACTCCCACTTCTCACACTCACTGCCCACCTTCCACTTCCCACTTTCCACTCTCACTTCCTACACTCACTGACCACCTTTCACTTCCACTCTCACTTCCAACTCCCACTTCCAACTCACACTTCGCACCTTCCACTCTCACTTCCCACTCCAACCTTTCACCTTCCTCTCTCACTTTCCATTCTCACTTTCCACAACCACTTCCCACTTTCTACTTCTACCTACCACTGCCTACTCCTACTTCTCACATTATGTATCTTTTGCACTTACCACTCTTACTTCCCACCTTGCACTCTTAATTGTTAATCATGTGTTTTCATATAAAAGTAGGAGTGGTAGGTGTGAGTGAAAGTGGGAAGTAAAAGTGGAATGTGAGAAGTCAAAGTGGGAGTAGAAAGTGGAATGTGAGAAGTCAAAGTGGGAGTAGAAAGTGGAATGTGAGAAGTGGGAGTGGTATGTGGGAAGTCAAAGTGGAAGTGGAAAGAGGGTGTGGGAGGTGAGAGTGGGAAAATTACAAAATGTGGGAAGTAGGAGTAGGAAGTGAAAGGTTGGAAGCGGAAGGTAGCCAGTAGGAGTAGAAAGTGGGTGTGAAAAGTGGAAGATGGGAAGTAAAAATGGGAAATAGAAGTAAGAATGTGAAGTGGGCGTGGAAAGTTAGTGTAAGGAGTGAGAGTGGGAAGTAGAAGGTGAGAAGTTGAAAGTGTGTGTGAAAGGTAGAAAGAGTGGGAAGTGGAAGGTAGGAGTGATAAGTGGTAGGTAGGAAGTGGGAGTGAAAGGTTAGAGTTTGAAGTGGGTGTGAGAAGTGAGAGTAAAACGTTTTAAGTGAAAGTGGAAAATGGAAGGTGGAAAGTGAGAGTGGAAAGTAGAAAGTGGGAAGTGAGAGAGGAAAGTGAAAGGTGGGATTCGGAAGTCAATGAAAGTGGATTAAAGAATGTAGGAAGTGAGAGTGGAAAGTAGAAGGTGGGAAGTGAGAGTGAAAAGTGGAAGGTGGGAGGTAGGCGTGGGAAGTGAAAGGTGGAAAGTGAGAGTGAAAAGTGGAAGGTGGGAAGTGGGTGTGGGGAGTGAGAGTGGAAAGTGGGAAGTGAGAGTGGAATGGGGAAGGTGGGAAGTGAGAGTGGAAAGTGGAAGGAGGGAAGTAGGTTTGGGGAGTGAGAGGTGAGAGTGGAAAGTGGATTTAGGAAGTGTGAGTGGGAAGTGAGAGTGGGAAGCGGAAGGTGGTAAGTGAAAAATGGTAGTGGAAGGTGGGAAGTGGGCGTGGGGAGTGAGAGTGGGAAGTGAGAGAGGAAGGTGCGAAGTGGGTGTGGGATGTGAGAGTGGAATGTAGAATGTGGGAAGTGAGAGTGGAAGGTGGGTGTGGAAGTGAAAGGTGGTCAGTGAGTGTTGGAAGTGAGAGGGGAAGGCGGGAAGTGGGTGATGTCAGTAATGACTTAAATCAAAAACTTGAAAGATTCTTTTATGGTTCCTCGAATTTACTTATTTACAGCAATCTTATAAGGTCGTGTAGAGGTCACACACGTGACACATGACATAAGTTTTGAAAATTTATCTAGGAATTTATATTTTATACTCAAGTGTCATGGAAATGTTATTGAAAAAATGTTTATTTGTTAGAATTTGTACTGACTCTAAAAATGATTGTACATCATAATTCGTGTATAGTTCAATAATAAAAAATTTATTGCCTTTCTAGATAAATCAAAAAATAATGCAAAAGAAACTATTTACCAAAAAATAAAATAGTTTCTTTTGCATTATTTTTTGCTTTATCTATAAACGAAATAACTTTTTTTATTCACTATCATACGAAAAAATGGAGTTTCAAAGAAAACATATCTTTCTTCTATTAGCTGTGGCAATTTTTTCTCTTGATCAGAATGCGGTAATGTATGGAATTATTTATAATCATGTTTTAAAACTACAGCACCACCTGAAACCACGCTTACTAAATTAATTTGAAAATGTAGATAATTTAATGTAATTAACTGAACTAGGGAGGACGAAATTAGATAACAACTAAATATTATATTTCGAGACATGTTTTTTTAGTAAATGCGTTTTACAGGCGGATGAAAGAAGAACTAGTAGTAGACATTTTGATGATGATATCTGTACTTTCTACGATTACACCAAGGCAATTGATGAGTTGCTCTTCACAGAAACCTCAAAGCCTTTAGTAATAATTATTGCTGATAAAATGATTAAAGGCATTCAAAAAGCTAAGGATCTAACTCAGGATACAAGAATAAATAACAGAGAAAGTAGAGATAATCATCAGAACTCTCAGTTATTTGACAAAATATTGGAGAAAATTCATCTGTATGAATCAAAAGACATTTCCTACTTTGTCTATCCTGTAAACATGAGAAATGATTTATTGACAACATACTGTCAACGGAAACTTATAAACGATAGTTTTGTTGTAATGTTTCATTTTCTTAATTCGAAGAATGAGTTTCCTTTTGAGGAGGAAATTTTTATTCCACTAAAACCACACTCAATGTGCACGAAACAATGTACTTTTATCGAATATGTAGAAGAAAAAATGCAGATTGGTAAAACATTCTTTGAATTATTCGAATTACGAAAAAAATTGTTTAGCGAAGCGGCAAGAGAGAACTTTCTTATTTCTAAATCCGATAAAATTAATAACTCTCTGTTTTATCAAAAATTAAATTCTCAGAACGAAAGTTCTATGATTTACTTTAACATGTTATTGGAAGAAATTCGAAATTCTTCCATTAATTTGAAAGATATGGTTGAAAGTACTTTTGTCGAAAAAAGCATTAATTGTTTTAAATCGAGATGTTTAGGAAATAAAGAGTTTAATTTCTTGAAAGATTCTGGAATACATGTACGGAATGTGTTAACTTTTACTGATTATTTAACTTTGCTAAACAGCAAACTTAGTATGGAAATAGAATACATGGATAAAGATTTTAGACAATGGATGAAGTTTGCCTTGTCTTCTGTAAATTACGTAATGGTAAGTAAAAGAAATTAATATGTACATATAATCTTTGTTAGTGGTAAGTGTAAGGTGTAAAGTGAAAGTGGGAAGTGGAAAAGTTGCGTCGATTCTGTAACTTTCCCTCATTCCACTTTCCACCTTCTATTTTTCACTTTCACTTCCCACTCTTCACTGTCACTTCCCAGACCCACTTCCCACCTTTCACACTAACTTCCCACACTCACTCCCACTAAACCACCTTTCACTTTCTACTCTCACTACCCACTCCCACTTCCAACCTTCCACTCTCACTTCCCACCTTTCACTTCCCACTCTTACTCTCACTTCCAACTTTCTACTCTTACTTTCTCCACCTACTTCCCACTCCCACTAGCCCACCTTCAACTTTCCACTCTCACTGCTTACTCCTACTTCCTACTCTCACTTCCCACTCCCACATTCTAATTCACTCCCACCTTTCGATTTTCACTTTCACTTCCCACCTTCCACTTTTCACACTAACTTCCCACACTCACTCTCACTAATCCACCTTCCACTTTCCACTCTCACTTCCTACACCCACTTCCCACTCTCACTTCCCAGTCTCACATTCCACTAATACACTTTTCACTATCATTTCACACTCCCACTTCTCACTTCTACTTCCCACTTTTATATCTCACCTTCTACTTTTCACACCCAGTTTTTACTCCTACCTTTCACTTCCTACTCCTACTTCCCATATTATGTATTTTTCCACTTCCCACTCTCACTTATTATGTTCCACTTTCACTTCCCAACTTCTATTTTTTACATCTTCTTTTTACTTTTACGCTCCATCTTGCATTTTTCACACCTTCTTTACAATCACACTTACTTCTCTCTTACTTTCTACCAAAGCACTCTTCATCGTTAATTAGGTATTTTCATTTAAAAGTGAAAGTGTTGTGAGAGCGTGGAAGTGGAAAGTAAAAGTGTAAAATTGGAATGAAAAGTGAAAGTAGAGTGTGAGAGTTAAAAGTATAAAGTAGGTTTAGGGAGTGAGAGGTGGGAGTGAGAGGTAAGAGTGGAAAGTGGAAGTTAGGAAGTGGGAGTAGGAAGTGAGAGTGGGAAGCGGAAGGTGGTAAGTGAAAAATGGTATCGGAAGGTGGTAAGTGAAAAATGGTATTGGAAGGTGGGAAGTGAGAGTGAAAAGTGGAAGGTGGGAAGTGGGCGTGGGGAGTGAGAGTAGGTAGTGGAAGGTGTAAAGTGAGAGTGAAAAGTGGAAGGTGGGAAGTGTGTGTGGGGAGTGAGAGTGGAATAGGGAAGGTGGGAAGTGAGAGTGGAAAGTGGAAGGAGGGAAGTAGGTTTAGGGAGTGAGAGGTGAGAGTGGAAAGTGGAAGTTAGGAAGTGGGAAGTGAGAGTGGGAAGCGGAAGGTGGAAAGTGAAAAATGGTAGTGGTAGGTAGTAAGTGAAAAATGGTAGTGAAAGGTGGGAAGCGGAAGGTGGTAAGTGAAAAATGGTAGTGGAAGCTGGGAAGTGGGAGTGGGAAGCGGAAGTTGGAAAGTGAAAAGTGGTAGTGGAAGGTGGAAAGTGAGAGTGAAAAGTGGAAGGTGGGAAGTGGGTGTGGGGAGTGAGAGTGGAAAGTAGCAAGTGTGAAGTGAGAGTGGAAAGTGGGAAGCGGAAGTTGGAAATTGAAAAGTGGTAGTGGAAGGTGGGAAGTGAGAGTGAAAAGTGAAAGGTGGGAAGTGAGAGTGGGAATTGGGAAAGTTACAGAATCGACCTCCAGAATAACATAAAAATGTCTTCCTTTACCTATTGTGCATATCTACTCTTTTCATATAAGGATTAAATATTTCATTAATAAACACTTTTAAAAATTATTTTTTAGAGAGGAAAAAAATTTGAACAGCTGTATGAAACATTTGAAGATAGTACTACATTTTACGAGTATTGGGAAACAATTGACGATTTGCTTTTTGACGTAGAAATCGACAAATTAGTAATAATTTTAACTGATGATGTTGCAAAAGGAATTCAAGTTCTCGAGAAAATGACAAACAATGAAAGGGTAAAACCGAAAAGAAATCGAAATGATCTTCATTATACAGAACAGTTCCTGTACGATATAATAGTGGCAAATTTTTATTTGTTTCAATCCAATGATACTTATTACTACGTCTACCCCACTCAACTGCAAAACGATATGTTGATGTTTTACCTCCATTTTAGGATATTTAAAGATTATTCCAAAACCACATTCCATGTCGTTAAATTTGAAAAAAGTTTCACTCTTTCAGGAAATAATCAGTTCAGTTTTACTGACATTGTCATTCCAGCGATACCAAATCCAAATTGTGGGATAAATTATAGTATCTTAACAGTTTTAATCGATTATAGTTTAGTACATTCATTATTTTATTTTCAAAATTCATATACTTTTAGAAAATATGCCACTGAGGATAGAAATTTGTCGTTATTGTTAAAATTCCACAATTCATGTGAGGAAAAAACCTATTTTATGGAAACTAAAATGCAAATTTTTAACGCCTTAAAATTTCAAAGACCAGCGATTCTTTATGATTATGCCATGAATCATGTAGCATATTTCAAAAATGTGAATTTACAGAGAAAAAATGAAATATTCCTCAATATGAATAAACTTGATGATGTTTTCAACCTATCCAAAATAATAAAATCTGCTTATAAAAATCTAAAATCACTGAATGGCAATAATAATTTAAAAGACCTTTGCAGTTTTAAAGAGAATTTCAAACTTCTTAAATTATTTTGCTTTTTAAAAAATGATTTGCTCAGTGTCTTCGAAGCGAAAAATTCCGAGAAATTTGTGCCGATAAAAACACTAATTCAAAAACTGGAGAATGTTATCACTGCATTCTTGAAAAATTCAAATGAGTGGTTAAATAAATTGCTGTCAATTTATTACAATGTTTTCGATTGGGATAAAGTTGTGATTCTAAGGGAATTTCAAACTCTGTACAAAGAGATAGCATACATTACGAAAAGAAATAAGAAATTATTTAAGAGAATTCTTCATCTTGTTGAAGAGAAGACAATGTCTCTGAAAAGTATTTCATGTCCATGTTCATGTTTATTGTTGGGTGGCGAAGAATATAAATTGCAAGTTACAACGGATATTATATATTTTAATGAATTCTTCAAAAAAAACTTTTGTCCTGGACCTATAAAAATTTATGAATTTTTTGCTCTTGATAAAATTATATTTGATAAAAACTTAAAAGCTGGTCATAAGGAAATGAACATCAATATAATTGCACCAATTTGGGAAATAACATCAAAAGTAAAAATAGATTTGAGTGGTGTCAATATAAAAGAGGTAAGTCATTTCATAGTGTTTTGTTATTTATTTTTGCTTTAACTTTTCACTTCTTAAACTTATTGTAAGGTTCGGTTATTGAAGTCAACCTTATTTTTCAATTACTTTGGATTCACAATAGGGGGTAGCTGCCCCACTCTATTTTTCTAACGGGTCACTGACCTGACGAGTAGGACTCTCAGTTTGGGACTACCCTTCAACCTTTGCGGATGTTCTTATCTTTGAAATAAGTATTAAGTGTCCTTTTCTCTTCATCATCTACTTGTTCGTATTATTATATTTAATTGTTTTATATCTTTTTATTTGCTACACTGTTGTGAGTTTCTGCCCTTTAGTGTTAGTTATTCTTATATTTATTTTAACATTTTGTATGCCACATTGTCGTAAGATTCTGCCCTACAGTGTTGGTTATTCTTTATTATATTTTTTACATTTAATGTGCCACACTGTCGTGAGATTCTGCCCTTTAGTATTGGTTATTCATTTATTTATTACAGTTTACTTATAATACTGTCGTGAGATTCTGCCCTTCAGTGTTATATATTAATCTGTTACTAATTTTGTTAAATGTGTTTGATCAGTCTGAACATTTATTTACCATTTATTTCTGTTTTGCCACGCTGTCGTGGGACTCTGCCCTTCAGTGTAGAACGGGAATAATGAATTTTAATCTGCTTCCTTCATTATAGTGTGGAATAATTTAAATTATTAGATTATTATAGCTAATTTTGCAAAATGATTACAGGGGAATTCTAATTCAACTGTAACATCGGGAGGGAACTTTTTTGGAATCTACAAAACATTAGAAATGACCACTAACGATCAATTAAAAATTGATGTTTCGAGTGGATATGCAAGAAATGGAAAAGGACTATTACTATCATTTAACAACAGTGTCTCAATCAAATTTGAGGGAACATTACGAATAAAATCTTTTAATAATTATTACAATCAATCACGAAGAGAAATTTCTTATCACATCTCCGACGTAGTTAAAGAATATAAAAAGTTTCTATTGTCATCAATGTTAAAGTACAATAATAGTGACTATAAATTTTTGTACACAAATCTCAGTAAGAACAATGAAATATTAAGTGACTATACAACGTTTGATATTATTAACGAACTACTCGATTTGGAGTATTTCTATTTACAAGATACTAACAAATTAGATTCGCTGTTTATTTTAAATGTTTATCAAAGTGGAATTATTCATAAAATAATGGACGAGAGAAAAGGTATCCAATCAATGAATAATGGCGATCAAACAATTCAACATTTAAATACATTTTACACCAGAAAAATTAAGAATTTAGAAGAAAACTTTTACAAGAAACCCATTTTTCACATTAATGATTACTTGAAATATATTTTATCGGACGTAAACAGTATAAAAAATCTGAAAATTTTGAATAGATTTCAAATAATTGTTAACAATTGCACTAAGGAATTTAAAAAAGAAATTATCGAAGCAGACAAGAAAATTAGTGAACTTGCAGTTTACGTAGACGATAAAATTAAAGAATTAAATCATAAAACTGAAAAAATAAAATCAGAAATTGATAGTTTGCATAAAGAAAAGGTAAATGAAGCCCAACAGTTAATCAATAAAGAAACTCAACTAAGAAAGAATAAATTGTATAAAACAATATTTGATGTTTCAAAATTTTTGTGTATAGGACTAGGACTTATAAATCCCTTTTTTGGTGTGACTGGTGCAATAATTCTAACTGGTGCCAGTGTATTAGAATCAAAATTAATTACCTCTTCTGATGATATTATGCATGTGAATATACCAACAGTAGTTCGTGATAAATTGACAAAAACCAATGACTTTGATGATCAGTCGCAACAAAATTTTTTAAAAGTTTCACTTCCAGCATCTTGTTCGAAAAATTTTAAAGATCACATCAAAGCTTACGACGATTTGAAAAAACAACCTACAGCTGCTGTCGAAAGTATACACAGAGAATTAAATAAAGACAATACAAAGATAATAGTGGAGAAAATAAAAGAATCACAAGTTATGTGTTCGATGAAAAGCAAACCAGGTAAATGTGAAAATGATTTGATTAAACAACATAAAGATGAATTGAATTTGAAGGGTTCTTACAATCAGCAGAGACATAGCGAAAAAATAAGAACTTTCAATAAAGTTGCTTCATTTGCCGAGAATATTCAATCGGGACTTGATGTTTACAACAACATTAGAAAAAGTGATTTGGAATTAAATCAAATATCAAATGACTTTGTTGAAGTTGATCAAGATTTAGATAACTTGATGAAATTTAATCAACAGGTTGACAGAACTTTAAAACCAGAATTAGAAAAATTGCGAAGTGTTCTCTATGGTTTTACCGAAGGTTTTGTCAATGCAACGACAAGCACTTTTCTCCAATTTCAAAAATGGAACATTGACACTATATTGACGAAATATTTTCAAAAGTTAAAAACTTGGGTTAAAGATCTAAAAGTTGAGGATGAATTCACAGAAATATTGGACAATTTACATAGGGCTATACAAACGAGTATTAAATTTCACACTCTTGTTAGAGATTTTAGGTCAAAAATTAACAATGCAAACTATGTGAAAGACCTTGCTGCTGCTCCATTTTATGAAATTTTTACAAACAATCCTTCTGTACGAGCAGCTTATGGCAAATTGAGTTATTTTTATTATTCAAATCAGATAATTGACGAATACAACAAATGGATAATTTCCTTCAAGCAGTACACATTTCCCTACATGAGTCATTATCCCGAAATAAAAGAAATCTATTTTCTGGATACCAATTCCCCTGTGATAAGAGCGAACAGCATAATCCAATCCATGAAATCAGTAAATAAACATTTGAATAAAATAAAAGCTGAAGGATATTCATCATTTATTGATTTTAGAAATGGGGATTTTGGAAATAGTGTGAGACATCCTGCTTTTTATGAATGGAACAGCAACAGAGATTACTCCGCTATTAAAAATATTCTTGATGGTAAACAAGTGAAACTGTTTGCAAATATTTCTCATTTTGATAAATATAATGCAGTGAAATTTCGGGATATTAATCTTTTGATTAGTTCAAATAATGATGAGGATGAGGAATTGAGAAATGATTTGAGAAATGTTTCCTTGATGCTGACACATAATGGAGATAGTTATTATAGGTGCGATGATAAGATTTATTTAATTCAATCGGGTGTTCTGCAGCTAAACTTTGATACAATATATTCTAAAGCGGATCAATTTATCGATGGTGAGAAAAATGATTATGTTCTGAGTCCCTTTGCTACGTGGACTGTGCAGCTTACGAATATTATGGAAAACGAAGAATTTCAGTCATTGGCAAAATATGCTGGACATGTTAATGTAAAATTGGTTGGTAACGGCAAATACTTGAGATTGCATAAAAATGTTTGTCAAGACGATTTGAGGGTTTATTATGGGGATCAACATTTTTAGTGGTCAAGCATTTCAAAAGTTTCACTTTCACGCAAAATTCGTTTTTATTTCAGTTTCAAAATAACTTTCAATCGACTATCACTTTTACTTAAATTTTATTTTCACTCCACTTTCATTTTCACTTAAATTTTACTTTCACTCCACTTTCACTTCACTCAAACTTTCACTCTAACTTTATTTTCAGTCCACTTTCACTTCACTTTAACGTTTACTCAAATTTTATTTTCACTTCACTTTCACTTCACTTTAACGTTTACTCAAATTTTATTTTGACTCCATTTTCACTCCACTTTCACTTTCATTTATACTTTTTATTTTTACTTCACTTTCACTCAAATGTAATTAATATTCTACTTTCAATTTTACTCAAATTTAAAGTTTACTCCATTTTTACTTTCATTTATACTTTTTATTTTTACTCCACTTTCACTTCACTTTCACCAATTCATATTTTATTTCCACACAACTTTCACTCCACTTTCACTTTCATTTCTACTTTTTATTTTTACTTCACTTTCACTCAAATGTAATTAATACTCTACTTTCACTTTTACTCAAATTTAAAGTTTACTCCATTTTTACTTTCATTTATACTTTTTATTTTCACTCCACTTTCACTTCACTTTCACCAATTCATATTTTATTTTCACACAACTTTCACTTTTACACAAATTTTAGTTTTACTCCATTTTCACATTCATTTATACCTACTTTTTATTTTCACTCTACTTTCACTTCACTTTCACTCAATTTTTATTAACACGCCACTATCGCTTTTACTCAAATTTCATTTTCACTCCACTTTCACATCACTTTAACTTTTACTCAAATTTTATTTTGACTTTAATTTCACTCTACTTTCACTTTACTTTCACCCATTCTTATTTTATTTTCACTCAACTTTCACTTTTACTCGAATATTATTTTTACTCTATTTTCACATTCAATTGTACTCTTTATTTTCACTCCACTTTCACTTCACTTTCACTCAAATTTAATTACTACTCCACTTTCACTTTTACTCAAATCTTATTTTCACTCCACATTCACTTCACTTTAACTTTTACTCTCATTTTCTTTTCACTCCACTTTTACCTAACTTTTACTCAAATCTTATTTTCACTCCACATTCACTTTTACTTTAATATTATTTTCACTCCACTTTCACTTCACATTAACTTTTTCTCAAATTTAATTTATACTTCACTTTCACTTCCACTAAAATTTTATTTTTACTCTACTTCCTCTCTACTTTTATTTTCCCTTAAAATTTTATTTCCCCTCAACTTTTACTTTCATTCATATTTTATTTTCACACAATTTTCACTTTTACTCAAATTTTAGTTTTACTCTATTTTCACATTCATTTATACCTACTTTTTATTTTCACTACACTTTCACTCCACTTTTATTCAAATTTAATTAACACTCCACTTTCGCTTTTACTCAAATTTTATTTTCACTTTACTTTCACTTCACTTTAACTTTTACTCAAATTTTATTTTTACACCACTTTCACTCCCCTTTCACTTAACTTTTACTCAAATTTTATTATCACTCCACTTTCACTCCACTTTAACTTTTACTCAAATTTGATTTTTATTCCACTTTTACCTTCAGTAAAATTTTATTTTCCTTTTACTTCCACTACACTTTCACTTAATTTAATTTGATTTCACTTGCACTTTTACTCTCAATAAATTTTGAGTGAAAGCGAAGTGGAAGTAAAAGGAAACTATTATTTGAGTGAAAGTGGAGTGAAAGTAAAATACGAATGAAAGTGAAAGTGGAGTAAAAATGTAGTGAAGATAAAATTTGAGTGAAAGGGAAGGAAAAATAAATTTGGAGTAAGACCGAAAGTGAAGTGATAGAGGAGTGAAAGGGAAGTGAAAATAAAAAAAAATTAAATGAAAGGTCTAAGTGGAGTGAAAATGGAGTGAAAATAAAATTTGAGTGAAAGTGAAGTGAAAGTGAAGTGAAAATAAAAAGTATTGAATGAAAGGTAAAAGTGGAGTGAAAATAGTGTGAAAATAAAATTTGAGTGAAAGTGAAGTGAAAATAAAAAGTATTGAATAAAAGGTGAAAGTGAAGTGAAAATGGAGTGAAAATAAAATTTGAGTAAAAGTAAAAGTGGAGTGGAAATAAAACTTGAGTGAAATTGGATTGACAGTGTTGTGAAAGTGGTGTGAAAATAAAGTTGAGTGAAAGTGAAGTGAAAATAAATTTTTATTGAACCTTGTCAGCTTGATGCCTCTCCAAATCCTTAAAATAGACTATCTCCTGAACCCAAATTTGAATTAATTTAATAATTTTAATTTATTCTAAAATGTAATACTTTCTTCGTTTCTATCAGTCTAAATTGTTAAAAATCCGTTTTGAATAAAACAAAAATTCTGTGAAACTTTGTAAAAAAAATTTTCTTTCTCCCACACTGTGAATTAAAAAAAAAATTAACTTCTATAAATCCGCATTAGTAATTGATTGCATAAATTATGTTTTGTAACAGTAAAACTTTTGCAAGTACGTGACAAGTTTATATTCGATTTTCGAAAAATGTCCCATTAACTTTGAGAAACTCACAAATTCTATTGTACGTGAGTAGATAAAATTCGTAGTCAAGATGCATAAAATGATTCGATTGCAAACTTAGTGAAGATAACCACCCATAAATGTCCAGATATGGCTGAACTCCAGGACCTCCTTTATTTCTTCACTTCTCCGAATGCCAGGTAATGAAGTAGCCAAGAAAGATTTCCAGAGTTTTATTACCTTCGTCATGATTAATTTACAACCTTCACAACGAAGCATAATTTGTTTTTTAAATCTATTATCATCAATAATTACTTGAAGTTAATTATAAATATGGTAATTAAATTAATTTTAAATAAAAAAATAAAATCTTAAATTTTCTCTAAAGTTTCATTTTAGAAATCCTGAATTTTTTTTCATTCAACATGTTTTAATAAATAATTTTTTTAATCAAGATTGTATTGGTAGTTGAGTATTTATTAAAATACAAGGTAAGTTGAAACCTAAGTGAATAAAGTTTCAATTATTATCTGTCACGAAAAGAACTCCGATAAGATTGTTAATTACAAACTGCATTTTTTTTAAATATTCTGTAAGAAATAATTTTTTTGAAATAATTTACAAATAAGTGAAATAATTTTTTTTTTATTATCCTGAAACTATATACAAAAAGATACAAAATACTTTTTATTATTTTTCCACATATGATTAATGACAATGGACGTAAAAAATAATTAACTAATTACATGACTGATTATATGAGTGACATATATTTAAATGTATTCGTTATCGTGAAAAATGCTTCTGCCTCTTCGTTTTCGAACGAAAAGATTTTCAACGTCTGTCTGCTTTAGAAATTTTCCAAAAAATTGATAAAAGCATTAACCATAAACGTTAGCTTTTTAAGTTATGTACTTTATGATTGTTATTAATTGCAAAAGAATTAAAATTTAAAAAAAAATATTGTAAACTAAAACTGAATCTTTTATTCACGTTCTTTTTTATATAATATTACAATTATTGAAACAGGAATTAGAAACAAGTTTGACAACTTTTTATTATCATAAATATGTTCCATCTTTTTAAAAACTGCAGACAATGCAAATTTCTTTGTACAATTTTCATATGCTTTAAATCACTTGGAACAGAATTACAGAAATATGTTTAGGAATATGTTTTCCTTTTTTTTAACCACATCATTAGTGATACTACTCTTCGGAGGATTTTCGACGACAATTTTTATCGTAAGTTCTCGTAAGTTCTATAGAAATCTTTAATTATTTATTTGTTTTATTATTAGAATTTTTGTTTTATTTATTAAATTTAATAAATATTTATTTATTTAATTTATTTATTTAATTTAATAAATCTCTCACTACGTAGTGGGAGATCTGTCCTAGACGGACCCTAAAGTGTTAGATTTATATTCCATTGATGGCTTAGTACTTATTTTTTAATATTACCAAAAGTGTGTATTTAATATTCTTGGTAACATTGAAAAGGTTTTTGCTATTTTAAGAATGTTAATTAATTAATAATTTTAGAATTCAGCGCCAACTGAAGATGGGTCGTCGTCAAGTAGTAGTGGTGGTGACATGACTACAAGTTCAGCTGGTAATGGCAACGATGGATCTACTACTAACTCGGGAGATGGTAGTTCCGGTGGAAATAGTAGTCCAAGTTCAGGTAGTGGGGACAACGATGGATCGACCACTAGCTCCGGAGGCTCTGATGGAAACAGCACACCAAATTCTAGTAGTAATGACAATAATGGATCGACCCCCAATTCTGGAGGCTCTGATGGAAATAGCACTCCCAGTTCTGGTAGTGATGACAATAATGGATCGACCCCCAATTCCGGAGGATCTGATGGAAATAGTACTCCAAATTCTGGTAGTGGCGACAATAATGGATCGACCCCCAATTCCGGAGGATCTGATGGAAATAGTACTCCAAGTTCAGGCAGTGGTGACAAAGATGGATCGACCCCTGGCTCTGGAGGTTCTGATGGGAACAGCACACCAAATTCAGGTAGTGGCGACAATAATGGATCGACCCCTGGCTCTGGAGGTTCTGATGGAAACAGCACACCTAATTCAGGTAGTGGCGACAATAATGGATCGACCCCCAATTCCGGAGATCCTAATAGAAACACCACACCAAATTCAGGTAGTGGCGACAATAATGGATCGACCCCTGGCTCTGGAGGTTCTGATGGAAACAGCACACCTAATTCAGGTAGTGGCGACAATAATGGATCGACCCCCAATTCCGGAGATCCTAATGGAAATACCACACCAAATTCAGGTAGTGGCGACAATAATGGGTCGACCCCTAATTCTGGAGGTTCTGATGGAAACAGCACACCTAATTCAGGTAGTGGCGACAATAATGGATCGACCCCCAATTCCGGAGGCTCTGATGGAAACACTACTCCAAGTTCAGGTACCGACGATGGATCAACGCCAAGTTCAGGAGGAGGTGAGCCCACCCCGGATACTAAAGGAAGCAGCACATCAAAACCCGGTAACGGAAAAGATGGTTCCAAAAAGAAATGCTTCTTCCGTCCGTACTGTTACATCAAAACGAAAATTAGAAACTTCAATTGTCGAATTGTTCGCGGACTACTTAAAATTAAGTTCTTGAATTTTATAACCAACGCCCGTATATATTCCTGGTATGTCCATAATTGTTGATGAAATAATTTACATATACATGTGAACATCTAATAAAATCTCCAGTTAACAAATTCTCCCTAAGTGTCAAAATTAAATTAATTCCTTATATAAAAAGTGAAGATATGCAAATAAGTAAAGGGGCCATAGTTAAATTACGTAACGCTTTTTTATTTGAGACTACAAAAAAAACTAAATTGTTAATAACATTAACAAAAAATATTTATTGTTCTAGATTTTATTTATTTATTCAAGGAGAAGTACAAATATTATTTTCGATAAAACAAAAAAATTTTCTTCGTTGATCCGTTTGAAAAATTCTGACCCAAATACCTTAAAAGTATTTTTCCCTTGAAAAAATGTTGCGCAGTTATTTTTTTAAATAGATTCAGCATTACGTTATTTTTTATATACCGAATAAATAATTGTCTTCGATTTTATTTTTAAAGATTAATAGACTGAAAAAATTGAGGACGCAAGAAAATTGAACGCTTTTAATTGAATATTCTCTTTTTAAAAAATTTTTTCCAAACACCTGTGTTTATTTTAATTAAATTAAGAAATGTCTAGAGTGCAGTAGAAATTTTAATTTATTGATAATATTTTGAGATATAATTTCTTTTTATTTGGATAGTTTGTCCTACTTATATTTATAGTTATAAAAAATCTTCTTTTTAATTTAAAGTTATTTTTCTTTTACACAGAACTGAGTAGTGTAATAATGAAATATTTCATTTTATTGTGCACAATATCTGTGCAATCGGTGCTTTTGTACCAGGTAATTCAATTTAAATTGTTCTTAAAATTTTTAATTGTTTAAAGTTTAAATATATATTTTTATATTGTATACTTTTAATCATTTGTTATTATAATTATGACTACTTTTCCACTAAGGAATTAGAGAATTAATAAAGTGCTTTTAGATTCAGGAATCTGGGATATTCGATAAATTATATGATGCTTCTCCAATTGTCAGGAAGGGCAGGCAAAAATTGGTGAGTTATTATATATTTTTACTTTACTGATTGCAAAAAAAAGTCGCAATATATTGCGCTCTAGCTTAAAAATATCAAAACGCATCATGATTACATAAAAATTAGGTTTTACTTAATTAAAAAACTTCATTCATCATTAAAACGAATCTAGGTGTCATCCAGGCATTAATGACACCTAACAACCGTCACTATTCTTTTGATAAGGTACGTGATAAAATTTATTTTTACGAGACTTAATTTCTCTAGCCTGACGCCGGAGTTTCTAACGGAAACAACACAGCAAATTCAGGAAGTGGCAACAACGAAGCATCGACATCTATCAAACAAATTTCTAACGTAAACAACACAGCAACTTCAGGTAGTAGCAACAACGAAGCATCTACCCTTGTCTCTGGAGGTTCTAACGGAAGCGGCACAACAACTTTAAGAAGTGTAGTCAACGATGAATCGAACATTGACTCCGAAAGTTCTAACGGAAGCAGCACAACAACTTTAAGAAGTGTAGTCAACGAAGCATTGATCCCTGTCAAAGAAATTTCCAACGTAAACAACACAGCAACTTCAGATAGTGGCAACAACGAAGCATCAACCCCTGTCTCCGGATTTACTAACGGAAGCAGCACAACAACTTTAAGAAGTGTAGACAACGATGAATCGAACATTGCCTCGGGAGTTACTAACGGAAGCAGCACAACAACTTTAGGAAGTGTATTCAACGAAGCATTGATCCCTGTCAAAGAAATTTCCAACGTAAACAACACAGCAACTTCAGATAGTGGCAACAACGAAGCATCAACCCCTGTCTCCGGATTTACTAACGGAAGCAGCACAACAACTTTAAGAAGTGTAGACAACGATGAATCGAACATTGATTCCGGAGTTACTAACGGAAGCAGCACAACAACTTTAAGAAGTGTAGTCAACGATGAATCGAACATTGATTCCGGAGTTACTAACGGAAGCAGCACAACAACTTTAAGAAGTGTAGACAACGATGAATCGAACATTGCCTTGGGAGTTACTAACGCAAGCAGCACAACAACTTTAAGAAGTGTAGTCAACGATGAATCGAACATTGCCTCGGGAGTTACTAACGGAAGCAGCACAACAACTTTAAGAAGTGTAGACAACGATGAATCGAACATTGCCTCGGGAGTTACTAACGGAAGCAGCACAACAACTTCAGGTAGTGTCATCAACGATGCAACAACCCAAAGTTTAGGAGTACGTGTATCGACCCCTGTTACTATTAGAAGCAGCACTTCAAGACCCAGTAATGGAGAATATAGTTCGAATAATAAATGCATCTTCGGTCTCCACTGCTACATTAAATCAAAGTTTAGAAACTACAATTGTCGAAATGTTCGCAGACTACTTAAAATTAAGTTCTTGACATTAAGAACGGATGCCCGTATGTATTCCTGGTATGTAGATAATTGCTGATAAATCAATTTATACATATAAGATCATCTAATAAAATCGCCAATCTACCAATTCTCCTTAAGTGTTGTAACGCTGATTTTAAATAATCATGTTATAAAAACCGAATTGAGTTTTCGCCGAAACTTATTCAGTTAATTCTTGATTAATTATTATAAATTAATTGCGGTAGCCAGAATCGAATTCAACATTTTACTTTATTAGTATATTTCTGAATTGCATAGAATCAATATAATACCGAAATATTGACTTGTATAAAATCATATTGTTTAGCTCAAGAGAATTCCACACGTTCTGGTTGATTATAAAACACAATGTTATTTATTATTATTTAATTATCAACCGACCGAAAATGTGTCAGCAATTAATGAATTATCGGAAGATTATCGAAGGCTAAAGCGTTCGGAGAAGTAATGCACAGCTTGCAAACGAAAATTGTGAATAGTGTCTCGATTTGTTAAATTTCAACAAATTATAATTTTGCGACATTAGTTTCTTTAGCTTACAGTATAAATTTACTGTGAAAATGAAATTACGAAGTTAGGTATTTTTTTGTTGCTGTAATATTCATAAGATTACTTTCTATGCGGATAAAACACACTTGACTTTATATAATGACATTTACACAAATAATATGTAAATTTCTTTATTAATTATTTATAAATACTTGAAAAAGTTTTTTTTTCACTTGAACAAATGTTGCGTAGTTATTTTTTTAAATAAATCAAACATTACGTTATTCTTCATATACTAAACAAATAATTGTTTTTCATTTTATTTTTAAAGATTAATAGAATGTAAAAATTGAGGATAAAAGAAAATTGTACATATCTATACCAGTTTTATTTAAATATTCTCTTTTCAAAAAATTTTGTTCAACACCTGTGTTTATTTTAATTAATTTAATAAATGTTTAGAGTACAATAGAAATTTTAAATTTATTAATTTTGAGATATAATTCCTTTTGGCTTGGCTAGTTTTTCGTATTTTTGTTTTAGCGTCCGGACGCCTCCTATTTAAATGGTATAGTCGTATATATTTATACACATACCTAAAAATTTAAGAAGTAGACAAAATAAAATTGCAAGCACGAGCGTTAATAAATTTTGTACGTATCTTCGAAATACTGAACATTATTATTTTTAATAGTTATTATCGTATCAAGGGTGCAAAATAGGTGAAGTGTACCCGAGGTCCCGAAATCTCGCCAAAGTCGTAATCACCTTTGCGCCCATGTTGCGAACATAATTTTTTGTCCTAACTGCATGAAAAGTATGGCATTGAGGGCACGAGCGAAGCGGGCGCAAAAAACAGCAAGCGGGCGTAAAAGTACTTTTGCGCCCGCTCGGGCTAGATGAAGCGGGCGCAAAAGTACTTTTGCGCCCGCTTGTGTGACGTCAGCGGGCGTAAAATAACTTTTGCGCCCGCTTCCCCGGTCCCGGGCGAGAATCAGTTACTTTGCGCCCACTTTAAGTGCCCGAAATGACATACTTTTCGTGCAGGTAGGACAAAAATATATTTTTTCATTCTGTGACCTAATCGTCAATTGATATAAAATCATTTTGTTTTAATTTAAAGTTATTTTTCTTTTAGACAGAACTGCATAGTATAATAATGATATATTTCATTCTGTTGTGCACAATATCTGTGCAATCTGTGCTTTCGTACCAGGTAATTTCTTGTTATCCTAATTATGACTACTTTTCTACTGAGGAATTAGAGAATTAATGAAGTGTTTTTTTTTAGATTCACAAATCTGGGGAATTCGATAAGTTATATGATGCCTCTCAAATTACACATAAAGACGGTAATTTTTACTTTTTACATACAAATTGGAAAAACTTAATTTTTAAAATATCGGTTCCATGCTTAATTAATTTTCCTTAAATTAATATCTGCAGACTATGAAGTGGTGGGGATTAAACACTTGGTTCATAAAAGAAGTTCTAATGATATTATTATTCAAACTGAAATTAACGGAATCGACAAGAAACTTTATTTGAAACCGACGAAAGGTTTTTTTGCTGGTAAAAGAACAAAAGTTTGGTTAGCGAAAGTTGATCCAAAACAGCCGGACAAGTTTATTTATACTCCACGTTCAGGGGTGAGACAAATTTATTAAACGATTTTGATAAAAGTTATTATTCTGAGTCTTCTTGATTGAAAAAGAATTTTTATTATTGTTTTCTTATAAGATAATGGAGAAAGTGGGTACTTTTTATCAAGACAGGAAAACTTCGACGACACTTTTGCACAAAATTGACAGACATGGCAGATCAACGTTTGTGAGTTATTTTATATTTTTACTTTTACTGATTGTAAGAAAAATGCTGCTTCGCGATATAAACGTGCCACATCTGATCCTCGCTTTGGCTCACCAGTGGATTTTTTTTTTTTTTATTGGTTGGTTTTGCTAATGATTTTCAGTGATTGCTTATAGCATTGGGTATAGAGATTTTCATATATTATATAAACTTTAAAAATTATAATTAAAGACTGGTACATCTGGAGAGTATGTGATAACGCCACTGCCTGATTATCTTCTAAATGTAGAGTCCACGTCTACAAATAATAAAAATAGCGAAACATTGGTAAACATTGTAAATCATATGATTTACAAACAAGACGTTAAGGATAATGAAAACCCTCATGGTAGGTTTCCAGACACCTTGATGTTAACTTTAATCGACTACTGTACATTTTTATTAACTCCATTACCATTTCAAAAAATCCTTATTTACTGTAATTAATTAAAAATTTTTTCATTATTTAGAACAACGTACTTTGAACAAAAATATCTCCAAGCGTGAAGTTTATGCTAAATCAGAATCAGGTGATCCAAAAATCATATACCCGGAAATCATGATATTCGTTGATGATACACTGTTCTCGTAAGTAGTAAACTAAATAGTAACTAGTTACTTAATAGGTTGTAAATAAATATTTTTCCCGCCAAAGAGGTCTTTATCTTGTACTTTCTTAACTTTTCCCAGACGTTTCAATAAAAACGTCGAAAAAACAGTGGAGTACATACTTTCCCTATGGAATGGTGTTGACCTAAGGTACAGAGGTTTTAAGAATCCGGAAATATATTTAAATATCGCAAGGATAATTTTAGTGGAGGTACTTTTATATTTTTAACATACGTTATACATTTTTGGAAAATTTCATAGATTTCATTTCATCAATGTGATTATACTGATTATAAAAATTATACCAAAATTATCTGCAAATATTTACACAGGGTCCTTTGCCCTTTGAAGACAATATTCTTGCACCCAATGACAGAAATAAAATGTTTGACGAAAAGGTTTTGAACTCTTTCGGAAACTTTTTGTACAATGAGGATAGAATTGGATTTAAAAGAGACTACGACGTGGCTATATTAATGACTGGAAAGGATTTAATAAATATGAATTACAAAACTACGACAACTGGTAGGTTGAGAATCTTTGTAACATTAGCTAAAATGTGACATTGAGTGGAAATATAATTGAGCTAGATCCAAAGTTTCTTTACTAAAAAACAATTTAACCTTGTCTGGAATTTTCAGATGATATATGACATTTTGGTTTCTTTTTAGGTATTTCATTTGTAGGCGGCGCTTGTAATAAGACAGCATCGGCCTATAAGATTAAAGCTGTAGGAGTAATAGAGGACAACGGTGGTTTTAAGGGAATTAAAGCAGGAGCACATGAATTAGCTCATTTGTAAGTAGACATGAATTATTAGAAGAAAGTAATTTAGGGTAGTGTAACGGAATAACGAATAAACTATTAGAATTGTTTTTTATAAGGACTGTTACATTTTCTTTGTCTGGTGGAGTGAAAGGAACTTCAGGATTACTGTTTAAAAAGAGTTTTTTTTGTAATTTTTTAGAAAAGGATCTTTCTTGATTTTTAGATAATTGTTTATTAGTCATTTAAAAAAATATTATTTCTAACAACTTACCATTGTAGACTCGGTGCTCCACATGATGGCGATGCAGCTTCGTCTATCGGTGGACCTGGAGCTGAAACATGTTCATGGGATCATGGTTACCTAATGAGCTATGAACGTCTTGACAGGAAGCAATTCGAGTTTTCTTCATGCAGCAAACAGTCGATCACTTACTTTACTAGGTAGAGTAAAATTTCCCGTCTTTATTTGTTCAGATTTTTTTTTGTGGAGCTTATCAAATCGCTGGGTCTAAGTTTTACATCCAAAGAGGAGTTTTTAGATGATAATTTAATTTTCCTTCCACGTTTACTAAAATTTTACTACAGTCTAGCTCGTGCTGAATGTCTTCGCAATAATCCTGCTGAGAAAATGGGAACTGAAAAACTAACCAGAATATTGCCTGGTAAACTAGTGTCACTAAATGATCAATGCAGAAAAAGTGGATTCTATGCAGCACTTCATGTAAGTAACTAACTTTCTTTTTCTGAAAAATAAACTAGTTCTGAATAAAGTTTTGTATTCTTTGTCATAAAATAATTGAAGGAAAAGAAAAATTTTGATTAGAAAACAGTGATGTAAATTAAAAATGTTTTTAACAAATTATTTCAGAAAGATGCAAGCGTGTGTCTTGATTTGTGGTGTTTGGAAAAACCGGTTGGATTTAAAGGAAAGATGACTTATCAGTCAACCCAGGCTGCTGCTGAAGGATCATATTGTGGTGACGGCATGGTAAGTTCGGTAATGTTACAGAAAAGGAAAAATATCTAAATATTTAGGATTAATTTTACTTTTTTAGTATTGCTTGGACGGTGAATGTGTCGAAGAAACGGATACAACTTAAATCATTTTCTTCTGCCAAAAGACAAATGAAAACTTGTAGGATTTTTCACTTTACTCAAATACTCTCTAAATTGTTCTAATTTACAAATAAATTTTAATATTTATAATATTCTGAGAAAGATTTAAATTTAAATTTCCCACACGATGTGAATCGTGACGCCATCTGTCGGAATTGTTCCCGAACCGTGATCGTTAATTTGTAGGATAAGTCAGAAGCCAGAGTTACCCACTAGTCATAGTGAAAAAGTGTGACAACCCGACCAATTAGTAGAAGAGAAAATGATAGAGGTCAGGTGTGAGGTAGAAATCATTACAATTTTTCAAACCGCAAACACATTTTAATTATTAAAATATACAACACTGAAGAAATAATTATTCTATTTCATGAACGCATCTCATTAAAATCTAAATCCAAGATTACAAAAAAAAAATCAACAATCATAATCAGGGACCGTCTCGAAAGATTAGTTTCGTTTTAGTGTTTGAGTTTTGACACGAAACTAAATTAACAAAGTAACTTTAGTTTCGTGTCAACTCAAATAACACTAAAACGAAAGTAATTTTCTATTTAGTTTCGTTTCACAAGCGGTCCCTGATCATAATCATAATTAAATTTTTTAATTTTTATTTTTAATGGCTTCAATGGTTTCAGTAAAGTTCTATCTTCAACTTTAATTTTTCCTATTGGTGTTTTATCATTACATTCTAACCTGTAATTTCGAAGAACCATAGATAGGAGCATTTTCAATGCTGTTGAACTAAATTTATGTCCTGAAATTAATGAATAAATTATATCCTCGACAGTTTTATTCTACATTTACAAATAATTTTAGATAATGATTTTTAAATTTATAAGAAATTTAAATCCCATCAGTTATTTCTTTTTCTTTTAATATGGAATTTTTTTTTATATAACATTGTGCAATTCTTTTCAAAAATAAAAAAATTATTGCTAATAAAGTAAATTATAACCTATGCAATTCCTTAGACCAGAACTAAATGGTAAATAAGATATGGAAGGTCGATTGGCAATTTCATTAGGAAGAAATCTATCAGGATCAAACTTTAGAGGATTTGGCCAAAATTCTTCAATCCGATGGATATGGAATATTGGTATAAATAAAGTACTTCCTTTTGGCAAAATGTGCTCGCCTAGAATAATAAAAAAGAAATATAATTAAATCCTCTCAGTGAAAGATTCGATAATAATTTAACTAAAAGTCTATGGTTAGTCTAAAGTAAAGTCCTGTCTTATAAATAGTGGAATTCCAAAATTTTAAAAATTAAGTTTTATTATAATTATTTTTAATAATTTTTGCAAAAGTTAGTTCTTTGAGAATTTTCAAATCCATCTGTTCACAATTCAATTTTATGGAATTTCGATTATTTAAAAAATCTTCAGTTAAATATATATTAAAAAATAAAAAAAATGAAATAATTTAAAAAACAAAGTCAATTAAACTTATTCAGAAAAAATTAATTCTACCAGAATTGTTAGTTAAAAGTAGGAAAAATTTAGATTTTTAAAGATTTTAATTTGAAACCTTTTTCAAAATATTCACACTCAAATGCTTTTAATATTTTTTTATCTGAAATTTCGACCGAAATTCATTTTAAAATCAATTCTTAATTTTTAATAAAAACTCCTACGGGAATTCAATTATTTAAAATAGAAAAATAAATAATTTATTTGATAATTAAATGTTTCTTAAAATTTCATTTTTACGAAGACATTTATTAACAACTTTTGAAAATATTTCATTTCTTTTAAAAAATTTAACTAGAATTTTACTCAATTTCATTAAATTAAAGAATTTTATTCCAATTTTTGAAAACAATTGAAAACTTTTTGAAGAATTTTATTAAATTTTGTTAAAATAATTGAATTATTGCACAGAATTTTATAAATTTTGAAAATAATTTAATTTTAGCAAAGAATTTTGCTTTTTATAAAAAATAATTGAAATGTTGACGAGAATTTTTTTTTCAAAATTTTGAAAATAATTGAATTTTTGCGAAGAATTTTGCTATTTATAAAAATAATTGAAATCTTGACAAGAATTTTTTTATAAATTTTGAAAATAATTGAATTTTTGTGAAGAATTTTGCTATTTATAAAGATAATTGAAATGTTGACTACAATTTTTTTTTTAAATTTTTGAAAATAATTGAATTTTTGCGAAGAATTTTGCTATTTATAAAAATAATTGAAATGTTGACAAGAATTTTTTTTTTAATTTTGAAAATAATTGAATTTTTGTGATGAATACTATTATTTTTTAAAATAATTGAATTTTGCAATGAATTTTATTTTAATTATTGAAAATATAACTGTATCTCGAAGAATTCTACTATTAATTTATAAAGATAATTGAAATGTTTACGACAATTTATTTTTAGATTTTTGAAAATAATTAAATTTTTGCGAAGAATTTTATTAATTTTGAAAATAATTGAATTCTTGTGATAAATACTAATATTTTTTAAAATAATTGAATTTTGCAATAAATTTTATTATAATTCTTGAAAATATAATTAAAAGTCGAAGAATTTTGCAATTAATTTATAAAGATAATTGAAATGTTTATGACAATATTTTTTTAGTTAAAAAAAAATTGATTTTTTGCATATAATTTTATTAATTTTGAAAATAATTGAATTTCAGCGAAGAATTTTGTTATTTATAAAAATAATTGAAATGTTGACGAGAATTTTTTTTCAAAATTTTGAAAATAATTGAATTTTTGCGAAGAATTTTATTAATTTTGAAAATAATTGAATTCTTGCGATGAATACTATTATTATTTTTGAAAATAATCGAATTTTGCAATGAATTTTATTTTAATTCTTGAAAATATAATTCAAAGTAAAAAAATTTTGCTATTAATTTGTAAAGATAATTGAAATGTTTACGACAATTTTTTTTTTAGTTTTTTTTAAAATAATTGAATTTTTGCGTAAAATTTTATTAATTTTGAAAATAATTGAATTTCAGCGAAGAATTTTATTAATATTGAAAATAATTGAAATGTTGACGAGAATTTTTTTTTAAATATTTTGAAAATAATTGAATTTTTGCGAAGAATTTTATTAATTTTGAAAATAATTGAATTCTTGTGATGAATATATTTAAAATTTTATTAAAAATATTTAGAAAATCTGCGATGAAAATAATTCGAGTTCCTATAAATGAAATTTTATTATTTATAAAAATAATTCAATGTTTTCGTAGAATTGTAACAAAAAATGTTTTTAATAATTAAGTCTTTTAATAAATTTTTGATGAAAACAGTAAATATTAAAAATTATTGAATTGCAAAAAATTTCTAAAAAATAATTGAAATTTTGCAAAGAATATTTTTAAATTTTCTGAAAATCATTTAATTTAAAAAAAAACTTTATTAACAGACCAGTGTTAAAATCCTCCGTTACTGTACGACAAATAGTTGGAGCTCCGGGAAATAAGCGCATAGTTTCCTTAATAACTCTATCCAAATAATCCATTTTAAATAAATCTTCATTACTAATTTTTCTTCCTTCATCATCTGCATCGTCGAAAATCTTATCAATTTCTCTGCGTGCTTTACTCTGTGTATTGAAATTAAAATGTAAATTTTTAAATATTACATATTATTACATTATATTACATATATTACATTATATTACATTATATTACATTACATTACATATTACATTATAAATTAAATATATAGAGAAAATATAACTCTCAGATTGAACGAATGTACAATTATTTTAATGAATTTAATTATTCTAAGCAAAATAATTAATTATCTTAATGAATTTAATTATTCTAAACAAAATAATTAATTATCTTAATTAATGACTAATGGACCTTGATTAAAGAGAGTGCGAAATGCGTTAGATTGAACAAAGATACAATTATAGTTAATGTTCCACGATTAGAGAGAGTGTATGAATATTAAGAATATAACAAAGATTTATTACTTGTATTTCTGGTAATGATGCCATTATTCGGAGTGCAAAAGCAGCCGTAAGGGGTGTAGTGTGTATTGCCTAAAAACAGAAAAAATTTAATATAAATTTAATAAATAAATCTATATAAATTGAAATATGTTTATGAAAATAAAAAAAGTAAATACTGCAGAAATGATGGCTTTAATTTCTTCCCAAACGTCTTCTTCGGTCAATTCATTTTCATTGAATGTCCTTTCTAATAATAAATCCAAAAATGTATTTCTTATACGCCTATTGTTGTCTGTAACAAAATGATCATGAAAACATTTTTTAAATCATAATATCCAAGTAAATTTAATAACATTTCTAGTTATATATTTTTTCAGAACAATATTTTATATCAAGGATTCAATATTATTCGCACTAAAATTATTTCACACTTGCAAATGAAAAACAAGAAAATAACTAAATTAAGAAATAAATTATAAAGTAATAAAATTCTTGTTATAATACATACTTTGAATAATAAGTTTTCTTCTCTGGTGAACAATCTACAAAATTGTGAAAAAAATTTTTTTAATATTCTCTTAAGTCGTAAAATACAAAATATGTAATATAATTCTTACGTTCTTAAGAAAATTATACATGGGCTGATTATTCGTAATCATCATTTTCGTCTCTTCAATCTCTTCAGTCCTTAACATTGAAGTTAATATTTTATATGAAGCTGAATCCACTTCCCTATAAAAAAAATCACAATAATTTAAAAGAAAATTTTTATCAAACTTTAATTTCAAATTTACAATTTTTTAACGAATGACCCTTCATAATATCAAATAATTCACAAACTTTTCCATAAACGTGGCATAATTTTCTTTCATCTCCAGTTCTAAAAATACATCTTCGCCCACAATCGCCTCTGTGACAGAAATTGATAAATTATTTTAAAATATAGTAAACGATAATAATTACCCGTTTTATAGTCAAAAGACGAGTAAAGGAATATTAAAAAAAAAAATTGTTTAACATTTTTAAACCCTTTGCAGTATGTTTCTTAGGCAACAGCTCTGACCCTTTGGTAGCACAAATATTATAAAAAAAAATTTGACTCTATTAATAATTATTTATCAAATATTGAGAATATAATTTTATGAATTTCTTACCTAATAGAGCATTCAATACATAAGTAAATGTCTCATTTGCTAAATTAAATTCTTCACCATTTGCCATGATTGATAAATAGTTCAAAAAAATAATGGAATGCTTTTGAAAGACTTCCGTTGATTTGTGTAAAGTTTTAATAGCTGGTAACATTAATTTACGATGCATACGCCATACTGGTACTAACATAATTGTAATAAACAAAAGAGATTTTATTTTCTAATTAAATTATACTTTTATTTACTTTTTTACATTTATTTAAATTAATTATTTTAATTATTTTCTAAATTAATTATTTTAATTATTTTCTAAATTAATTATTTTAATTATTTTCTAAATTAATTATTTTAATTATTTTCTAAATTAATTTTTGTCAAAATTTATTAATTTACCGTCTGCTGTAAATATTCCTTTACCGGCACAGGCTTCAAAATATTTATAAAATTTGGGTTTTTCACAAAGTTTTGAACTTTCTAGAACAATCTTAAATGAAAAATTTTAATATTCTAAAATACCATTTGAAGAAAAAAAATGTTGCTGTTAATAAAAGAGATTTTCTTACTTTAATTGTTTTTGGATCGTAAATAACAACGAGTAAAAAATTGAAGATCCACAGTCTAAATACTGAAGGGTACGAATCATACATTTCATATATAGTATTCATAAAATCTGCAAAAAAAAATAAGAATGTAATTACTTTACTTTTTGAAAATAATTATATACGTTTAACTTTAATTTTTTTTTTACTAACTTGATTTAATGCGGAAGAATAGATGAATATTGCCAAGTAAGGGTATTATTCGTGGTCCAGGTAGGAGAGCAGCTTTTTTGTAGAATTCTTTATTTTTAAAGAATTTATTGACAATTGTCAATATGAAAATCAGGAGAAAAATAAAACTTGCCAGAATATATTTGATTGACAATAACATTTTTTAATTTATTTTCGAGATGATGATAATAAGTTTTTGAATGGGATTTATTTTCTTTAAATTTTTGAAGAAATATTGCACTTTCGATCGCTTACTCTGATGTCTTACTCTGATTACTTTTAAATGATAGACATGTACTGAACTTGTATTCAATACGATGGTGAAATTATAAAGGGGGAAAGAACCATAAAATCGGTGACAAGTTAAAAATAGACTGATAAAAGTTTCTTTCAGCGTCTTCTTATATAGTAGACGCACATCTACAGGTGATGTTTCTGTAAATATTTAACAGCAATAAAAGTTGTTTTTTTAAAGAAACAAAACTTTATGATTAGAAAATTTTGTAAACATTTAATGATAAATTGTAATTTGTATTTTGATCATTTGTAGATCATTTGTAATTTAAAAACACTTTTTCTAATCAAAAATCTTTGAAAATAATTTTAAAATAAATTTTGCATTTAATGAATTTTAATTTTATATTTATTTTTATAAAACTTGTCTTTAAGTTCAAGGATTGACAATCAGGTTAATATATTGATCGGGATAATTTTAGAATGAAAAACACTACTTTATATGATGATTTTATGAATGTCAGAATTAGATAGTTAAAAACTATTAAATCCAAAAGTTTAGTTCAATTAGACCTCCAACACACCTACATTCATACCTCTGATCACTACATTCTTTTTCCTTTTTTCATTTTCTACTACATCCACTCGCCTTGAAGAACCTCCCATTTTCGACCTTAACCTATTATATTCACTTCCCTCAACTTTCTCAGTCCCCTTATTCACTTTTTTTATAAATTCCAATCCATTCATTCTTTTCCACATGCTTTTCTTTTTCCACTTACCATCCTATTCATTCCACATTTCCTGCAATTTCTCCAACCTCTCGATTCAATTTCCACTATCTCTTTGTCCCTTGATTCCCCATCTTCACAGATATCCATTAAATTAATTATTAAATAATAATATCCATTAATAATAATTAATATCCATTAATTTCCCTTCACTCTCTTAGCTCCTTCATCCATCGCATCCTTCAACATTCATACTAAGTCCAACAAATCCATGCAATCCTCACACGTCATCTTTTTTCCATTCTTTCCTATTTACCTTTTAAATACTCGCGCCTTTTTCTCATTCTCTCTAACACTACTTGAGTCAAACTCAGCCATTCCAGAAATCTACCTTATCACTCAATTGCTCAAAATTTTTCCACTGTCTCTCTCTTCTCTGTCTCACTTCAAGCAACCTAACCTCACAAAACACACTTCTCTTTTTTACCTTTTTTATCACTCATACATTCCCTACTCTATACAAACATACCTTTCCTCTACACCACCGCAAATTACACTACACACTCAACACTCTACCCTACCCACCCTTTTTTAAAACCTTTAAATTTCTCAAAAAAAAATCTTAACTCTTTCTAAACGCGTGTACACCGAAACGGTACCGGAAACGGAGGCCATGTTTAAACTATTTATAAACACAGACCTTTGAAATGGTGTCATGGAATGAAATTAATGTCCGCTGGATATAACCTGAAGGGTAATCGAAAACATAATGGAATCGAAGTTCTATATTATGTATACTTATATTGAATCGAATAAAATAAATGAAATAGTATTATAATTCAGAATATGAAGGTGGCTTTAGATGTCAGAAAAGCGTTTCCTATTCTCGAAACAAGAGATAACAGATAATACACCCACGCGTGTACAGGAAGTTTGAAACTAAGTTTGAGTCTCTGCCTTGTCAGAGTATTGGAGGGAGGAAGACGTCTTTGGGTTGCTGACGTGAACATTGCATTGCGATCACGCTCCCTTGTCTAACAGGAGTGAGCAAGAATGGGAATTTCGAGATAGGATTTCACCCTTTATAGTTGGTATATCAACTATCAGTGCTTTATCATCAGTTTTGCAAGTATCAATTCAATACTAGAAACTTGTACATTTTCCTTAATGTTAAAAGTTGCTAGTCACCATCATTTCGTCTTTGAAGAATTATATTTATCCTTATCATTATTTATACTAATGACCTTCTCTTAAGAATTTACAGTCAGACACCATTTTCAAAAAAAAGTATTTCGTTCCATTTTTTTGGAAGTATCTCTGAAAATTTTTCGTTAAAACTTTTGCATTTACAGTTTTATTCCAAAATCACTATCACTTTGGCTATTTTACTTCTCAGGTGGTAAAAGTTAAAATCTTTTTTTACTCTCTCATATTTTTCAGTTTACGATACAACATTAAATATTCCCTTGTTGTTAAAACAATGGCATTAATTTTCTGTATGTGAATTAAACTTTTATTTTCAGCACAGTGTAAATTTAAAAGACTGTTAAAATGGGTGAAAAAAAACAATTTCCCCCATTAAAGAGGGAAATAAAAAAAATAAAGCCCTCGCTAATTTGTGAGAAGAGAATATTATATAGGGCGCGTTAAAAGACGGGAGATAAAAAAAAGAAGAAAAAGAAGAAAAGAGTTTAGACCGTTTCAAAAGAATTCATTTAAACGTTTACTGGCGGGGGCGTACATTCTGAATGAAAATGCCATAAGGAACAGAAGAAGGGTTCTCGCGATCGCCAACAGCAATCACGGAAATGATCGTAATTTTAACGACTTGGATCGCGCTTCACCTGCCTTAAAGAATCTTGACTTGGAATCATCCTGAAATATCACAAGAAAGTAAATTAAAAAGTTTTTCATCTAGTCTCTGATGAGTTTTATTTTGTTTTTTAATTGTAATTCGATTCTTTGTTTACATTAGTCTTCTTTTTCTAGAGGGACATGAACGTCTTCTAAACGGAACACCATTTCTATTGATTATCCACTGGAAGTGAGATTTTTTTTTTTTTTTTTTTTTTTTTTTTTTTTATTTTTATTTTTTAACGGTCCGGTATTGGTGTCATACCTGATTTATTCACCGGGGGGGAAGACTTTGATCTTAAGGGACAGGTTTTAAAGGAAGAGGAACTGTTCGAATTGAAATTAAATTATTAAAGTTTTATTTGAATCCTTTACAATTAGAATCAGAGATCTTAAGGGACTTTGATCTTAAGGGACAGGTTTTAAGAAAGAGGAACTGTTCGAATTGAAATTAAATTATTAAAGTTTTATTTGAATCCTTTACAATTAGAATCAGAGAGTAGTAGATCCAGATGACTTCAGGGATACTGAAACAAAATTAGAACCTTGTGGAATCAAAGGGAATTTAAATGGGGACAAAATTTAAAGTATTAGTAATTTATCTTTTTGTTAGGCTCGTCGACTAAGCAAGTGATACCTCCTTCAGTGTGAGGACGAGGAAATGATCTTGACTAGCGGAAACAGAGAATGCAGTAGATTTCCCTCGAATTATTTTCGGGACAGACAAAAGTGAATTGGCTGGGGTTTAAGTCTTGATGCAGATTAGATTGAACACCCTTCAGACTTGGAGTGGCCAAATTATTTATTCGTTGTAGATGCCGTGATAATGCAGTTCTTAGAAAAATAGAAATGTGACCCGTAGTAGAAATTATCTCCTTGAATGAATTTGACTAAGACGAGAGTCGAAGAAGGCACTTGGGATTAGAAGAGGTTTTCTGGACTGGGGGTCGATTCTGTAACTTTTCCACTTTAATGTTAGTTTATGTAATTTCAATTTTTTTTTTTTTTTTGACAGAAAAACCATTATTATTCCAATATTCAAGAATTTGTGTTCAGCACGAAAAATCCATTTGAAAACACTTCGAGTCACATTCGGCGAAATCTATATGCACAACGTCAGTGTAATTATCTTCAGAATTACATTGAAATAATTTATTACAAAAACAATTATTATATTCCAATTTTATTGGCGTGTTCCAAAACCACACTGAGTGTGCAGCAGCAGCAGCAGCAGCAGGAGCATCTGCAGCAATAATTTAAAGTGTAGCATCAAAAACAAGATTCAAGTCCCACCATTAATGTTGCAGCTGGTCTCGGGGGTCTCATAACTCGATTTAATTCCTCGCGAAATCTGCATGTTTAACTTGTGTCAGTGTTAACCTCGCGACTCTCGTGTTTCTCAAATTAATATTCAACGTTGCGCCCGATTATATAAGTGTGTTTCCTCCCATCTCCTTCTCTCTTATTCCCTCAGCCTTCTTCTTCTTTATTTTGCAATGAGGCGTTGCTCAGGTGGCGAAGGTCTGTAATTTCCCGTCATTTCGTATAATTAGTTTTTTGTTCACATCGCGTACCGGTTACTTCATTTGTTTTTATTAACCACAAACTTAAATTTTTTACGATCATCGTTCAAAAAAAAAAAAAAAAAAAAAAAACTTCTCTTCCCTCCCCCCGTTGGGTCTTCTCCGTTCCTATCAAAGTTATTTCTTGTTTTACTCAACGATTTTAATGTTAACGATAGTTATTTCTTTCGAGCAATTCAATTTTATGTCAAAGTGGACCTCTTTACGGAAATTAAGAGACATTATGGTCGTAAATAAAACAATGACGCACACGTTATATTGTACCGTATATAAATGAAATCTGCTGGGCTTAAAAGACAATAAATTTATTTTTACTGAGGGGAATTTTTAAGGTCATTTTGTGACCATTATTTACCAGCAATACCGATCGGAATCATTGAAAATAAGTATTAATGAAATTCCTATTTTTTGAAAATAAATTCAAAATAATTTTAATATTTTCAAAAACAAGTAATTCTAGGAATCTCTATTTCCTGCTTTAGGTTCTATGGCGAAATTATCTTTATATTAATCTCCGGTTTACGTCCGCCTTTGGATGATATACATCATTTGCATTGAAATGTCACCAAAACTTAATTTAACTTCGTCTGAGGATAAAAGTTACCAGAATGAAATGAATGATCGTATTAATTATTCTTTTCTCTAAATATTGTACCAGTAATTATTTTTTCTAAAGGATACGTAGAATTTTTAAAAAGAAAATTTCTTCAACATTTCTAGTTATGATGGTAAATAAAAAAGATTTTAAATGTCATAAAGTGAAATGGACATATAATCTGTATTAAAATTGAGTATAAAGTCCCTAACGATCTGCAATGGTTGACTTTCGAGACCTATTAAATTCCTGAGTTCCCCAAAGTTTACATTGAAATTAAAATGTGAGTCTTAACGAAGACTGCGGTAGGCGAAAAGGGCTGAGTCGTTTTTACTGCTTTCGCCTCTCGTAATTCATCGTCAATTGCATATAGTGCCCCCTTCAAGTGTGTCAAGTTTGCTACTGTATGGTCAGTAAAGATTGCATTTCCCAATGTGATGGATTAAAATATATCATTAAAAACACTTTATGTATCTGTTAAAATAATTACCATCCGTGGTACCAATTGAGGGCTCCGGATCGAAGAACCGACGCTTCGCAATGTTCTGTGCGTTTACAAGCGACGGTTCTTCGATCCGAGACCTCAATAGGTTTAGAAAGTTGACCCACTTGTTAAAAAATACAAAATTTTAATTAATTACTTTTACGATTCATAATGGTTTTAATATTTTATGTAAAAAAATAAAACACATCTCAGGAATATGGTTTCAGAATAAATATATGTACAGGGCTTTAGGCTTTGATGTAATGTGAATAACACTTTAGACTCTGACGCAATGTGAATGACACTTTAGGTTTTATGTAATATTTGAATCGACAATAGAAGGCGGGAAAATTTGAAAGAAGAAATTAAAAATTACAAAATTGAATTATTTTCAAAATTAATAAAATTCTTTGCAAAAATTCAATTATTTTCAAAAATAATAATATTCATCACAAGAATTCAATTATTTTCAAAATTAATAAAATTATTCGCAAAAATTCAATTATTTTCAAAAATAATAAAATTCTTCGCAAAAATTCAATTATTTTCAAAAATAATAAAATTCTTCGCAAAAATTCAATTATTTTCAAAAATAATAATATTCTTCGCAAAAATTCAAATATTTTCAAAAATAATAGTATTCATCATAAGAATTCAATTATTTTCAAAATTCATAAAATTCTTCTCAGAAATCCAATTATCTTTATAAATAGCAAAATTCTTCGCTGAAATTCAATTATTTTCAAAATTTATAAAATTATTTGCAAAAATTCAATTATTTTCAAAAAATCTAAAAATAAATTGTCATCAACATTTCAATTATATTTATAAAGTAAATTAGCAAAATTCTTCGACTTTTAATTATATTTTCAGGAATTATAATAAAATTCACTGCAAAATTCAATTATTTTCAAAAATAATAGTATTCATCACAAAAATTCAATTATTTTTAAAATTAATAAAATTCTTTGTAGAAATTCAATTAGTTTAAAAAGTTTTGAAAAAAATTCTCGTCAACATTTCAATTATCTTTATAAATAGCAAAATTATTCGCTGAAATTCAATTATTTTCAAAATTGATAAAATTCTTAGCAAAAATTCAATTATTTTTAAAAAATCTAAATATAAATTGTCGACAAAATTTCAATTATCTTTATAAATTAATAGCAAAATTCTTCGACTTTTAATTATATTTTCAGGAATTATAATAAAATTTATTGCAAAATTCAATTATTTTCAAAATTAATCAAATTCTTTGAAGAAATTCAATTATTTAAAAAGTTTAAAAAAAATTTCTCGTCAACATTTCAATTACTTTATAAATAGCAAAATTCTTCGCTGAAATTCAATTATTTTCAAAATTAATAAAATTCTTCGCAGAAATTCAATTATTTTCAAAATTTTCAAAAAAAATTCTAGTCAACATTTCAATTATCTTTATAAATAGCAAAATTTTTGGCTAAAATTCAATTATTTTCAAAATTAATACAATTCTTCGAAAAAATTCAATTATTTTGAAAAAAACCGAAAAAAAATTGTTGTCAACATTTGAATTATCTTTATAAAAAGAAAAATTTTTTATGGCATTAATTTCTTAAATAACATTATTCATCACAAGAATTCAATTATTTTTAAAAGTATTAAAATTCAATTTTTTTCAATTATATAATTCATAACAAAAATTTCAATTATTTTCAAAAATTTTCTTAATTCAATAATTTCAAATATTCGACTATTTCAATAAAATTTTTCAAAAGAATTTAATTATTAAACAAAAATTTTGATAAAATTCTACACAAACTTTCAATTATTTTCCAAGAAAATAAAAATTTCATACATATGAATTCAATTATTAAAAATAAAATTTGCATAAATTTTTTTAAGAAAAATGAATTGTTTAAAACTTTTTTTATAAAGTTTTTTTTATAAACTTTATAAAAAAATTTTTTTTTATAAACTTTTTATAAACTTTTTTTTTTATAAAGTTCTTCGCAATGATTCAATTATTTTCATAAATAATAATACTCATTGCAGAATTTCAATTATTTTTAATTCAATTTTCAATCGAATTTCTCGAAAAATGTAATTATTTTCCAAAATTATATTAAAATTCGTAGGAAAAATTCAATTATTTAATAATTTGTTTATAAAATGATTTGTAAAAAGTAATTTTTAAGAGAAATTCAATTATTCAATAAATTATCTATTTTAGTATTTAAATAATTGAATTTTCGTAGAATTTTCTAATAGAAATTAATGTACAAAAATTAATTTCAGATAAAGTTTTAGATAATAATTGAATTTTGGAGAAGTTATACTATAATAATAATTGTAATTTTTTTTTTTTTTTTTTTTTTTTTTTTTTTTTTTTTTTTTTTTTAGAAATAATTGAACTTTGTAAAAGTTTCAAGTTAAAATCTTTGAAAATCCGATTTTTTCATTCATTTAATTAAAAAATGGAAGGAACTATGTAATTTTTTTCAAAAAGTTGAATCGAAATTTTTTAAAAATTATTTGAATTTTTTTTTTTTCTAATTTATATCATAGTAGAAAATTTTCGAATCGATGAAATTTCGTAAAATTATATTGTAAACAAATGGATTTTGAAAATTCTCAAAGAACTTTATAAAAAATTTTTTGAGTATCCAATTATTTTTAGAGTAAATCAGAATATTCTAATACAAAAGAAAAAAAAAAAAAAATCTTCTAGAAATCAGGGAAAAACAGAATTAAATGTTTGTGGCCACTCTGTGTTAGTTAATTTTAATTTAAAAATATTAAAATTAATTTTAATCCACGAATATTAATGTTTAATTTGCAAATATCAAATTTAAATAATTACATTTTTATATTTAAAATAATGCAAATATTTTTTTTGATTAAAAAATTGTTATAGAAGTAAAAATTAACAAAAAAAACAAACAATATTTCACACGTTGCACGTAGGATTCTTTACCATTTATATACATAAATATATTTAATGGAGATAGAGATAAAGGAAGAGTGGAACCTGTTAGTATATGTAGATTAAATTGTTTCAAAGAACCCTAAACTGCTGTTTATTCATTAGGAAACGCCGTCAGACGAACCAAAGCGAAACAGAATGCTTGCGCCGGTTTTCTAATTCAAATTCAATTTTCTTCATGCGTATGCTCCTCGAATTTTCAAATTCCAAAGTAAACGAGTTTCTTATAGAATTTACAATTTAACACATTGCTGGAAAATGCAATATTTCACTTGCAAATTTCAAGAAACAAGCGAAAAACCGTTTTTTTTTTTTTTGTTAATTTTTATATGGTAAATTTATATTTGCAAACAGTAAAAAAATTTAAATAAATTTTAAAAATAAAAAATTTTTATAATATATAAATTTTTTTTTAAATTTAATTTTTTTTTAAAAACTATTATTTTAGCAAAAAAAAATTTTTTTTATTTTACTAAGAAAAATAAAACTTAGGCGACTTTGTAAAAACAGCTGAAATTTTTCTTTAAAAAAAGTGGCCCCAAGGTGGACACCATTCAAAAATTCACTTAAAAATTCAAAAAAAATAGTTGCAAAATACTGCTGCAAAATAGTACACAAGAATATCCCTATAGGGTGGCCACCTTGGGGCCCTCTACCCCAATAAATAAAGAAGTAATAATAATTTATAATTTATTTTATTTATAATTATTATTATAATTATTAAGTATAATTATTATTTTAATTATAATTTTTTTTAATTTTATAACAATAATAATAATAATAATAATAATAATAATAATAATAATAATAATAATAATAATAATAATAATAATAATAAATAATTAAATTCTAAGACGCAGTAAATTACAAACAATATTGTAGGCTGCAACTTTTTTATTAATTATAAAAATTTACAAAATAGAGAACGTCAATTTTATTTTGTTTTTCAATTTTTTTTATTCTAATTATAACTTTTAGATTAGTTCTTGTTTCTTCTAAAGAATAATATATAAATAGTTATACTTATAATTTTTTTGCGTCTTTTTATAATTAATTTGTAAAATATGTTATTGGTAAAAATTTTTAAACACTCGCTACGAAAGAATAATTTACTAATACACAACATTTTTCCGTCGAATTCTCTTTTTTTTCTATTAAATACAGAAAGTAAGTCTTTTTCTCTATATTTACAAAATTTCCATCTTCTGATGTTCAGTGGCCACAGTCAAGACAAGAAGTGATGAAAATTTTTGGAACGGTGTTTATTTTGTTTT